>JASPKZ010006812.1:660000-717500 GCA_030220185.1 Diploptera punctata | reverse complement strand
AAAACTCCCCTCAAAATCGAGTGTTAGATGTTTTAATATGGACTAGAAAAATTGCATTCAAAATATATTCATTTACAGGAAACATAAGGAGCTTGACTGTGTAAAAATCACCTAATTTAATTTTAGAAATATCTTGGTGTTGAGACTACATTAAGTTTTGCATATAGAGGGGGGGATAGCATACTGAATTACCTTCAAATGACATATGGAGTATCCCAACTCGTTAAAACTCGTGCATTTTTTAAAAATTCATTATTCTTAAACGAATTATCATCATGAACATTTTCCTTAATTAAAAAAAAATTCCAAACTATTTTCGTAGTAATATTCTCCTAAACCATTTTGGCAATAAAATTTACGAAACCTATTTTTGTAGTAAAATTTACCAAACCCATTTTCGTAGCAAACTTTATCTAGCTCATTTTCGTAGTAAAATGTTTTTCTAAGTAAACTTCCAACCCATTTCCGCAGGGGAAAAAATCCTAAACCATTCTCTAGTAATATTTTATGTAACTAATTTTCAAAGTAAATTTATCTAATCCATATTCGTAGAAAAATGTACCCAAAGCATTTTCATAAGTAATGCCACGAGTGATTTCCAAATTATCGATAAATTCACGACTCACGAAGTGAGGAGTGAATTTATCTAGAGAATTTGGGAATCAAGAGTGGCATTTGTTAGGACTATTTAACGAATAAAATTAAGCTGTTTACTCACAAATCATTATTTAACTATAGTTATTTTAAAATATTTATATATTTAATGTAAACGGCGATGTTTGAAAACAAATGAGAAACAATAGGTACGCTTCTACTGCTTCATTTGTTTATCACTGCAACCAGATCATACTATTTATTGCCAAAGGAACGCAATATTGTAAGGAGGAGCTTTCTTTAATATGGTAATTATAACACTGATAAATATTTGGTGAAACACGACTCTGATTGGTTGTAAAACAGAAATCATTGAAACGTGATTGGTCATTGACTCCCATTTGGGGCATGAGTTAAATAGTCATTGTAAAGTTTTCTTAATCCATTTTCGTAGTCAAATTTACTTAACCAAAAAAATTTACGTAAACATTTCCATAGTCAACTTAACCCAACTCATTTTCGTAGTAAAATTTCCCTAACTCATTTTCGAAACAAACTTTATCTAACCCATTTTCGTAGTAAAATTGTCCTAATCCATTTTCGTAATAAATTTCACCCAACCATTTTTGTAGAAAAAAAAATCCTAAACCATTTTCTTAATAAAATTTTACTTGACCCATTTTCGTAGTAAACTTTATCTAACCCCTTTTCTAGACTAAAATACGCAACACATTTTCGTAGTAAAATTTGCCAATTGTTTTTTCGGAGTAAAATTTTATTCATCCATTTTCGTAGTGAAATTTACATAATACTGTTTTTTTAAACGAATGATCCTACTGATCTATCCTAAGAATGTTCTGCTTCATTTTATGAAACTATGGTAGTGGGAATTTTATGATTATTGTAAGAGAAGTTCGGGCAATGTACGATTAACCAAATATTATACCAGAAATTAAAAGCAAAATAATTTCTAGTTGAGACATAGTCACAATGGAGGATAATAGAATAGTTAGTCAGTAGGCTTTTCAATATCAAAACAAATGATAAAAGAAAGACAGGAAGACTAAGACTTAAAAGTGGTTTATAGAAACATTGGATCGGGGGAAATGTCTTTTTAGGAATTCTAAATTTAAAAAAATGGATTGTCAGAAAGTTTAAATAGAAAAAATGTTGTTACAATTTTAAATGTTGTCTATAGAAAAAAATGATTTGTAGGAAAATTTAATTAAGAAAAACTTTTTTTAGGAATTATAAATGTAGAAAAATGGTTTGTAGGAAAAATAACTGGGAAACGTTTTTAGGAGTTTTAAATTTAGGAAAAGTCCCGCGCCGTAGCTGAGCGGTTATGGTAGGAAGCCTTGGCGCAGAGCTACGGGACTTGCGCTGGTTCGAGTCTCCATGGGGGAAGAAATTTTCTCATGGTATTTCGGCCAGTATGGGACCGGTGCCCACCCAGCATCGTGAGGCAATTGGGTAGCTACAATAAGTAGCGGCTCCAGGTTGAGGAACTAGCTATAACGGCTGGGGGACTCGACATGCTAACTACATGTCACCCCTACACTGGCTGTTGATCATCTACCTCTGTGATTGACACATGTGGATGTGAAGGGCCAGCAACCGGCTGGTAAAAAGGCAACCGCTGAAAAGTGGAAAGACCCTCAATCGGAAATTTAGGAAAAATTGAGTTACGAAAAACATTATTAGATGTTTTAAATTTATGAAAATTGGTTTGTAGGAACATTTAATTAGGAAAAGTGTTTTCAGGAATTTTAAATATAAGAAAAAAGGTTTATAGGAAATTTAATTTTTAAAAAATTGGAATTTTAAATTTAGAACAATGCATTTTTGAAAAATTGAATTGGAGAAAACGTCCGAGAGCGATTCAATTTAATTGAATTTGCAGCGCTACAATAGTTACAAGTCCACCGCTGTGGTCTCGAGGTAGCGTGCTGCCTTGCCATGCAGCGGGCCCGGGTTCGATCCCCGGTCGGGGCAGTTTTTCTGGGTGAGGTTTTTATCGGGGTTTTTCCTCACCTGTAAGACAAATGTCAGGAAAACTTTGAGGTTCAAACGGTCCCCGAAATCATATGGCCATCATCATCATCCTTCACCAGTGTGGAAAGCAACGGGAAGCTACCACACTACACAATTCCCTAGTAAAGCTGCAAGCATATAGCATGAAAATGCTACGATTGCAGTGAAGGACCTGCCTTCGGGCAGAATTACTATGGACTATTGAATAGTTACAATTTTACTGCTGTGAAAAACGACTAACACCACTTCCAATTTAAGATCGTGTCTTGAATTTTTCAATAGAGCAATTCTATAATATTTTAAGTTAATTTACAGAAAAAATCAAAGAACTAAATTGTGTAAAAAAAATAGCCTAATTTGAGTTTAGGAAATTCTTGGTATTGATGCTCACTTCGGACTACATTAAGTTTGGCACACAGAGGGGGGAGTATCACATTGACTACCTCCAAATGGCAGATGGAGTGTTCCAACGCATAAAAACCCACATTCGTCTGTTTAATCGATCATGTAGACCAAGTTTTATGTCTATTATCATTACATGTCGGGCTTCTAGGCTCAAAGCATGTATATTTGGGCACCTAAAATAGGCTTGGTATTACTTTCAGACCCAATTTTTTATTCATTTTGAAAAATTCAGCTTCCATATACGAGTAAGATGTATTCATCAGTAAATATTCTTAGCGAAATCCCCGAAGAAATGGAGCTATTGAGGGAGGTCTGCCATGAAAATATATATTTTTTAATGTTTACACATCTTCATCGATCCAACCTAGTAGACGCCGAAAATGACAATTATAATAAAAAAATGCTGCGGTGGATTAGTCGTTATGTTCTTTGCCTCAAGTTCGGAGGGACGCGGGTTCAAACTCGGCGAGTCGATTATTTTGTAGGATGGAAAAATCCAAGGAGCAAGTCCTCCGGGAGGGACTTGATGCCGTGTGTCCCGAGTCTGAAGATTTTCAGGCTCGTAAAAGATCCTTAAGCCTGAATAAAAAGGCCTCTAAGCAAAATGTACCGACCACATCATTTTAGTAATAATTTAGTTTCCTGCTAGACGTCTCACTGGGTCGGTATGTTGACCGCATGCCATTCATAACATATATGGGCAAATAAGCGTAACTAATTGAACTTTTTATAGAAATAAATCGCTATGAGGTTCAATTTAAGATAAAATCAAATGTTTCATACCTCTCCTCATAATTAATCTTCTAAGTAAGTCGCGATTTCGAGTTCATGGCGAACCCACCCTCAGTACTATTTTGCCGACTGGTGTTATGTCGATCGGAAGAACCACTTCTTCTACTTCTTCTTCCCTCTGTTGGTGGACCGATAAACCTCTGGATCAGGTCAGAATTCACGGGAATTTCTAAGTTCATAAGTCTTTCTTTGTTTTTCTGAATGTGGATTTTTTTCCCAAACCGTGAGTTCCTTTTGTTTATCTATTTGTTTAATTAGACTGGCTTTTGATTCAATTAGATGTTTTTCGGACCAAGCATGAGCAGCTACTGCTGACTTTTCCACTTCTCCATTTTTGACGTTTATGAGGAGAGGAATGAAACATTTGATTTTATCTCAAGCGTAACTAAATTAACTTGTTCTATTAATTCAAAACAAAGAAGACGCTAAGGCTTAACATTGGTCTATGCCATTGTATACACACACGCACACACACACACACACACACATACACACACACACACACACACACACACACACACATATATATATATATATATATAACAGCTCTACAACAAAATATTTTTGTTGCCCTGGATATCTCTGTGAATTTCTATGTTTTCAAGTCCACAGTTTACGAATATATTCATGAAAGTGCTGAATGTGCTCTAAAAAAATATAGAAGAAAATCTTATAAAAGGCGTTTCAATGAAGTATAACATGGGTTTTCGACATTTTTCTTTCCATTTACGTCGCTGTATACTAATTTTTCAAAAAACAAATGGCATTATATATATATATATATATATATATATATATATAAGAAAGTTTTCTTGGGTTTTCCGCGTCATGGATTCAAGTTCGGCCTCTGGTCATTGATTCTGACGTTTCAGCATGATCCCACATGCCATTATCAAGGAATGATAAGTTCGAGTCATAGGCTTAGGTCTTATATAATTAGAGTTTTCGCTGTGGTCCGTTTCTATGTGTCTAATTATATAAGACCTAAACCTATGATTCGAACTTATCATTCCTTGATAATGGCATGTGGGATCATGCCGAAACGTCGGAATCAGTGGCCAAAGGCCGAACTTGAATCCATGACGCGGAAAACCTAAGAACATTTTCTTAATCATACTTATATCAGCGAAAATCTGCAATATAACATACATATATATATATATATATATATATATACTTACTTACTTACTCACTGGCACTATCGAATCCGAAGGTTCATGACCGCGCGGACATAAGCTCTCCATACATTCCTATCCTGAGCTAATACTTTCCAATCATTCCCTGTATAATCTACTTCCCTCAAATCATAGTTAATGTTGTTCTCCCATCTTATTCTTGGTCTACCAACTGGGCGTTTTCCCTCTGGCTTTCCTACAAGAAGCTTCCATGCACGTCTTTCATTCCCCATACGCGCAACATGTCCTGCCCATTGCAGTCTACGAGACTTAACTGTTATTATTATATCTGGCTTCCTATAAAGACCATGTAGTTCATTGGTATGTAGTCTTCTCCATTCACCTGTCTGTTCATCTCTCTTTGGTCCAAACATTTTCCTAAGTACTTTATTCTCAAATACTCGTAATCTCCTTTCCTCCCTTAAAGTAAGAGTCCATGTTTCACACCCATATAATATAACTGGTAGAATAATAGTTTTATATATTTTCAGCTTAACGTTTTTTGAAAGGAGTTGGGACATCAAAAGTCTCTGCAATGCATAATAGCACGCATTTCCAGAATTGAGCCTATGTTTAATTTCTTTTTGCATCTCATTCCTATTTGTGATTATTGTTCCTAGGTATATATATATATATATATATATATATATATATATATATATGTTTTTTTTCATATTTTCCGATTTTTGTAGTGTAAAATGAAAATAAAGATAAAAAACAGACCAAATCTTCCCAAATCATTGGTAGTTTCATGAATTGTGAGCATAAATATATCCGAAATTAATCTTATATCAAGGGCAACAAAACCACTGTTGACCAGTGTAATCGGCCCCGGTGATCTAGAGATTAAATTTGTTGCCTGTGGTCCCGAGGGTCACGGGTTGAAACCTGACCGGGATCGATGAATTTTTTAGGTTGCAAAAATCCAGGGGACAGGTCCTCCGAGAGGAACTTCAAGCTATGGATCCCGAGTCTGAAGATTTCTGGGCTCGTAAAAGAACCTTAACCCTATATTAGTGCCTCTGAGAAAAAATCAATCGGTCTTTCCCAACCAAGTAATACCTTAGTTGACTTAGATGTCTCTTTGAAGCGATGCTCTAACCAGATATTAATCGCTGGCATCTGTAGGGAAATAACGGTAACCAAATTAGCTGGGTAGGAAACTCCCACTAGGGAACACCCATCTCACGGGGATGTCGGGTATAGACTAGACTACATGGGTGGGAGCGTGTCTGTTAACATACAGATATAGGATTGATGATCGGGGCAATAGGTACTATACCAGCATTCTTAGCTAAATTTTGGAATTTCTTAGATTTGGACAGAGTGTATCTTTCTATTGTCATAACTACCATTAAAGGATCAATTTCAATTTTAAGAACCCATCTTTATAAAATTTCTACTTTATAGAATATACTTCAATTACAATTAGAAAATGTTTAATGTATTTACAAAATGTATTTCATCAATTTCGAAAATTAATTGTCTGAATCACTTTGTCCTTGTGGCAATCCTCTAATGAAAGTTTTATATAATAAATTTGTACTATATATATATCCATCCATAGTAATTCTGCCCGAGGGCAGGTCCTTCACTGTAATCACAGCACGTTCATGCTATGATTTGCAGCTTTACTAGGGAATTATAGGTGTGGTAGCTTCCCGTTGCTTTCATATATATATATATATATATATATATATATATATATATATATATATATCATCATCATCATCATCATCATCATCATCATGAACAAATTCGTTTTAGGTCATGTGGCCTGTACGGTAAACCTAGCGAAGATGGTCTTGATCTTTCCACCGATGTTTTGGTCTTCCTTGGTCCCATGTCCAGTTGGGGTATATTGGAATGCCAATTTTGGAAGTCTATTTCTTGCATTCTCCTCAGATGATTTTTCCATTCTTGTTGGTATCTTTGCATATCTTCATTTAAACTTGTTACTCCAAGTTTTCCTCTGATAATAGTGTTCCTTTGGTGATCCAGTCTATTAACTCCTAACAATGATCGTAAGAAGCGCATTTGGCTTACTTGAAGTTTATGAGAGTTTCTTTTATTTAAAATCCAAATTTCACTTCCGTATTTTAGAGCAGCTTTTGATGTGATGTTATGTAATCTTAGTTTTGTCTCTGTCCTCATCTGTTTACCAAAATGTCTCATATATATATATAATGCTCGTCCAGCTTGGGACATGGGTGCTCCCCTAGTGGGAAGTTTTCTAATCAGACAAATTTAGTTACGCTTATTTCCCTATATATGTTAGCGAATGATATGTGATTAATACATCGCCTCGAGGAAACATCCAGTAGGAGTATATTAAATTAATATTGGGAAGTAAAATATACTCTGACTAATGTTAAATCTAGTAAGAAACTTATGCGTTATGAATTTACTTGGAAGGAGGAAGATCGGTTAAATTTTGCACAGATGCCTTTTATTCAGGCTTGAGGTTCTTTTACGAGCTTCAAAATCTTCAGACTCGGGAACCACGGCTTAAAGACCGTCCCGGAGGACTTGTTCCTTGGATTTTTCCATCCTAAAATTTCCATAGACTTCGGGTTTGAACACGCGACCCTCGGGACCAGAGCCAACACACATATAGGGTCTATATATTTATAGCTAAACGTAGTCAGGAAACTTTAAATTCCACATTCCATAGCTCTACCTTGAATAATTCGTCAGAGAGTGTACCAATAGACTGGTTTTGTAGAATTATTTATAAATAAACAAGGTAAGATAAAATATCAAACTACAAATAAAAGAAGCTATGAGAGGAGACAGATACACCATTGATGAAATACTGATGCCACAGTTAGATAGGTATTATTATTATTATTATTATTATTATTATTATTATTATTATTATTATTATTATTATATATTATTATTATTATAGGTCTCGTAGACTGCGATGGGCAGGACATGTGGCGTTTTCCTCCTGGTTTTCCTACAAGAAGCTTGCACGCACGTCTTTCATTCCCCTTTGGTGCCACATGTCCTAAATAATAATCTTTATCTCTCTCTCTCTCTCTCTCTCTCTCTCTCTCTCTCTCTCTTCTCTATATATATATATATATATATATATATATATATATGGAATGATAAGAAAAATAAATGCCTGGACGGGATTCGAACCCGGATCTCTGAGTCTGTACCTCAGTGTGATATCCATTACACTACCAGGCGAATCCAATTCACACACTTATTTTTTCTTATATATGTATTATACTCTCCATTATTATAATTGGTAGTGTAATGGATATCACACTGAGGTACAGACTCAGAGATCCGGGTTCGAATCCCGTCCAGGCATTTATTTTTCTTATCATTCCATATTAAGCTTGCATTGCTCAATGTTAAACATTTAATTATAACATATATATATATATATATATATAAATAGATCATCGGTTGATTAATGTCATAATAGCCAATTTTGTCGGTCCATCCAATCTCCTGGTTGCAGATGTTTCTCCTTCATGTATAAACATATTCCCTGACTCCAGGAGGTTTTAGGTCTTCCTCTGCCTCGTCTTCCCTCAGGTTTCCATTCCAAAACATATTTTGGTAGCCGATCCTCTTCCATTCGCTGTACATGTCCGTACCATCTTAATTGCTGAGTTTTAATATAATCTAAAATAGTATTTTCAGTCTTCACTTTCTCCCTTATAACTGAGTTCCTAATTTTTTCTCTTCTTGAAATTCTTGTTGCCCTTCGTATAAAATCCATTTCCGTTGCCAAAAGATACCTATTTGTTTTTGTTGTTAATGGCCAAAGGTCTGCTCCATAAGTAATTATGCTTTTAACAATTGTATAATATATAATATACATGTCCACCGCTGTGGTCTCGAGGTAGCGTGCTGCCTTGTCAAGCAATGGACCCGGGTTCGATCCCCGGTTGGGGCAGTTTTTCTGGGTGAGGTTTTTATCGGGTTTTTTTCCTCACCTGTAAGACAAATGTCAGGAAAAATTTAAGGCCCAAACGGTCCCCGAAATCATATGGCCATCATCATCATCATCATCATCCTTCACCGGTGTGGAAAGCAACGTGAAGCTACCACACCTACAATTCCCTAGTAAAGCTGCAAGCATAGCATGAAAATGCTATGATTGCAGTGAAAGACCTGCCCTCGGGCAGAATTACTATGGATGGATATTCTTTATGGTGTTAAAAACTACTTGCCCGATGTGAATGTCTTTTGATATGTGGAATGGAGAAGGAAGGAGCGTATACAATTGACAGACAAAATAAAAAATGAACACTTGTTAAAGGAAGAATAATGCTGGAACTCGTAAAGAAGCGCAAAAGAAATTGGATTGGCCACTGGCTAAGAAGAAACTGCCTGCTGACGGATTCCCTAGAAAAAATGGTGAACGGAAAAAAGGTTAGAGGCAGAAAAATACATCAGATGATGGACAATATTAAAATAAATGGTTTGTATGCGGAATCCAATTTGAAGGTTTGGTTAAGGAAAGAGTAGAGAATGTTGAGTTTGCAGTGAAAGACCTGATTTGGGCAGAACATTACGTATGTATATAATGTTTTTAAATTCGAGTTACTTTTTACACCTCTTCAGAGCCGACCCCTCCTTTCACATGTGTGCACAAGGATAAACTACCCCTTTTCAAGCTGATGTATAATGTAGGAACAACGATAGCACTGTGGAGCCCTTTGAGAAAAAGTACAGGTAAACATACACACGTGGTAGTCTCGCATGAACATGGCGCTTTATGACTTATGCAAGCAGGCATTCCATTAGATAATACCAAGAAACTGAGTTGGAAGTAAACATCAATAAAACGAAATATATATATCTTAACAACAAATTATTGTTGGTAAATACTTACGATGAAGTATTATTAAGTGATAAGGAAATGCTAGAAGTCAACACACACATTCTATTAAATAACACTAAGGGTCGAATGTTTGAACGCATTAGACAGTAAAAGGCGTTCTCTGCTGATAAAGTTTTTTTTTTTCAAACACATTTTTCTTACTCAGAAATCTATTCACGCGGTAATAATTGTAAGCTACCTGACAAGGTACCTTAAGATCGTAGCTCAAGATATAAACTTACGTGAAAATCCCGAAGGGAACCGATGGTAACCGATGTAGTTTGAAACTTATCCAAGATGTCGGACCTTGAAGACTTCGATCATGTTTTCGGTATACGCGGAGAAGAGGAATTTGATAGAGTCTACCAAAGAATTCAACTGGAAGAACAGGAGAATCGGCGTAATATTGCGCGTCGCAGAAGTGTTTGTATACGGTATTAAATGCGGGATGCAAGCATAAATGCATTCCTCTATAGCAGACGAAAATAACGGAAGTGTTTTTATCACTGAGAATTCTGGGTAATTCGTTGCCAATATTACGACAACGTCAACATTCATGCATGACCGGTTAAGGCGGGCGTTAATTCGATCTCAGCTCACCAGTGATTGGAAGTAATTTGAGTAGAGAGTAATGAAACTGGGGCTGGAAGTAAATATCGATAAAACTGTATAATATCTTAACAAGAAATAGGGTTTATAAATTTCGGATGATGATGGATGTTAGGGAAAATGCCTATTGTTATTTATTATAGATATTGTAAAAGTGACTTCATATAAGTTCATACCGACGACCCTAGAGCTGTTTTCCTTGAAGTTAATTTTGCCTATAAATGAACTACATGGTCTTTATAGGAAGCCAGATATAATAAGAACAGTTAAGTCTCGTAGACTGCGATGGGCAGGACATGTTGCGCGTATGGGGAATGAAAGACGTACATGGAAGCTTCTTGTAGGAAAGCCAGAGGGAAAACGCCCAGTTGGTAGACCAAAAATGAGGTGGGAGAACAACATTAACTATGATTTGAGGGAAGTAGATTATACAGGGAATATTTGGAAAGCATTAGCTCAGGATAGGGATGTATGGAGAGCTTATGCCCGCGCGGCCATGAACCTTCGGGTTCGATAGTGCCAGTAAGTAAGTAAGTTGCCTATAAATGCATATTTCAACCTACAATGCCTATAAATGCCTATTTCAACTTACAATGCCTATAAATGCATATTTGCCATTTTTTCTCGAAAATAACTTAGTATTTCAATTGACAAACTTCATGACACATACCATTGCATAGTAACCTTTAAGTGACTGGCAATATTTTTGATGTTGGTAACACTGAAATCAGTCGGTAGTCCTCGTTCACAGATAGGTGCTTCAAAGACAAAGTGGTGCGACAAGTGTATATACTTTCTTTCTTTCTTTCTTTCTTTCTTTCCTTTTTTTTTTACGATTGCCTAAAGAAACGAACAACAGTAAACAGTAAGACAAACTGACCAATTTCGTGAAAAGAATGTGGTGCGGAAATACTCTCAAGTGACGGTTCAATATTGTTTTGCAAAGTGTGTAAAATTTCAGTGAATCGCGCGAAAAAGTGTCATGTTTCGCAGCATGTACACACTGCAAAACATAAGTATGCTCTTTGAAAAAAGGCAAAACAAGTTCCAGAATCATCTCTGATATCTTCGTATGCTATTGATAGCATATATTTATATTCTGTACGTAAGGCTGGAGAAAAATATGTTGTATTCCATTTATTGTAAGAGCCTATTTTGAATTTTAGTGCCTATATTAATGATTTTAGTGCCTTTTTGCCTGCCTATTTCGAATTTTTTAAGTGCCCAACGGCCGGACTCTAATGATAATAATGATAATAATGATAATAATAATAATAATAATAATAATAATAATAATAGTAATAATAATAATAATAATGACAATGATAATAATAATAGACTAAGCGTACACTGCTGTGTGTCACGCAGCGGGCCCGGGTTCGATCCCCGGTCGGGACAAGTATCCTGGGTGAGGTTTTTTCGGGGTATTTCCTCACCTGTAAGATAAATGTCAGGAAACTTTAAGTCCCAAACGGTCCCCAAACACCATCTGGCCATCATTATCATCAATATCATATTCGCCTAATTAGCTTAAGTTTAGTTTAAGGTCTCTCCTGGCGCATCATTACCATCATCATTCAACTCTCATATCATCGGGGCAGCGTAACCCCGCCTTCCAGGCGCCCCAACCTCTAAAGTGGTTTACAAGTACGCTATGCTAGGAAAGAACACCAGAAACGTCGAAATAACCTGGGGCATTTGAAAAAAAAATTATAATAAACTAAATGAACTTCATGGCGCGACAGGCCTAGAAGACCCTTGGCCTACCAGACGGCTGCTGGCCTCACATCCACATGTGTTATTCAATGAGATGGATGATCATCCAGCCAGTGTAGGGGTGACATGTGGTCATAATATCGATCCCAGCTGTTATAGCTGGTTTTCCCAACCTGGAGCCGCTACTTATTGTAGCTACCCAAATACCTCACGACGCCGCTAGGGCACGGGGGTCATACTGGCCCAATTTCTATGAGAAAATTTCATCCCCCCGTAGATTAATAATTAAAAAGGGATTATTGAATTTTATACCAAGTATATCTTCATGATTTAATACTAGAAGAAAATTTAGGGACAATTAAATACACTGAAGAATATACGTATTTGGGAATTAAAATTACTAAAGATGGAAAACAAGAAACAGAGATAAGAAACAGGATCAATATAGGAAAGTATGCTATATCTGCCCTAAATGGAATAGTATGGGACAAACATAGCTTCAAAGAAACAAAAAGAACTATTTTTAATACAATAATCAGAAGCATTATTACCTATGCAGCTGATGTGTGGGCTTTAAATGCACAAATAAAAAAAAAATACTCGCCACTGAAATGGACTACTGGAGACGTGCTGCAAGAATATCCAGGAAGGATAAAACCAGAAATTCATATATAAAAGAAAAAATGCAGGTACAATATTCAATATTAGATTTTACAAAGAAGAAACCATTAAATTGGTACGGACACATTAGAAGGATGGAAGAAGGAGACTACGTAAGATAATCATGGATTGGGAACCACAGGGAAGAAAAAGAAGGGTAGAACAAATATTACGTGGATTCAGGAAATCAATGAAACTAAGAGGGAATGGGAAATAGAAGAAGATATATGGATGAACAGACAAGAATGGAAAAATGTGTTGAAACAAATGTGTAGTCAACTGTGAACATGGGTACCGGAAAAATGTATATTCATTGTAAAAGCCGGAATAATAAAAAAAATATCTTTATGAAGATTTTTGTTGAGATCTTGTAACATGGCTGCCCCTCCCTCTAATTAATCTTCTAGGGGAAATTACATTAGTAAATAGAATAGTGGATTGGAGTTTTCTTCCACGAAGATACATTGAAATCAAGTATGAAATAATCACATTTGTCAACAAAACAACATATCTTAAATACTTCTATCAGTTATCTCAACAGAATGCAGTAAATAGCAAAGTACCGTAATTATCAGAGCGGTGAATGAAAACTCACTTAACGTGAGAAAAAAAAAACAAGAAGCTACAGGAAGGCGATAATTAGGCGTAATGAAGTGATTCACTGCGCACGAACACTGCGTGTAGGACGTTTCAGGGGTGTACAAACAGTAAACATCACCAAAACAACATCGTTCAAACAATCAATTCATTAAAGAGAGACATCTGAGAGGAGGAGCTAAAAGCAACTCACAAGGGAACTGTCAACCAGTGCATGTCGAAACCTACATTGAAATGTCTCCCAGAGAAGCGTTGTGTATCAAGAGCATGTCAAAATAGCTGCCGTTTTTAACAGCAAGGCACTAAAATCCTAAGCCAAATCTCGGATTTAGACTATAGGGAAGTAATACAACTCCCGAATTGGCAGACTAGATAACCCTCACAAATGAGGAAAAACAATGCACTCTACAATGTTCTGAAAGAGACCGAGTAATAACCACATCATCAGAAATAGAGGAAATGCTATTTCAACATTTACGCTGGCATGCCACGGCGTAGAAATGGTCAACTACAGTAGCAAAATTTAGACTGCTTACAGAACATGACTATTTGGCCAAACATTTATATAAAATAGGAATCTACACGAATCTAAATTGTCCTCTATGCAACAAAGACGAAGAAATGAACGAAGAACATCTACAAACCTGTGAAGTATTACCTGTTGGATCCACCATAGAGAAATATTGGAGAGCAAGAACGCTAATGGCTTCGTTGCCAAGGCCCAGCATTTGAACACAACAAACAACATGTTCTGAAAGAAAAATAATGAGAAGGGTGTATGACCCTATATGTGAGCATGGTGTCTAGCGAAAACGCTACAATCAGGAGTTCTGTGCATTATTCAAAGATGTGGAAATTAGTAAATTCATTAAATTAACCAGACTACAATAGACAGGGCATGTAAGAAGAAACGAAGAGTCAGAAATATGTAAAAGGATATGGTCCACTCAACCAGAGGGTAGCTTATAACATAAAACCGGATATTTATCCCCATATAAAAATAATAAGGGCTTTTTATTTAATATTTAAATATGATTATATTTATTTCTATTAAGAATGGAAATAAAATTGATTTAGATAATTCAAATTTTTTATAAGTATATAAAAAAATTCAAACTGGTCAATATAAACTGTTAATACAGTTGGATGTATTTCTAACTGATTTAATATGTAAAAATACTTTAAATATTTGAATTGATATGTTTTATAAACAAATAAATGGGATTGGACGAATTGGATGGGAGTCAGCCAGTAGTACTCCTTCCTTTTCAATTGGACCAATCAGAACTTCCAGATTATAACAGAAATAAATGGGATTTTTCCCATAATAACAGGATGGCTACAATACTTGAAAGAAGTTACACATAAAAAACAACGGCTCATCAAAAAAAAAATAGAATTAGTGTTAATTTCTTGATAGTAGTTGACAAAATGGTGTAAAAGTGATGGAAAATAATATGGTAGTATAAATTTAATTCATCTGGAGTATAAATAATCCATAAAATGGAAATAATGTGTTAGTAAGTGAAAAATTGACCGTTGGAAATAGTCATCTACCGGGCTTCCAATATAAACCCGGACCGGCCTCATGGGGTTTCACCCGTCAGGCAGCGCTCTCTCCTCGTCCGCATTTCACTCTGCCAGCCGCTCGTCCTTGAACTAGTCAGTTTACTATCGTTCGACAAGATGAGACGTCAGCTGACATTAGAGCAGCGCATTTATGTGTGTAAATGTTTATTATAAATACGAATCAGCTCGTCGCGTTCGCGAGGAATTTATTCGGAACTTCCCTGGACAATTACCTCCTTCCAGATCGACAAGCCACGATCTTGTGACTAAATTTGAGACTACTGGTTCAGTACAAAATATGAAACACACGCGAAGGCGTACGGTTCTGACCGAAGAAAAATTAGACGAAATTGGCGAAAATTTGGAACGTTCACCACAAAAATCATTACCGAAATTAGCACAACAAGTTGGGATTTCAGTATCTTCTGCACATACAGCAACAAAATTGTTAAAACTCAAACCTTACAAGTGTACATGTGTTCATTGTCTAAACCAAGGTGATCCCATAGCACGTGTGCGGGAGGACAACATTTCCAGCATTTTCTATAAGGTCAGTTCAAGGATGGGTGGCAGGCAGGGTGAATTGCGGGAGGAAGAGACAGCACTGCGTGCCGGGTGAAACTCCGTGAGGCCGGTCCGGTTTTATATTGAAAGCCCGTTACTATACATATGAAGTGATAATCTTCTCATAAGTGAAATTTATTTAATCTGAACCGGAATTTTCGAAACTATTGAACATTTACAAGATTCATCTCAATATAAATGAGAACTTTAATAAAATAATATTTAATTTAACTGTTAACAAAGTGTCGTTACTTATTAATGTAAGGAACTTTCACTCACTCCCCTGAAGGGAGTCATCAGTGCCGTGGCAAATAACAGTGATTAAAATTATTACAAACATATATATTCAAATGTCTCCACAACGCGGGACATCACATACAACAATCACCTTTAAAGAAAAAAGAGGAAGACCGAAACTGCGATGGAAGGATGAGGTGGATGAAGATGCTAGAGAGTTGGGATTGAAAAACTGGTGGAGAGAGGCACAGGACCGAGCTAATTGGAGGCGGCTCCTTGAGGAGGCCAGGACTCAGGAATGAGTTGTTGTGCCAGTGATGGTGATGATGATAACCCTCACTATCTGCTGTCCGCACAGCGTCAGGTCTCACTCCACTCCGCTCTTACTGAAGCAGGGAGTCCATCTCCTTTATACAGTGGGTTGCCATTACTGGATTCTGGCTTCGATTTCTGTGCCTTGCAGTTAAAAACGGCATATAATTTTTTAACACGGCCTTAGTATATCACAACGCTTCTCTCGGAGAAATTTCAAGGCAGGTTCGGCATTAAATGATTGGCAGTTCCCATGTATCTCTCTCTCTCTCTTATTGACAGCTATTAGTGCTGCCCAGTGTGCCTTTTACTGGGACAGTTATTTGTCTCCCTTGACGGCGAATTTGCGTGAGTGTATACAGTATTGGGCTTAGCTGGTTGGCCCTAGCCTACACGGCGATTCTTTGGGGATTTATTATATGGTAGCATGTGCTATTGATATTGATACAATGTGGATGTTTGATTCCAAGGAAAATAGATCTCGCTTGATTGGGGCATCGGAAACCGTGTCGCTGATGAGTTCCCATGTCAGAATTATATATATATATATATATCATCCTCATCATTGGCGTGACGGTCCTTTTAGTTTGACCTTAGCCTCCCTCATAACAACCAACCATTTTCTGCGGTCAGTGTAACCAGATAACGCTTGCGAGATATAATAGAAAAAATTGTAGCAATTGACTACATCACAATAAAAAGAAACCACTGTTTGTGCTTTCTTAAACATATTATTTCCCACATATTTACGTTCCACAAAAATATAATTGACATATTTACATCATAGGGCATCAGAAATTAATTAATAACCTATAATGTTGGTTATAAACAGTTTGATGAGTTTCATTTTTTTCTCCACTGGGGTGCATTCTTACAATATTGCTATTCTATTTGGCAATAAATAATATGATCTGGTTACAGTGATGAACAAATGAAACATAACAAACGTTTCTCATTTGTTTTCAAATTTTCAATAGATACATTCACGAGTCACAAGTGAGTCGTGAATCTATCGATGATTTGGAAATCACTCGTGGCATTACTCATGGTAACACTAAAGCTCGTCAATGGCTACTAAATAATTAAAATCGGTTGACAAACAGAGAAGAAAATGGTGCTTAACTGTTTTGACTTAACCCCTTTATATATAGATGCTGATGATGCAGACTATTATTATGCGATAGCGAGGAGATACTAAAAGCAAATACAAACATTACACGTAATATTAAATATAATTTGTAACAATTGATTATAGCACAAAAAAAGAAAACACTGTTTGCACTTTCTTAAACGAATTATTTTCTAGGAAATGACGTTGCAGAAAGAAAATATAATTGTTATATTTACATCATAGGACATCAGAAATGAATTAATATACAGTTTGATGTGTTTCATTTTTTCTCCACTAGAGTGCATTCTTACAATAATGCGATCCTTTGGCAATAAATAATATGATCTAGTTGCAGTGATGAACAAAAGAAGGAAAT
This sequence comes from Diploptera punctata, assembly GCA_030220185.1. Lineage (NCBI taxonomy): Eukaryota > Metazoa > Arthropoda > Insecta > Blattodea > Blaberidae > Diploptera > Diploptera punctata. The sequence goes on along the minus strand of JASPKZ010006812.1, from coordinate 699,897 downwards.
GAAGCGTACCAATCGTTTCTCATTTGTTTTCAAACATCGCCATTTACATTAAATATATAAATATTTTAAAATAACTATAGTTAAATAATGATTTGTGAGTAAACAGCTTAATTTTATTCGTTAAATAGTCCTAACAAATGCCACTCTTGATTTCCAAATTCTCTAGATAAATTCACTCCTCACTTCGTAAGTCGTGAATGTATCGATAATTTGGAAATCACTCGTGGCATTACTTACGGGGTGAATCATAAATATGGCTATACGTTTGATCGCGTTGTGTGATGAAAATATTACCATTACAGGAAATATGAAATTACCGTTGGAAAGGCAATTATTCAAATTACAAAAATGAAATAAAACAAAACAGCGTAGAACTTACGTCAATAGTCAAAATGGCGTTAAATATGCAACAGAAAATTACAAATGCTGCATGGGCAATAACGTATGCTAATGATCGTGAAGCCGCAAGACGTGAGTTTAACGTAGCATTGTAGCCGTCGACTGTGGGGAAGTGGAGAAAACGACTGCTGGGAAACGGAGAAGGATGAGAGAAAATCAAACCTCCTGGAAGGCTTCGCATTAGCACGGATGCAGAAACAACGAAGATAATTGTGGAAGCGTTCGACGCTAGCCCACAAAAAATGAACCCGCCAAGCTGGACGTGAGCAGTGATTTGTTTTGTTTTGTTCTATTGTTGTAATTTGAAGGATTCCATTTCCAATGATAACATCATATATTTCCTTTAATAATAATATTTTCGTCACAAAATGCGATCAAACGTATAGCCATATTCCTGAATCACTAAAGCTCGTAAATAGCTGCTAAATAATTAAAATCGGTTGACAAATAGATAAAAAAATGGCACTTAACTGTTTTGACTTAACCCCTTTATATATAGATGCTGATGATGCAGACTATTATTAGGCGATAGCGAGGAGATACTAAAAGCAAATACAAACATTACACGTAATATTAAATAATACTAAGAAATTGAAAGTAAATATCAATGAAAATAAAAATATATCGTCACACATTTACATACATTATCAAATGTAGTCTAAGATCCGGCTGCAAGATTACTACGTTAATCGAGTGTATGAACAAAATCTATTTTTTTTCGTAAAATTGTGAATGACTGAATACATTTTTGCCGAGTTGTCTATTAAAATTTGGCCGCCAGTATGTTTAATTAAAATATAATTCATATATTTTATATATTTCGGGCTAAATGGCCGTGGTCTGGTTTTATTAACTCAACGTTTCGTCTACTACTGCGGTAGACATCCTCAGGATATTCTGCGTGACCTCTTAACTCTTCAAATGTCGGCTGCACACTGGCTGTGTGAGGATGTCTATCGCAGTAGCAGACGAAACGTTGAGTGTTAATAAAACCAGACCACGGCCATTTAGCCCGAAAGACATAAAATACATGAATCAAAATACCTGCCGTGAAAGTCTACAATTTTACATAAAATATAATTTATTTATTTATTCGAAATAATTTGATTCACTTGTTATTAAAATAAATTATAATCCAGTTAGCAGAAATCGATGTATAGAGCTGGAAAAGTTTTGGTTGCCAATGCACATTTGGCCGTTAACTCCTCGCAGCCAGGTGTAAACAGATATTACTTTGTTACATTTACACGTTCATGACGTACATACTCAACTTATATATTAAATTAAAGTTTTTTTTTCGCATGATATAATGCCTCTGCCTCTCTAAAAGTGGCCGCAAACAAGGGTTGCCTGCTGTTAAAGATAGGTTAGAGTGAGAGAGAGTTAGCGCTTTACATCACTCGTCAGACAAAGACGGTGATAGCCAGCTGTATGAGTTCATAGTTATACTATAGTGTAAAAGGACTAAGTTGGCATGATTTCTGTTATCCTTGTCTAGAGAACTGTTCTTCCATCCTTCGCAAAACACAATGAGCTACCCTTGTAAAATTACTTAGGAAAACTAGAAAAACTCCACATCCCCCCACTTCCGTCCAGTCACTTTTGTGTCAGGTAATTTTTGTCAGTGGCGACTAGTTCAGAGTGCTCTGTTAAAAGTGACTGCAGAGCGTGTGAACACACTGAAAAGATTGAAGAGTCATATTGACAGGCAGACGGTTTAATGGACGAAATTAGTGATCGGTTTGAAATAAATTTAGACGATACCGACGACGATGAAAATGAAAATGAGGACATAGAAACTTGCCAGGAAGAATGTTTAGAAGGAGGGAATGCCACCACTGATCTATGTTCATTGCAGGGAGTGTCTGCCCTACCGCTGTCACCGTGAAGAGATATGTGCATGAGTGAGAAAGAAGATGGTGAGTACTCTCTTTCTCTTTCTAAAATATTCTAGACGCTTTAGCCCTCATGGACTATAGCTATCGACACATGTGCAATAACTGGATGTGAGGTCAGCACCCGGCTGGTAGGCCAAGGGCCTTCTAGGCCTATCGCACCATGGAGTTTGGTTTAGTTTTACTTTTAAGAGAGGAGAAGATATTGCAAGTGTGTGAGAAAGAAGTGCTTAGAAAAATGTTTGCACCAAAGAGAGACGAACAGTCTGGTGAATGGAAAAGACTTAGGCCGGTATTCAAGAACCGAGCTCTCTAGGCCATGTCATCTCTGTCTTCCGTGAGCTGAGGCCCTTATCTTTCAATCGCCCCCGGATTTTTTAAAGTAAATATCTTGTTACAAAGGAAACAAAACAAAGGAAACTAAAATGAAAATTTATAAGAGCATAATACAGAATATTTTGTCATATGGACGTGAAACTTGGTCTTTGACGGAATTACAAAATAATAAAATTAGAACAGTTGAATTTGATTATTTTAGAAGAAGCCTCTAAAAAGAAGACAGGATAAAATAAGAAATGAATTCCTTTGGAGAGAAATGAATGTCGCCACATCTGTTGTTAAGAGGATTGAAAATCAAACGCTTAAATGGTAAGGCCATGTACAAAAAATGGAAAATGAAAGATGGCCAAGAAATATATACCAGTGGTCACCCCCTGGAAGAAATAAACGTGGAAGACCAAGATGGAAATGGAAAACCTACGTCAGAACTATAATGGATGATAGGAATTTGGAAGAAAGAGATTGGAATGATAGAGGTAAATGGAAACTGAAGACGGCAAACCTATAAGTGGGGGAAAGCCGAAAAAGAAATATCTTGTTAGAGTCCACCGCTGTGGTCTCGAGGTAGCGTGCTGCCTTGTCACGCAGCGGGCCCTGGTTCGATCCCCGGTCGGGACAGTTTTTCTGGGTGAGGTTTTTATCGGGGTTTTTCCTCACCTGTAAGACAAATGTCAGGAAAACGGTCCCCGAAATCATATGGCCATCTCAATCATCATCATTATTCATCTTAGATTAAGCTTAGAATTAGGGACTCTCCTGGCGCACCACTATCGTCATCATCATCGCCCATCATATCATCGGGGCAACGTAACCCCGCCTTCTAGGCGCCCCAACCTCAGCAGTGTACGACATGCTAGGAGAGAACACCAGGAATGCCGAAAGACAACCTGGGGACATTTGCAAAAAAAAATCTTGTTAGCACATGATGTTGAATAGAGTGAGCCAGTTAGAGTAGGTTCTGCATGACCCACATAATTAATCACGGAGAGACGGACTGAGAGTCGCTCTTCGCGGAAAGTTTGGTTCTTGAATACCCGCTTACATAATAGCTAATTGCACGATCTTTATAGGTATCATATCCACATGTGTTAATAACAAGGGTGGATTGTCATCCAGCCCGTATAGGAGTGACATGTGGTTATAGCCAGTTTCTCAACTTGGGGCCGCTACTTATTCAGAGCTACGCAAATATATAAATGGATTGCGCACAAATGTGCAAAAATGATAACACAACAATCACTAACACTTTGTCTTGCGTAATCACAAATTGTTTTGTTCTTTGTGTATTTCGATGTGATATCCTTCGCATTTCTGTTCACATACTTTGCATATGCAATGATATCTTCGGGTCATGGAATGCTTTATCTCTACACATTAGGTGGTGGAATCCATGTATGCTTAGCCTTGTTATGACGTGTCTTATCTGGAAATTTGCTTCTGTCCAGTTACTGTCTTATCATCGCTCCGGTACTGAAGAATTCCGGCCATACTTCCTCTCTTTTCGTGAGTAATCTTCGTAGCGCATGTTCATAGGGTTCTGTGGTTGGTAGTAGGTATGCTGTTTTCAAGCCCTCGATCAGGGATTATTTAATCCCTGCCCTCGATAAGGAAAGTCTCCCTTGCCAGTAGGTACACTAGACGGCTTCTTGTCGTTTTTACACGCTTTATATTAGCTTGACCTGTATCTATCTATCTATCTATGTACCGGAATCTTTCAACACGATTTTCACCCACTTAAAATCATTGGATCGACTTGAAAACTGTGTATACTTGTAGAGGACCCGTGACAATACAATAATTTCATATTTATTTTCTAAAATCCTGGCCAGAATCGTCAGAAAATCAAAAAAAGTGTTTTTGTATCAATGTAACGGAATCTTTCAACGCAATTTTCACCCACTTAGAAACATTGGATCGACTTGAAACTTTGTATACTTGTAGAGGACCCGTGACAATACAATAATTTCATATTTATTTTCTAAAATCCTGGCCAGAATCGTCAGAAAATCAAAAAAAGTGTTTTTGTATCAATGTAACGGAATCTTTCAACGCAATTTTCACCCACTTAGAAACATTGGATCGACTTGAAACTTTGTATACTTGTAGAGGACCCGTGACAATACAATAATTTCATATTTATTTTCTAAAATCCTGGTCATAATCATCAGAAAATCTAAAAAAGTGTTTTTGTATCAATGTAACGGAATCTTTCAACGCGATTTTCACCCACTTAGAAACATTGGATCGACTTGAAACTTTGTATACGTGTAGAGGACCCGTGACAATACAATAATTTCATATTTTGTTTCTAAAATCCTGGCCAGAATCATCCGAAAAATAAAAAAAAATGAAAACTGGTATAATAGGTTGCGGACTTGTCGAGTTTTTAGTCAATCGTTGTAAGAGCTCAGTTGGTAGAGCAGTGAACTCTTAGTGGTATATAATTTCAGTAATCCATACGTCGCTGGTTCAAATCCGGCTGGGAGGGGTTTTTTATAGAAGAGTATTACTTTTAGCTCATACTACAATAGTATCGAATTTAAAGATATTTACATTTTTATCTTATTCTGTAAAATATTAAAACTAAAAAATAAAAAATAAATAATAGTTTTAAAAAACTAAAAGAACACGCTTTATTAGAAAACTAAAAAATGAAAAATAATTTTAATTTCCAATACGCTTGGGATAAAATAAAGTGGTCAACAAAAAAATCATCTCCAACACATATAGAATAAAATTAGAGTTATCAAGAAAAAGAAAATAATTTACCATCAAAAGAGTGGGGTGCTTTTTATGATTTTTACATTTTCTTCTTAGAGAGCTTACTTTTACCAATATCTGGTTATTATCAAATATATTAATTGACATAGAGCACCCACGCTTTTGATGGTAAAATACTTTCTTTTTCTTGATAACTCTAATTTTATTCTGTATGTGTTGGAGATGAACAATGAACTACATGGTCTTTATAGGAAGCCAGATATAATAAGAACAGTTAAGTCCCGTACACTGCGATGGGCAGGACATGTTGCACGTATGGGGAATGAAAGACGTGCATGGAAACTTCTTGTAGGAAAGCCAGAAGGAAAACGCCCAGTTGGTAGACCAAGAATGAGGTGGGAGAACAACATTAACTATGATTTGAGGGAAGTAGATTATACAGGGAATGATTGGAAAACATTAGCTCAGGATAGGGATGTATGGAGAGCTTATGTCCGTGCGGCCATGAACCTACGGGTTCGATAGTGCCAGTGAGTAAGTAAGTAAGTAAGTAAGTAAGTATGTGTTGGAGATGATTTTTTTGTTGACCACTTTATTTTATCCCAAGCGTATTGGAAATTAAAATTATTTTTCATTTTTTAGTTTTCTAATAAAGTGTGTTCTTTTAGTTTTTTAAAACTATTATTTATTATGTATTATCACGATGTTGGGTGGAAATTCCATGAGAAAATATCTGCCTCCCTGGAGACTCGAACCAGCGCAAATCCCGTAGCTCTGCACCAAAGGCATTATGTCTTAAAATCGCTCGAATACACGAGAGACAGTAAAGGTTTATTGCCTGCAATAAATGCAATACTCTTACTAAATGAACTAAATCTCACGATTAATGCCCTGTAATCTACAATCTACAACAAATACATATCTTATTAAGTGGTGGTGTCTCGGAAGAGAGGAGAAAGATATTCGTAATAAAAATGTTACATCTTTGATTCTAAGTCATCATCATCATCATCGTCACGTTTGGTGCTACAGTCCATTGCAGGCCTTGAACGCCCCAACTATGGGACTCCATCCATTTCTATCTTCTGCCTTCCTTCTCCATCCCTGGACTCCCATAACCTTCAGATCCCGTTCCACGCTGTCTAGCCAACTGGTAAGAGGTCTTCCAACTTTTCTTTTTCCTTTTATTTTAGAGAATGTAACTCTACGGACAATGTCTGTTTCTTCTTAATCGATGTAATGGGCAAACCATCTCAACCTTGATGATTTTATTATTCTGACTATGTCAGTATCACCATATAATTCATTATTATATTTACTGCACCATATGCCACTTTCATTTATCGGTCCATAGTCTTTCCTTGGAATCTTTGTTTCAAATACTCTTAGTTAATGGCCAAGTTTCACTTCCATGCAGGATAACAGACCTCAGGAGAGTTATGTATATTTTGGATTTAGATTGTAGGCTAGATATCGACTGCTTATTATTTATTTTATTCCATAAAATACATATATTTCCCAGTAATAATCTATTCTTAATTTCAGTACTTACTTTATTATCTTGTGTTATTACTGATCCCAAATATTTATATTCTTCTACTTTCTCAAATGTTAATTTATCAATTTTCAAATATTCCAATTACCTGACATTATTACAATGTTTTGTGTCAATTAAGAATGCTTCTTCTCCTCCATAGTAATTTAACCTCTCGCCTTATAGGTACTTTACAGGTCGCGTGTGTTCGTTTATAGATGTCTTAACCATTCACCAAACAACAATTGGGCTGAAGGATAACTACTGTAATATAGAGAAAATCGTAATACAAATTATTATTATTATTATTATTATTATTATTATTATATTATTATTATTATTATTATTATTATCAATTGAGTTGGTGTTTACTTGATGAAAATCCATATTTATTAATTAAATAAAAATAAAACGTAGTTTTATTTGATTTTCATTGGTATTGTTGCTTAGATCAGTTGGAACACAATTCATGTATTGTTTCTTAGATCAGTTGGAACACAATTCATAATTTGTTAACATGTCTGAAGAAGGTACAGTGTACCGAAACAGCTGTCACTGAATTATATAATAAATATGAAAATCAAATAAAACTACGTTTTATTTTAATTTTATTATTATTATTATTATTATTATTATTATTATTATTATTATTATTATTATTATTATTATTATTATTATTATTATTATATTATTATTATTATTATTACAGAACGAAGAAAACTATATTTCGAGTTCTGTTACAAAGCATTTTATTATATGGGTCCGAAACCTGGACAGTAAGTAGAAAACAAGCCAACAAGCTGTTAGCAGTAGAAATGGATTTTTGTAGGCGATAGACAAGAATTTCAAGAAGGGATAAGGTCAGAAACAGCACAATAAGGGAAATTATGCAAGTTGAAAAAAAAAACATATTAGGAAAAATAAAAGAAAAACGTTTGAAATGGTATGGACACCTCATAATAATGGAAGAAGAGACAATACCAAAGAAGACCCGTAATTGGAAAACTAATGGAAGAAGTGGAAGAGGCAGGCCTAGAGAACGATGGATGGATAGTGTGTTGAGAAGTATGGAAGCTAGAGATCTGAGGGAAGAAGATGCTTTAGACAGGAACCTCTGGCGACAAATCACTTTGGGTTGAAGGAGATACACTGTATTGTGAAATATTCCTAAATATAAAAATATTATTATTGTTATTATTATTATTATTATTATTATTATTATTATTATTATTATTATTATTATTATTATTATTATTATTATTATTATTATTATTATTCAACAGATACAATATATACACTTATTTGCGGATGACCAGATAATAATTGCTCAAGAATATGAAGACATGGAGTTTATGTTCAGAAAATTATTGGACAAATACGATAACTGGGGTATTAAAATAAATTTAGAAAAAACATTTTATATGGGATGTGGAGCCGAAACCGACGAGTTGATATTAGAAGATGAAAAGGGGAATATTAGAGGTTGTGATGAATTTGAGTATCTGGGAGTAAAGAGGATAAACAAGAAAGTGATATTAAGAACAGAATAAATAAAGGTAGAGCAATAACAGCAATGATGAACGGAGTCTTATGGAAGACATATAACCAGGAAAAATAAGTTACAAATATATTAATTCAATAGTGAGAAGTACTGTCACATATGGAGCTGAAGTTTGGAAATTCAACAAAAACTTAGAACAAAAAACTTATGTCGATGGAAATGGATTTCTTGGGGAGAGAGCAGCAACATGTTCAAAATTAGACAAAATAAGAAATACTGTCATACGAGAAAAAATTAATATTGGTTATTCAATAGTAGATATATACGGTATATAAGCAATTAATTGGTATATGGGCACGTACGACGAATGCAAGAAGAAGATTACCCAGGAAAACATTGGAATGGTGTCCACCTGGAAGAAGGAGGAGAGGAGACTCGAAACTCGTGGAGATTCAGGAAATAAGAACTGGAATGAGAGCAGAGGACTGGAGGACATGGATTGGATGGAGAGAGACGAGTGGAGAAGAAAAATAAAAATTTAGGCACAGAAAGGTGTGTAAACATTAAAATTCTGTATATAAATAAATAAATAAATTATTATTATTATTATTATTATTATTATTATTATTATTATTATTATAAGGTTGAAAAACACATATGAATCATGGGGTCTCACAGTAAATTTACAAAAAACAGAATATCTGGCAATAAATAGCAATGAGCGAGAAAATTTAATATTGGAAGAAGGAATCCAAATAAAGCAAGTGAAACAAACTAAATATTTGGGAATAATTATGGATAACATTGACGATATAGGCAAAGAGAACATAACACATAGAATTGAATTGAGTAGCAAAATAATATCATCGTTAAATTCCATATGGTGGGATAAGCATATTTGGAAAGACACAAAAAAATATATTGGTAAAACATTGGTTGAATCTGTTGCAAGGTATGGAAGTGAGGTATGGACAATCAATAAGTACTACAAGAATAGACTAATAGCTCTAGAAATGGATTATTTACGGAGAAGTGCCAGAAAGTCTATATTAGAACATGTCACAAATAAGGAAATTAGAAACATAATGGAAGCAGAAGAAAGCATAATTGAAAGAATTGAGGAGAAGGAATTAAAGTGGTTAGGACATGTCTTAAGAATGGAAGATGAGCGATGGCCGAAGCAACTATATGAATGGCATCCGAACAGAAAGAAGAAAAAGAGGGAGACGAAGGTTAACATGGAAGGAAAACATGAAGACAGTATGCAAGCTAGAGGGCTAAGCATCGAAGATGCCCAAGACCGTAGGCTTTGGAGATTTGGCACGGGAAGAGGGGCAGCCGCTGTAAAAAACCCGAATATAGATAGACAGATTATTATTATTATATTATTATTATTATTATTATTATTATTATTATTATTAGTTATTATTATTATTATTTATTATTATTATTATTATTATTATTATTATTATTATTATTATTATTGCAATTACTACTGTTATTATCATTTTAAGTAAGAGAGATGCGGAAGAAAAGAAAACAAAAAGTGAAATGAATACTGAAGGAGGAGAATGAAGATGAAGTGTTGTTAAGCAGTAATTATGAAGAACAGAGAAATCATCAATTTTCATTTGAAGGAAGATGTGTTTGCTCGCAGTGAGCCTCAGATTGCCTGTGTTTTACATCCTTTCCCACTCCTCACTAAATCAATCAATACCGGTAACAGGCCCGCTTAACAACACGAGGAGGGGCACGTTCATTCCCATCGTGTCTTTGTTGGTGGTCCTGCCTCGGTACCCTAGTCCCATTCCCACTGTACCGCTTCCAGTTTCAGTTTGTAATGTAAACAAACCAGATGTATGACTGCATTATCATTTGTCGAATAAAGGTTTTACATTTAAGATTGACTAAAAGTAGAGGAATTAAACACAATAGTGAATTACAGAACAAACTGGAAAGAACACTTGGTAAGGATGACTGAGAATAGAATACCAAAAGCAACATACAGCTATTCACTACGAGGAAGAAGAAGTTTGGGAAGACCAAAGAAAAGCAAACTGGAAAGAACACTTGGTAAGGATGACTGAGAATAGAATACCAAAAGCAACATACAGCTATTCACTACGAGGAAGAAGAAGTTTGGGAAGACCAAAGAAAAGCAAACTGGAAAGAACACTTGGTAAGGATGACTGAGAATAGAATACCAAAAGCAACATACAGCTATTCACTACGAGGAAAGAAGATTTGGGAAGACCAAAGAAAAGCAAACTGGAAAGAACACTTGGTAAGGATGAACTGAGAATAGAATACCAAAGACCACATACAGCTATTCACTACGAGAAGAAGAAGTTTGGGAAAGACCAAAGAAAAGCAAAACCTGGAAAGAACACTTGGGTAAGGATGACTGCGAATAATATACCAAAAGCAACAATACAGCTATGCACTACGAGGAAGAAGAAGTTTGGGAAGACCAAAGAAAAGCAAACTGGAAAGAACACTTGGTAAGGATGACTGAGAATAGAATACCAAAAGCAACATACAGCTATTCACTACGAGGAAGAAGAAGTTTGGGAAGACCAAAGAAAAGCAAACTGGAAAGAACACTTGGTAAGGATGACTGAGAATAGAATACCAAAAGCAACATACAGCTATTCACTACGAGGAAGAAGAAGTTTGGGAAGACCAAAGAAAAGATGGAAAGAGCAGCAATTTGGAGCCGGAACAAGCTAGTAAATAAGCCTAAACCGTGAAGAGGAAGAAGAAGAGATTTAAGATTGTAAGAAAACGTAGTTTGCTAACTAACTAATTCACTGGCTCTATATATATATTTTTTTTAGTGTCCACCGCTGTGGTCTCGAGGTAGCGTGCTGCCTTGTCACGCAGCGGGCCCGGGTTCGATCCCCAGTCGGGGCAGTTTTTTTTGGGGGGAGGTTTTTCTCGGGGTTTTTTCCTCACCTGTAAGGCAAATGTCAGGAAAACTTTAAGGCCCAAACGGTCCCCGAAATCATATGGCCATCATCATCATCATCCTTAACATTATCATCTCATCAGCATCATCCTTCACCGGTGTGGAAACCAACGGGAAGCTACCACACCTACAATTCCCTAGTAAAGCTGCAAAGCATAGCATGAAAATGCTATGATTGCAGTGAAAGACCTGCCCTCGGGGCAGAATTACTATGGATGGATATTTTTTTAAACAATAATTCACATTATTTTTTTTTTATTTCCTCTTGTTTTAGCTTTTTTAAACACTGTTTTCCTTCTTGTTTTACCTTTTTGTTTAACTTTCTGTTATTCTCACATATAGACTCAAGTACACGACACACATCCAGATCCAAGGTGGAGATTAAAATCCCCTACCCCGCCGGTAATCGAACCCGGGTCGCCGGAGCGTAGAAGGTAGGGACTCTACCGACTGCGCCACGGCGACGGACTGTTCGAACCCGTAGGTTTATGGCCGCGCAGATATATAAGCTCTCAATACATCCCTATCCTGAGCTAATGTTTTCCAATTATCCTCTGTATAATCTACTTCCCTCAAATCATGGATGTTATTCTCCCACCTCATTCTTGGTATACCAACTGGGCGTTTTCCCTCTGGTTTCCCTACAAGAAGCTTCCATGCACCTATTTCATTCCCCACTCGTGCTACATGCCCTGCCCCCATTACAGTCTTCGAAACTTAAAAAAAACTAAAGTGATCCCACTACAGGCCTCAGGAGGCCCCTTGGGGTAGTAGGAGGTTAAGGCTCCCACTTTTTCTAAACAATCGGCACTTTATGTCAGCCGGGTTGTCAGCCCTGTGTGACGGCCGCCTTTACCCCCAGAACAAGCACCTGGTACTCATTTCCGTTAGAGGCTGAGTCGACCCCAGGTCCATAGTGCCGGCAGAGGGTTTGGATCAGTTTAAAAATCCTGACCCCAACGGGACTTGAACCCTCGACCTTCCGGGCTTGTAGCGCAGTGCTTTAACCACTACGCTACGGCGTTGCCCCCCTTCGAAACTTAAATGTTCTTATTATATCTAGGTTCCTATGCATACCATGTAACTCACTGTTATGTAGTTTTCTCCATTCGTCTATTCATCTCCTTTTAGCCCAAAAAATTGTTCTAAGAACTTTATACTCAAATACTCGAAATCCCCTTTCCTCACTTAAAATAAGAGTCCATGTTCGCATCCATATATTATAAGTGGGAGAATAACAGTTTTATATTTTTCAGTTTAACGTTCGTTGAAAGGAGTTAGGGCGACAAAGAGTCCCTGTAATGCATAATACCATGCATTTCCAGAATGGAGCCATGTTTAATTCCTTTTTTTCTCTAACACTCGAAATAAAAGGAAATAAAAATATATATTATCTAGCATATGTCCCTGCCGCAGGAAATCAGGGCTGCCGGACGTTATCATTTTTTAAAAAGAAATCTTAATTCATATTTGCTCTAACCTTGGCTTGATCATTACCAAGTGAAGGATACATAATTGAAGACTACGCCAATTTTGGAATATATTAAACAGTACCAACTAAATTGGGAACACCATCTTGAAAGAATGAGTTCAAATCGGATCCCCAAAGCTGTTTATAATTATATACCAAGAGGACGAAGATCACTGGGCGGCCGTCCTATGAAACGCTGGAGGGAAAATTTTCTATAGGATCGTAACAGGCCTTGGCCTAATACTTGGAAGGAAGAAGAAGGAAGAGGAGGATACATAATTAGTGGGTGTTTTTCCTTTAATTTATATTTATACTATAGTAACACTTGCTCAAAGCGGAATCGCATGGGATCATTTATTTTTTCCACATTAGACAAAATTCCGCATTATGAAAAAATTAGAACTTATTAATAATCTTAGATTATAAAGTTTAAGATAATTCAGTGAAGAAATTTTTAATAAATCAAGGAGTTCGACAAGGGTGTACATTATCACCTACATTGTTTAATACATATTTTGACGATGTTATACGAAAATGGAAAAAAATCAAGTCCCATAAGAATACAAATTAATAAGGAAATGTATATGAATATTTTTAATGTATGCAGACGATCTGGTTGTAATTATACAGAAGTCAGAGGATGATTTACAAAGAGCCATTGACATGTTGAATCAATTAAGGACTCTATTATAATCTCAAAGTCTCAACTTCAAAAACTAAAATTATGGCTTTTCAGGGCAAAGTGCCAGTCAGAGCAAAAATAGTAATCAATAATGAAATAATAGAACAGATAGCACACTTTAACTATCTTGGTTCAGATATAACATACAGCTACGATTGGGATATACACAATAAATTAAACCGATAACAAATGTGTGGCACCATAAAAATGACCCTCCGAAAGACTCGAAGAGAAACTCAGCTCAGGTTTTATAAAATTATGGCTGTTCCTGTTCTTTTATATGGAGCTGAATCTTGGGTACTTATAAAAAAAAGATACACATTCAAGCCACTGAAATGAAATTTTTAAGATCCGTAAAAGGATGTACACGCATGGATAGATTACACAATAAATCAATAAGAAATGAACTGGAGATATTTTCAATACTCGATAAACTAGACGAGCACAAATACCAAGGGAAAGAACATTTAGACAGAATTGACAATACAAGATTACCCAAAAAGATCAACGCCTACAAACCACATGGAAAAATATCTTTGGGACGGCCATGGAAACGATGGACTTGAGATCGGAACAGGTCGCATTGACCTAATCCTGGAAAGCAAGAATAAGAAGAAGATTATAGAGCACCTTGGATTAATTGTAGGCGTCTTTATTCTGTAAATTCAGAAAGCTACCTGAGAAAGATCGGTCTCAGAACTTAAACAAATTTAAGATTTTACAATGCAATGGTTATCTGTAAGACAGCCATAGTATTTGCATTTCGCATAACGGGTGTGCAGTGAGGCCGTAAGAAAATTTCAGGTAGAATCTCTACTTCACTCGGCGGCAGGAATCATTCCTTTTTTTTTTTTTTTTCTAACGGGAGTTCAATGAAGTGGAAACTAATTTATTTCTATCTTTCCACATTATAATTTTTTCAGGAATTTTATAGAAATGTCCTTCCATTTCCGTTTTGAACAGATTTCGTTTTATGCTAAATAAATACACGTAAAATTACTATTATTTCGCCGGGACCAATAAATTTGTTCACATTGGACAGATGTCCGTATTATTCACGTTCCGGATTAAACAAGTTGTACTGTATGTTTTGTCAGAAAAAAATTCCAAGCGCGACAGGCCTAGAAGGCCCTTGGCTGACCATCCGGCTGCTGACCTCACATCCACATGTGTTAATCACAGAGGTAGATGATCATCTAGCCAGTGTAGGGGTGACATGTGGTCAGCATGCCGGATCCCCCAGCCGTTATAGCTGGTATTCTCAACCTGGAGTCGCTACTTATTGTAGCTACCCAAATGCCTCACGATGCTGGGTGGGCACCGGTCCTATACTGGCCGAAATTCCATGAGAAAAATGTATTTCCCCATGGTTACTCGAACCAGCGCAAGTTACGTAGCTCTGCGCCAAGTCTTCTTGCCTTAGTCAGTCGGCTACGGCGCGCGACTCTGTTTTGTCAGAAATAAATAAGAAATGGAGGAAGTTTCTATTGGTGTCATCTTACCTTGTATTCTGACTTATTTCCCGTAAAATTCGATGTTGCCTATGAACAATGTTTCTATCGATAACAGCTCCATATATATGTACATAATAATTCAGTCATATGGTGGCTAAAAGTAACACCACGGTTCCCCCAAAAGACGGAATACCTTATGCAAGTATGTTCACAGTACAAATGGAGCTCATTTAATTAAATAAAAATAAAACTTAAAGTTTTATGTGATTTTCTTATTTATTAAAATATAAATAAGTTACAGTTGACTAATAGCTCTAGAAATGGATTATTTACGGAGAAGTGCCAGAAAGTCTAAATTAGAACATGTCACAAATAAGGAAATTAGAAACATAATGGAAGCAGAAGAAAGCATAATTGAAAGAATTGAGGAGAATGAATTAAAGTGGTTAGGACATGTCTTAAGAATGGAAGATGAGCGATGGCCGAAGCAACTATATGAATGGCATCCAAACAGAAAGAAGAAAAGAGGGAGACCAAGGTTAACATGGAAGGAAAACATGAAGACAGTAATGCAAGCTAGAGGGCTAAGCATCGAAGATGCCCAAGACCGTAGGCTTTGGAGGTTTGGCACGGGAAGACGGCAGCAGCTGTAAAAACCCTAAGATATACAGTTGTTTTGGTACTTTGTACTTTCTTCAGACATGATAAGAAATTAATGAATTTTGTTATTATATTACATAACAACTGTAACTATGCAACATTTTTTTTAACAATCTCTATTATAAATTTAAAAGAGGCGATTTATTCAAATCTAGTTGGGAATTTAACAGCTTATTACCACTTTTCAATTTATTTATCATAAGTAATGCCACGAGTGATTTTCAATTTATCTAGAGAATTTGGAAATCAAGAGTGGCATTTGTTAGGACTATTTAACGAATTAAATTAAGCTGTTTACTCACAAATCATTATTTAAATATAGTTATTTTAAAATATTTATGTATTTAATGTAAACGGCGATGTTTGAAAACAAATGAGAAACGATTGGTACGCTTCATTTGCTTCTTTTGTTCATCACTGCAACCAGATCATAATATATTTATTGCCAAAGAATCGCAATGTTGTAAGAATGCACCCTAGTGGAGAAATTTATAACCAACGTTATAGGCATTAATTAAATTGATGTCCTATGGTGTAAATATGTCAATTATATTTTTCTGCAACGTCATTTCCTGGAAAATAATTCGTTTAAGAAAATGCAAACAGTGGTTTCTTTTTTTTGTGGTATAATCAATTGTTACAAATGTTTTTATATTATCTATCGCATGCGCTTTCTGCTGACATTCATGCACTATATATACAATCTGGTAGCCGTATTTCTTTGGGAGTCAGTCACTGCAAAATAATGCTATGACCTATTCAGAATGTTAAAAAGGAGGCTTTCTTTATTATGATAAACTTTAGTTGGTAAATTCTAGGCGAAACACGACTGTGATTCGTTGTAAATAACAAATCATTGAAATGTGATTGGTCATTGGCTCCCATTTGGGGCATGAGTTAAATAGTCTATACAACTTCTAAAAGGTCCAACTTCTTTCCTTTGTCACAAACATGTAAAATTTTAAAATTTGAATCAAAACAATGATCGTATTGGAGTAGGTGGTTAGCATAGTTTGAATTATCTAAATTTCTGTTATATGCTCTCATATAGCTCGGAATTGGTGTAGAGTGGATTCATTTCAGTCATAAGCAGATACGAAGTTTGAAATACGACCGCGGTTTTTAATGTTTCACTGTTTACATAACATCTGTAAAAAAATCCGAAAAGTCACAGCTGTTAACTGCAAAAACATGGTTTGAATCTCTAACATTGTATTGTAACTATTTCCGATATTTTTTGTAGTAATAAAATTGAGGGAGATTTTGAAGAAGTGGTTGAACCAAATTACCTAGGAACAATCATTACAAATAGGAATGAGATGCACAAAGAAATTAAACATAGGCTCAATTCTGGAAATGCTCACTGTTATCTTCTCCATTCACCTGTCTGTTCATCTCTCTGTGGTCCAAAAAAAACTCTAAGAACCTTATTCTCAAATACTCGTAATCCTTTCTCCTCCCTTATAGTAGAGTCAATGTTTCGCAACCATATAATATAAATGGGGAAAATAACAGTTCCACACATTTTCGTTTTCAACATTTTTTTAGAGACATTGAGACGACAAGAGTCCCTGTAATACATAACAGCATGCATTTTCAGAATTGAGCCTTTGTTTAATTTTTTGAGCAACTCATTCCCAATATTATAATGATATTGTGAAAAGAAAAATTAATGTCTAAACCAGGAATCGAACCGTGGACCTGTAGTTCTCCAGACTAGTGTGCAGCCCACTACACCATTCCAGACCTGGCACAAACATTAACAATTCTGTATGTGGAAAGAATTGTTAATGTTTGTGCCAGGTCTGGAATGGTGTAGTGGGCTGCACACTAGTCTGGAGAACTACAGGTCCACGGTTCGATTCCCGGTTCAGACATTAATTTTTTTCTTTTCACAATATCATTATAATATTATAATGTGGTTCATTATTGGAATTGTGTTAAAATAACAGTATTGGAAAATGTTAAATAACTCATTCCCGTTTGTAATTACTATTCCTAGGTATTTGAATTCCGCCATTTCTTCAAAATTTTCCTCATTTGTCACTAACTGTCCATTTCCAATATATAATGTATTTCTATGTGCGACCATGCATTTATTTTATTGATGTTTACTTCCAGTCCCAATTTCTTAGTGTTACTCAATGTGCGTGTTGGCCCTTAGTATCTCCTCGCTACATCATCAGCATAAACCAACAACTTATTAACACCAGCACCGGTGCTACAATGACCGAAATTTCATGAGAAAATTTCTTCATGGTGATATAAACAATCGCATAGGTCAGCATCAAAACATGATGCCTTAAACAGCTCGACTATGGCGCCGTATATAAAGAGTAATTTTGACCATACATGTTAAATGGATCTTGTACTGTGTTTGAAACAGTCACCATCATCATCAATAACAATCAGAGATTAGGCCACTGGTCTGTTCCGCTTCAGGATAGAAATTGGTCCCTCCATCGTTTCTTATTTAACAAGAAGAGAAGCATTTTCTGCGGACCTATGGCAAAAGAATTACGGAAGAGGCTAGTGAAGTGCTTTGTGTGGAGTGTAGCATTGTATGGTGCAGAGACTTGGACATTACGACGGAATGAGGAAAAGCTGCTGGAAGCTTTTGAGAGTGGATATGGAGAAGAACTGAAAGTATAAAATGGAAAGACATAGTAAAAAAATGTGCTAGACAGAGTGGGTAAAGAAGAACAATGCTGGAACTCATAAAGAAGAGGAAAAGAAAGTGATCTGGCCACTGGCTAAGAAGAAACTGCCTGCTGAAGGATGCCCTAGAAGGAATTGTCAACGGAAAGAAAGTTAGAGGCAGAAAAGGACATCAGATGATAGACAATATTAAAATAGATGATTTGAATGCAGATAAAAAAGGAAAGCTGAGTTAAGGAAAGAGTGGAGAATGCTGAGTTTGCAGTGAAAGACCAGCTCTTGAGCAGAATACTATGAAAGAATCGCTTCTTAGGTCGTCCTGGGTCTCTTCGCCCTGTGGGTCTGTAGTTCAATAACTTCAGAGGAAGTCTATTGTTGGCATTCTAAGGAGGTGTTCATGCCAATTATTTTGGTATATTTCGATGGTTTCAGTTATTGCTAGTGTGTTGAGAGCTTTGCGGATATATTCACTTCGCATGTGGTCATAATGCGCTAAAGGTCTTAATAACTACATTTCAGCAGCTAATATCCTATTTAAATTGCCTGTAGTAAGAGTCCAGGTTTCAGAGCCATAAAGTACAGTTGGAAGAGCCATAGTTTTATAAAATTTCTGATTTGTATCTGGGCGTACTTTTTGGAGAAGAGTGTTTTTATTGTTCCTATAAGTTTTTTTTTTTTTTTGGAATTTGAAATAATGAAAGTGTGTAAACTAGATGTTAGTTTATGCTGATGATGTAGTACTGTTAGCCGATAGCGAGAAGATACTAAAGGACAACACGCACACACTATTGAGTAACACTAAGGAATTAGGACTGGAAGTAAATATCAATAAAACTAAATATAGGGTCACACGTTGAAATACATTATATAATGGAAATGGACAGCTAATGACAAATGAGGGAAATTTTGAGGAAGTGGCTGAATTCAAATACCTAGTAACAATAATCACAAATAGGAATGAGATGTAGAAAGAAATTAAACATAGGCTCAATTCTGGAAATGCGTGCTATTATGCATTGCAGAGACTCTTGATGTCCCAACTCCTTTCAAAAAAACGTTAAATTGAAAATATATAAAACTATTATTTTACCAGTTATATTATATGGATGCGAAACATGCGACTCTTACTTTAAAGGAGGAAAGGAGATTACAAGTATTTGAGAATAAAGTACTTAGGAAATTTTTTTGGACCAAAGAGAGATGAACAAACAGGTGAATGGAGAAGACTACATGGTCTTTATAGGAAGCCAGATATAATAAGAATAGTTAAGTCTCGTAGACTACGATAGGGCAGGACATGTTGCGCGTATGGGGAATGAAAGACTTGCATGGAAGCTTCTTGTAGGGAAGCCAGAGGGAAAGCGCCCAGTTGGTAGACCAAGAATTAGGTGGGAGAAAAATATTAACTATGATTTGAGGGAAATAGATTATACAGGGAATGATTGAAAAGCATTAGCTCAGGATAGGGATATATGGAGAGCTTATGTCCGCGCAACCATGAACCTGCGGGTTCGATAGTGCCAGTGAGTAAGTAAGTGTAAACTAGCTGAGTGTATATCTTGCAATTTACTCGACCTTTAAACTGTTTGCATTCCAAACGTTTTTGTTTTCTTAGTGATAACATTAAAAATATTTGAAGTGGTAGAAAAAAACAGAATCATAATTTGAGAAGTTGTGACGCTCTATCTGAAAAGGCTGACCTCAGATAACCTCGGCATATATTATTTATGTGCAGTGAATGTCTGAGCCTTTCACTGGCCCAAAAACACCCTCTCTCGCCCGAGTGGAATGGAAACTTTATCCTTTACTTCTTGACCGAACAGACATACACACGACACCGCTATATCTCTTCCGAGCTTTGTTCCAGTTATAATATAAACAAACTGTATGTACGGACTGCATTTTCATGGTCGAATAATTGTTTTACCTTTAAGCGTGTAATAAAATGTAGTTCACTCTTTAACAACCGAAATAAATAAAATAAAATGAATAATAGTTTTAAAAAAAACTAAAACAACACGCTATATTAGAAAACCGAACTAAAAAATTTAAAAAATAATTTTAATTTCCAACACGCTTGGGATAAAATTAAAGTGGTCAACAAAAAAATCATCTCCAACACATCTAGAATAAAACTAGAGTTATCTACAAAAAAATAATTTTACCATCAAAAGCGTGGGGTGCTCTATATCAATTAATATATTTGATAATAAACAGATATTGGTAAAAGTAAAGTATCTAAGAAGAAAACGTAAAAACCATAAAAAGCACCCCACGCTTTTGATGGTAAAATTATTTTTTTTTTTTTGATAACTCTAGTTTTATTCTAGATGTGTTGGAGATGATTTTTTTGTTGACCACTTTAATTTTATCCCAAGCGTGTTGGAAATTAAAATTATTTTTCATTTTTTAGTTCGGTTTTCTAATAAAGCGTGTTGTTTTAGTTTTTTAAACTATTATTTATTTTTTATTTTTTTGTTTTGGTTTTCTAATAAAGCGTGTTGTTTTAGTTTTTTAAAACTATTATTTTGTTTTAATTTTAGTTTAATTGATTGTCATAAACCGGAATCCCATGAAAATTTAATTGCTTAATACTCTTCTAAAAAAATCTCCGGGCCGGATTTGAACCAGCGACCTATGGATTACTGAAATTATATACCACTACAGTCCACCGCTCTACCAACTGAGCTCTTACAACGATTGACTAAAAAGTCGATAAGTCATAACCTATTATACCAGTTTTTATTATTTTGATTTTCTGATGATTCTGGCCAGGATTTTAGAAAAAATTATGAAATTATTGTATTGGCATGGACTCTTTACAAGTATACAAAGTTTCAAGTCGATCCAATGTTTTTAAGTGGGTGAAAATCGTGTTCAAAGATTCCGTTACATAGATACAGGTCCGTTACATAGATAGACAGGTACAGGTCAAGCTAATATAAAGCGTGTAACAAATGAAAATATGTATTATCTAGCACATGTCTATGTATATAAGTTATATGGGAGAATTTTGATTTTTTGTCCAGTGTCACCAGGTTGCCTTTTATGACATTTCTGGCTTTCTCCCCTGGCATTGGCGGAATTGTAATCAATTTCATAAGTTGGAGCACCTGGAAGGCGAAGTTAAGGTACGTACACATATGCGCGCCGCGAACACGAACGGCGCGCGCACGGCGCGTGTTATGTTCGTCGAAATGATTAATTTCAACGAACCTCCTGCGATCCATAGGAAACCCACAAACCTTCAGTAGACATTTTGCAGAGCAGGTGTAACCAACCATGTCTCTATCGCGTTAAAAATCGGGACGTCTGGTCACGCTTATTACTTATTACATCTTATAACTTTATTTATACTTTTTCAAATATTATAGCATTAAAGGAATTTAAAAATATATGATTTGTATATATATGTTTAAAATTATTAAGAATCTATCTCACCATAACATGGCCTTAATTTTTAATAAAGATGTACATGATTATTATACTAGAGGTTGTACTTTATTGCACAAAGATACTAGTTTCTCAAAAAAAAAAGGTATAAAGGGATTCGTTATGCATTAATCAACCATTACAATAACTTACCTATTGAATATCAACATTTCACGAATGTTAAACATTTTTATAATTGTATTAAAAAAATTTTCTCATTGCTTTCTTAGTTAATTTTGTTAATTTTATTATTATTAATATTATCCTGTTTAAATATTGTATTTATATGTGTATATATATATTGTGCATCTATAGTAGTTTGTATTACTTAAACTTATGCCTGAATTTGTTTTCTTGTTTTTATTGTTAATTGTTTTATGGCCATTATTTTTTGTATATTGCCCCTTAACATGAGCAATCTTGCTCTTTGGAGTCTTTGAAGAAATAAATAAATAATTAGTAATAAATGTGTTTATATATTGTATTGTTTTGTGATACTTCATACATAATATTATGAAATGAACGTCTTAAATAAATAATGTTTTCTAAATAATTTTAATTTATTCATACAATTACAGCATACACGAAAAAAAAAAACACATAACATTGAAAAAAAAAACAGGCATCTCCTTTCAATGATTTTTAAAAATGATCCTTATGTTGAGGATCCCACAATAATTGCTTGCTTCTATAAATATCAATAAGTTTTAACATGTTTTCCTCTTACCACTCCATACTCAAATAATAGGTGCGCACCGAAAACAACGAACCTCTCAGGTACCCGTCCAAATATAAACAGCGAACCATCAAAGTGTTCGTGGAAAAAACCGACAATGAGTGGATCGTGGTGAGAGACGCGCGCGCACCTTAAAACCCCGTCCAAATCTGACGAACATGGTGCGGCGCGCGCGCCGTTCGTATTTGCGGCGCGCAGGTGTGTACGTACCTTTACGTTACCCCGATGATATGATGTGTGATAATTTTGATAAATGATAATGAAACGCCAGGAGAGTCCGTAACCTAAATTCGAGACCATGGGCAACCACAGAAATAATTCCCTTTAAAGAAAAATTCCTATGGTCTGACCGGGACCTCATGAACTGTAGTTAGGAACGCTGACCACTAGCCCATGAGGCTGGTCGAATTTTGAAATATATAATTAGAACTATCATTGGCGATGTATGAAGCAAGGCCTGGGTTCTGAAGGAAAAATAAAAAAGTAAAATTCAGGCAGCGGAAATGAGCTTCCAACGGGCTGTGAAAGGTTGTACAAGAGAAGAACTTGCTGTATTAGAAATGAGAACATTAGAGAGGAACAAAAAGTACCAACCACTTCTTCAACAAATAGAAGAACACAGGGACAATTGGATAACATCTGCAAAGAATGACAGAGGATAGGATACCAAAGATGGCAGTGACGTATAATCCTGGAGGACGAAGATCGGTAGCAAGACCAAGAAAGCGCTGGTCTGAACAGATGTGAGATCGGAACAGGCAAAGACCTAATCCGTGACAAAAGATGGTGATGATGATGATTAGAATTTTAGTAGATTAAATAAATATTTCATTATATTTCAATTAATGTTAGGAAGTAAACATTATAAGGTTATAATGTTGAGTGATTCCGGGTTATGTGGCCGTGGTCCATAGTTGGTGTTGATACCAGACGTTTCGCCCTCAACTGCGGAGGGCATCTTCAGTGGCGAGTGCTTCTAGGCGTGTTTCCTGGTCGGAAGATCTACTGAGTACATTATGATTACCGGCCGTGAAAGCCTGCATTCAACTATTATGAGGTTATATCATTAATAGTGAGTGGAGAACATATTTTTAACGACTCACCTCATATAATTTCAAATTTCTTTGATACCGGCGGTTTCAGGCAGTATCTTGTCCCTCTTCAGTCATGGCTTGTGAGTCATTAAAAGTATGTTCTCCACTCACTATTAAAATATTTAATTGTTTAATCGTTACTAATTTAAATTGTTTCAAATGGCTGCATTTTCCTACACATTTTTTGAAGCATAAAGAAAGGAAAACGTTTGAAAAGCGGAGAGAAGCAAATGATTTTGTATATGTTTTCGACATTAGGCATTGAGGACGTGTTGGAAATAACAGCACAATTTACAGGTAAGTCAGCATGGCGCGTATATTTTTCTCTTAGAAATTAATGAAATTGTAAATAAAGGATATCTATCGACGTAATGGAATAAGCGTATACGTCTAATCAGGTAGGCCCACTCATAATTTTTTTGTCATAAAGCGGTGAACTAGTGGTTTTGGTCCTTGCTTTAGTTCCGAAGGTCGCGGGTTCAAATCCTACCAGGGTTGATCGATTTTTAGGACAGAAAAATCCAAGGAGCAAGTCCTCCGGGAGGGACTTCAAACCGTGGGTCCCGAGAGTACGTGCTGTTGACAGTCCGTGCCAATAAAATAATGTATAGTAATAATAATAATAATATGTATATATATATATATATATATCATCAACAATCATGGATTAAGCCCATGTGGCTTGTTCCGGTCTCATAGATTCTCATTCAAAAAGTTGAATCCATCTCTTTTTCGGTCTAGCAATATTCCTGTCTCCTTTTGGTTTGTAATTAAGTATAATTTTTGGAATCCGATCATCTTTCATTCTTTGAACATGTTCTTTCCAGTTTTTTTTCTAGATTATTTTCTTTTATCTAAAAGTTTAAAAATATTTAGCTCATTTCTAATATCTTCACTTCTTCTTTTATCTAGAAGTTTGCAGCCAGCCACACTTCTCAGATATCTCATTTCAGCTGCTTCTATGATCTTCTCTTCTCTGTTAGTTAAAACCCAAAAGTTCATTACCATACAATAGTAAGAGGCCACTGTTTTATAGAATTTTAGTTTTTTGTTTCCATTCTTGTGTTTATATATATATATATATATATATATATATATATATATATAAGAATACAATTATATTATACATTAACTAGGTTACGTAAAATTATTAAATATTACTAATATTACGCCTTGCTTCATCATGCTCTTACCGTGTCCTCCTTTCGGAAGGTCGATTCCAAATACGCCTCCAGCCAACTCTATCTTTCCATGCTTTCCTTCTTTTTAGTTCTTCCCAGTCGCGTCCTCTCTCTCTCGTAAACTGTTCTTCACTTGATTAATCCATCATTCTCGTGGTCGTTTTCCTTGCATCTTGTGATTTAACAGTGTGGTAGTATTTCCTTTTCCAATTTTTAAATGTCCAAACCATTTTAGTCTTTTTTTTTTTTTTTTTCCTACGTCTGTTGTTAATTTTTCTAATGTCTCCCTGATTTTGCCGTTCCTTATTCTATCTCTCCTTCTTTTTAAGTACCATTGCACGTAATAATTTCATTTCTGTAGCTTGGATTGTACTTAATTTCCTTCTTTGTATATGTCCAAGTATCAGCTGCATATGTTAGAACTGGTTTGAAATAAGTTTTATACATTGCCATTTTACTCTTGATGTGTATATCTTCATTCCAGATTAATTGGAATAAGGATATGTCCATCAAGAGTAAAATGGCAATGTATAAGACTTATTTTAAAACAGTTAAATATTTATTTACGAATGAGTGTTGTTCGTATTTTCCGAGTTTTATCCAGAAATTTATCATAAGTAATGCCACGACCGATTTCCAAATTATCGATAAATTCACGACTCACGAAGTGAGGAGTGAATTTATCTAGGGAATTTGTAAATCAAGAGTGGCATTTGTTAGAACTATTTACCGAATAAAATTAAGCTGTTTACTCACAAATCATTATTTAACTATAGTTATTTTAAAATATTTATATATTTAATGTAAACGGCGATGTTTGAAAACAAATGAGAAACGATAGGTACGCTTCTACTGCTTCTTTTGTTTATCACTGCAACCAGATCATACTATTTATTGCCAAAGGAACGCAATATTGTAAGGAGGAGCTTTCTTTAATATGGTAATTATAACACTGATAAATATTTGGTGAAACACGACTCTGATTGGTTGTAAAACAGAAATCATTGAAACGTGATTGGTCATTGACTCCCATTTGGGGCATGAGTTAAATAGTCGTAAGTAATGCCACGAGCGATTTCCAAATTATCGACAAGTTCACGACTCACGAAGTGTGAATTTATCTAGAGAATTTGGAAAACAAGAGAGGCATTTGTTAGGACTATTTAACGAATAAAATTAAGCTGTTTACTCACAAATCATTATTTAACTACAGTTATTTTAAAATATTTATATATTTAATGTAAACGGCGATGTTTGAAAACAAATGAGAAACGATTGGTACGCTTCATTTGCTTCTTTTGTTCATCACTGCAACCAGATCATATTGTTTATTGCCAAAGGAACGCAATATTGTAAGATGCACTCTAGTGGAGAAAAAATGAAACATCAAACTATATTAATTCATTTCTGATGTAAATATGACAATTATATTTTTCTGGATGTTATTACCTGGGAAAAAATACGTTTAAGAAAGTGCAAACAGTGGTTTCTTTTTTTGGTGGTATAATCAATTGCTACAAATGTTTTATATTATCTATCGCATGCGCTATGTGTTGACATTCATGCACTATATATACAATTGGTAGTCATATTTCTTAGAGAGTCAGTCACTGCAAAATAATGCTATGACCTATTCAGAATGTTAAAAAGGAGGTGCTTTCTTTATTATGATAAACTTTAGTTGGTAAATCCTAGGCGAAACACGACTGTGATTGGTTGTAAATAAAAAATCATTGAAACGTCATTGGTCATTGACTCCCATTTGGGGCATCAGTTAAAATAGTCCACGTTTATCCAATTTTCTGGGTCCACCATTAACGATTTGAATTTAGAGATCTTTCCGGTAACAACTGACGCCTCCAATCTAAAACGTTACATTTTCCTAATATAT
Organism: Diploptera punctata; assembly: GCA_030220185.1. Lineage (NCBI taxonomy): Eukaryota > Metazoa > Arthropoda > Insecta > Blattodea > Blaberidae > Diploptera > Diploptera punctata. Next base: position 673,281 of record JASPKZ010006812.1, on the reverse strand, counting down.
GTATTTCGTCCCCGCACGTTGGACATATTCGCATATCGTGATGGTCGGTAATTTTTATAAATTTCAATGCTTCCAACCTAAACCAAGCGAGGCAACACACGATGGGAGCATGGTATTAGCAATGTTAACAGAGAAGTATGGACAATTTCATTTAGAGGGAACTTCTCTCCAGCTGGCTTATAAAATTCCAGACGATCCTAGAATTATTTATAGTCATCACACAGAGGTAAGGAAAATAAATCAAGCCTACAAATATAACATACATTCTCAAATGTTTCTTTTCAACGTAGTGCAGTTGGTTAAGATAATGTGGTACAATCCGTAAGGTTGAAGGTTCGAGTGCAGATGTGGTCAGGATTTTTATACTTCTGTCGGCACTGTGACCCTGGAGATGACTCAGCCTCTAATGGAAATGAGTACCCGCATTAGACTATGTCCTAAGGGTAAAGCGGGCGTTAAGTCAACGCAATTACAATTATTATCATTATTATGGCCAGTGTCGCGGTCTAGTGATCAGCATTTCTGACTTCTGTTCATGAGATCACGGGTTCCATTCCCAGTCAGACCATAGGATTTTTTCCTTAGAGGAAATTATTTATGTGGTTCCTCTTGGTATGTAATCAAGGTTAAGGTTAGGTTAAGAACTCTCCTGGCGTTCTATCATAATTTACAACCTATCATTTCGTTGGGATAAAGTAACACCGCCTTCCAGGTGCCACAACCTAAGAAATGAATTATAATTCCGCTAATGCCAGGGAAGAAAGCCAGAAATGTCATAGAAGCCAACCTGAAAGCATTAGACATATATATATATATATATATATATATATATATATATATATATATAATCATTATTATTATATCTTACTGGCACTATCGAACCCATAGGTTTATGACCGCGCGGACTTAAGCTCTCCATACATTCCTATCCTCAGCTAACTTCTTCCAATCATCTTCTGTATAATGTACTTCCTTCAAATCATGGTTAATGTTATTCTCCCACCTCATTCTTTGTCTACCAACTGGGTGTTTTCGCTCTATTTTTCCTACAAGAAGTTATCATGCACCTCTTTCAACCCCCATTCGTGTCACACGTGCTGCCCATCACAGTCTACGAGACTTAACCGTTTTTACATCTGGTTTCCTATAAAAATCGTGTAATGTAGTATTTTCCTTTTCGCCTCTCTTCGTCTCTTTTTTATCCAAAAAAATTGCTTACGAACTTCATCCTCAAATACTCGTAATATTGTTTTATCCCTTAAAGTAAGAGCCCATGTTTCACATCCATATAATATAACTGGGAGAATAATAGTTATATATATATATATATATATATATGACAAGAGTCAAGAGTCCATAGCATACATTTCAAGAATTGAGCCTATGTTTAATTTGTTTGTGCAGTCATTCCTGGTTGTAATTATTGTTCCTAGGTATATGGGCCCTCAGGGGTCCTCATCTAGGGGATATGTGGATGGCGACCACAAGGTGCCCAAGTTGAGCAAAACATTTCTTCCTCTTACTTGTGTTTTGCACTCTTTTAACTTTACTATCTAACCTCTCTTGGTTAACTCTTGGTTTTTTTCGACCCCGACGCTATTAGGGCATCCGAGGGCTAGGGAGTCTTTCCTTTCTTCCATTTCTTCTTTCCTTTATTGTCTTTTCTTCTCCAGAAAAGCCTGACCAGAGGCTATAAGATGGCAGCCCCATCACTGGTCTTGCCTTCCTTTGGCCAGCAACCAATCGAAGGGACTATTATTATGCTTTCAAGTCTTATACGAGAATTTCCCGGAGGGAAAATTTTCTATAGGATCGTAACAGGCCTCGGCCTAATACTTGGAAGGAAGAAGAAGAATATATATATATATATATATATATTGTTATGACAAGAGTCCATAGCATACATTTCAAGAATTGAGCCTATGTTTAATTTGTTTGTGCAGTCATTCCTGGTTGTAATTATTGTTCCTAGGTATATGGATTTAGCAACTTCTTCATCATTTCCATCATATATCATTAGCTGTAATATAATTATTTGTTAATAATAATATTATTAATCATCATCATCATCATCATAGTACATTCACGAATTTAGGCCATTTGTTGACCTGTTTCGGCCTCAAGAGAAACACCATCCAAAAGTCTTTTGAGTGGACGTCCTGGTCTTCTTCTTCCTGCGGGTTGATATCTTCACCTTCATCCTCACCTTCTCGTGGTACAACCCGTTTTCACAAACGAGGCTCTGAGGTCCGAGTCACGGCGGTATAACCGTTCCATCAGGTACTGAGTAAATGCGGTATCCTAATGTCTGTCCAGAGACTAAAAGGTAGCAGCCCTACCACTGGACTACTTAGCGTCGGGCCAGTAACCTGTCCTAAGGAACTTCAAAACTACTTTCAAGTCTCAACACGAAAAAAGCCAGAAGGAATTGAAATATTATTATTAATATATGTTATTAATGGGGGCACGCCGTAGCGTAGTGGTTAAGGCACTGAGCTACAAGCCGGAGGGTCGAGGGTTCAAGTCCCGTTGGGGTCAGGATTTTTAAAACTGACCCAAACCCTCTGGCGGCACTATGGCCCTGGGGTCGACTCAGCCTCTAACGGAAATGAGTACCAGACGCTTGTTCTGGGGGTAAAGGCGGCCGTCACGCAGGGCTGACAACCCAGCTGACATAAAGTGCCGATTGTCTAAAAAAAGTGGGAGCCTTAACCTCCTACTACCCCAAGGGCCTCCGGGCCTGTTGTGGGATCACTTTACTTTTTTTTTGTATGTTATTAATATTATGTTATATAATGTAATGTTATTAATACTATTATTGTATTATTATTATTATTATTATTATTATTATTATATAACGTATTATTCGGTCGGGGCAGTTTTTCTGGGTGAGGTTTTTTCGGGGTTTTTCCTCACCTGTAAGACAAATATCAGGAAAACTTCAAGGCCCAAACGGTCCCCGAAACCATATGGCCATCATCATCATCCTTATCATCATCATCATCATCATCCTTCACCGGTGTGGAAAGCAACGGGAAGCTACCACACCTAAATTCCCTAGTAAAGCTGCAAGCATAGCATGAAAATGCTATGATTGCAGTGAAGGGCCTGCCTTTTGGCAGAAATACTATGGATGGATTATTATTATTATTATTATTATTATTATTATTATTATTATTATTATTATTATTATTAATTTGTGGGAAACATACACTACACTTTTTCCGCTCCAAGGATTCAGCAGTGTACATAACTGACATGATTTAGCTTTCAAATAACAGCTTCACTTATTGTAAAGTGATTGTACAAAATGATTGCTGAGTCATGTACATACCTTGAAAAGGCAGCTGTTTTGAACAGCCAAAGGAAACAGCTAATTAATTTTTGATATGAATGAAAGAACGAGTTTGGGAATGCAGGAGAGAGAGAACAGGTTCCATGGAATACAGACAAGTAGATGATAAAGCTAGGTCAAACATAGCCAGGGGGTACTCCTCCTGTGTTTTTATTATAATTATAATAACAAATAATAAAATCGTTAGTTTTGCTATCTCCTTTATTTCAGTGTTATTAAATAATTTACTTGTATTTACAAGGCAAATTCCACAAGATGATCAATATGGATTTAGAAGAAACAGTCTACAACAGATCAGATTTTTAGTATAAGACAGATTTTAGTACAGAAATGGAAATATAATGGTACTGTACAACAACTACATGAAGACTTCAAAAAAGCATACGATTCAATTAAGAGGGAGAAGTTACATAGTAGCCTATCCTGCTGGAATTCGGAATTCCTAAAATGTTAGTTAGACTTATACGAATGTGTCTAAATGGCACAAAGACTAAGGTGCGTGTAGGCAAACTGTTTTCGGATACTTTTGAAATTCACAATGGGTTGAAGCAAGGAGATGCACTATCTCCTCTACTATTTAATTTTGTACTAGAGAATGCCATCAAATCTTCAGAGGATGAAGAAGGCCTACAACTCAATGGCATTAATAAGTTGTTACTTTATGCTGATGATGTGGTACTATTGGGCGATAGCGAGGAGATACTAAAGGCCAACACGCATACTCTACTGAATAACACAAAGACATTGGGACTGAAGTAAATATCAATAAAACTATATATATATATATATATATATATATATATATATATATATATATATATATATATATGTTCACACATAGAAATACAGTATATAATGGAAATGACAACTAATGACAAATGGAGGAATTTTTGAAGAAGTGACTGAATTCAAAGACGTAGGAACAATAATTACAAACAGGAATAAGATGTACAAAGAAAGTAAACATAGGCTCAATTCTGGAAATGCATGTTATTATGTATTACAGGGTCATCTGTCATCTCAACTTCTCTCATGAAACGTTAAACTGAAAATATATAAAACTGTTATTCTTCCAGTTATATTATATGGATGCGAAACATGGTTTCTTACTTTAAGGGAAAAAATAAAATTACGAGTATTTGAGAATAAAGCTTTTAGGAACATTTTTGGACCAAAGTGAGATTAACACACAGGTGAATGAAGAAAATTACATAACGATGAGCTACATGGTCTTTATATGAAGCTTGATATAACAAGAACAGTTAAATCTCGTAGACTGCGATAGGTAGGTCATGTGACACGAATGAGGAATAAAAGAGGTGTATGGTAGCTTCTTATCAGAGGGAAAACGCCAAGTTGATAGACCAAGAATGAGGTGGGAGATTAACGTTAACCATGATTTGAGGGAAGTAGATTATACAGGGAATGATTGGAAAACATCTCAGGATATGGATGTATGGACAGCTTTAAGTCCGCGCGGCCATGAACCTACGGGTTCGATAGAACCAGTGAATTAGTTAGTTACAAGGCAAAAATAGACGTACGTCAATTCTAGAAGTATTTTGGATATATGATTTTTCATGTCTAGAAAGAGAATGCAGCGTGTTCATAATGCTTGCGTTCGATTAATTTTCAATATCCGCCGTTATGATCATATTTCCGAACACTTCAATAAACTCTCTTGTCTTCGTCTTAGTAGGTAGATCATCGGTTGATTAATGTATTTGACATCGTCCGATTCCTAATAGCCAATTTTGTCGGTCCATCCAATCTCCTGGTTGCAGATGTTTCTCCTTCATATATAAATATATTCCCTGACTCCAGGAGGTTTTAGGTCTTCTTCTGTCTTGTCTTCCCTCAGGTTTCCATTCCAAAACAGATTTTGGTAGCCGATCCTCTTCCATTCGCTGGATATATCCGTACCATCTTAATTGCTGAGTTTTAATATAATCTAAAATAGTGTCTTCAATCTTCATTTTCTCCCTTATAACTGAGTTCCTAATTTTTTCTCTTCTTGAAATTCTTGCTGCCCTTCGTATAAAATCCATTTCGTCTTCGTCATCTTAGTGGCAGACGCAAATTGCACTCTCTTTCACTTCTTTTCAAGCTTCTGATATGAGAAATTATCTTCTTACAACGATATTAATACTGCTCTTAAAGTGATCCTCATCAAAACAAAACCATGTGACCTGCTCGCTTTTCTATTGGTTATGGACACCGACGTACGATTTAGAAGCAATAAACACGCGAAAGAGTAGTTCCTGTCATTAAATTAAAAATATGTCCTCTGAATATACGTATTATTCTTCGTGAATAAAAATAATAGGGACAGTTTTTCTGGGTGAGGTTTTTATCGGGGTTTTTCCTCACCTGTAAGGCAAATGTCAGGAAAACTTTAAGGCCCATACGGTCCACGAAATCATATGGCCATCGCAATCATCATCATTCATATTCATCTTAGGTTAAGCTTATGATTAGGGACTCTCCTGGCGCACCATTATCACCACCCATCATATCATCGGGGCAACGTAACCCCGCCTTCCAGGCGCCCCAACCTCAGAAGTGGGTTACAAGTACGCCATGCCAGGAGAGAAACCAGGAATGTGAAAAGACAAACCTGGGGCATTTGAAAAAAAAATATATATTCAAAACATAAAAATATCCTACAATATACCTAATCAATAATTACAACAAAAATACCGTAGTTAATTACATTTTATGGATGATGAATTTGAGTCATGCTTCAGTCGATTCTGATGCAACAAACTGGCTGGAGGTGTCGAATCTTCTGTTGCTATGTCGCCAAAGAAATTGTTAAAACTCAAGTCTGGCAAACGTTTGACTAGTTAGTGATAAAAAACAGTTATTTTAAAAGTATTTCATAAGTTCAGTGAAAAATCTCACCAGCTTTCTTGTAATCTACCCATTCAATGATCATATGTCAATGTGACAGTAATTGTGGCGCGAATGGCGGAAGGATACAATTGGCGTTTGTTTATGTTAGGATGACTCTTGAGCGGATAAGGTATAGGTCAAAGATAAATGAATGCTAACAATCCCTCTCCATAGCACTTTCCTGTCATTCTACTTCTTTCACAATAGTGTCTGCCCGTACTTGGAATCCCTCCCTCAATATATCAGGGGTTGCCAAACATTTGACACTTTTAAGTCACGCTTATACAATTATTTGTTGGTAAATAATAATTTTTTCCCCAAGAACTAAATTTATTCTATGTCATTAATACTATTTTTCCTCATTTTTCTATCTTCTATATTTTATGAGTGCCTCAGTGCCATACGTGCCTAACCCACAATTTAAAAAAAAATATATGATTTTCCCTGTAATTGCACTAGAAATAATCGTCTCTGTCAGAGCCACATCTGCCTATAACATTTTTGTGTTATTTAAAAATAACTAATCCATAATGCTATTGGCAGGTATGGCTCTGACAGAGATGATTATTTCTAGTGCAATTACAGGGAAAAGCATATTTTTTAATTGTGGGTTAGGTACCTATGGTACTGAGGCATTCATACACCATTCCTTAAATCCAGAATAAATAAAAATATATTGTAAATAATAATTGCATTGTTGATCTAACATGTAATAGTTTTGTTTATTGAAATTTAGATGAAGAGTAATCTTTGTATTTTTTTCCTAGCCTGGTTGAGTGGTAGACAAGACTAGGTAAAATAAAGCTATTATTATTAGTAATACATGTACTACTGCCGGAGTCTGATCATTTAAATGCCCATAGTATCAATACCTTTTGAAACGTGTTACTGTTTGTATTAAATAGTATATTGCGATGCTAGGTTGGGAAGTGTTTTTTTTTTTTTACAAATGTGAAGAAATGATTGAAAACAGAGCGATAGCCAGGTTTTTAATTTCCGAGATTCTGTAAAACACTTCACAAACGTGCGTTGTGCATTATCTTTTGCGCGATGGTATTTTCAAAATAATAAATAATAATAAAATAATAACTGTTGGAAATATTTGCGTTCATTATAAACAACTGAGACCACAAGGTGCCCAAGCTGAACAAAACATTTCTTCCACTTACTTGTGTTTTGCACTCTTTTAACTTTACTATTCAACCCCTCTTGGTTAACTCTTGTTTTTTTCGACCCCAACGCTATTAGGGCATCCGAGGGCTAGGGAGTCTTTCCTTTCTTCCATTTCTTCTTTCCTTTATTTTTCTTTTCTTCTCCAGAAAAGCCTGACCAGAGGCTATAAGATGACAGCTGCATCACTGGTCTTGCCTTCCTTTGGCCAGCAACCAATTGAAGGGACTATTATTATGCTTTCAAGTCTTATACGAAAATTTCCCGGAAGGATCGGAAAATTTTCTATAGGATCGTAACAGGCCTTGGCCTAATACTTGGAAGGAAGAAGAAGAAGAAGAAGATAAACAACTGACGAACGTTAACAGTCTAGCCAATATTTATATAGTAAATGCCGAAAATAATTTAGTTGAGAATAGAGCAGGCCGTGACACCAATCAGGGATAAAATGGCGGCAAGAACGAATTTGTTGTTTTATATTGTTTGAAATAAAGTTCAGTTCGTTTAAAATGCAGTGATTTGATTCGTATAATGTATAATAACAGTACATTTTCGATATATTTTTGTATTTACATTGTACGTAAAAGTAAAGTAGTCCCACTACAGGCCTCAGTAGGTCCTTAGGGTAGTAGGAGGTTAAGGCTCCCACATTTTTCTGGACAATCGGCACTTGATGTCAGCCGAGTTGTCAGCCCTGCGTGACAGCCGCCTTTACCCCCAGAACAAGCGTCTGACACTTATTTCCGTTAGAGGCTGAGTCGACCCCATAATGCCGCCAGAAGGTTTGGGTCAATTTAAAAATCCTGAGCCCACCGGGACTTGAACCCTCGACCTTCCGGCTTGTAGCGCAGTGCCTTAACCACTACGATATGGCGTGCCCCCACACTGCACGTAGTATACATAAAGAGCAGTGGTTTAACTTTCCACACTAGGTAGGTAATTTCTATAGTTATTTGGTTATTTATACGTTGGCAACCCCGAAATTTATGAAACTGAACTTTGAATCATGGTCGCCATTGCTGTAAGTACGATAGAATGCACTATCGTGCAAAAAATTAAGTTTCAGCATGCAATCGTTCACAGTTCTCTTGTATTTCATTCTCAAATACTCGTTTTTTTTCTCCTCTCTTAAAGTAAGAGAGCGTGTTTGCATTCATATAATAGGCAGAATAACACTCTTATATCAGAATTAATATAAATATATTGCGATTACCACAAAGCACACATGAACTTGAAACTGATAAGAATGTACAAATAAATGATAACAGTTAATTAGAAAATCACAACCATCAATTATTTATAACTGATAAATTAAAGAACAGAACCAGAATAGCTGCAGGTGACAGATGTTATCGCATGGAATTAAAAAAAAAGTGAGTAGAAAGCTAATTCCAAGGATATAGGTGAATTCCATGGTAACTGGAGCAATATTTTCAACAAGGATAATTAATAATAATAATAATAATAATAATAATAATAATAATAATAATAATAATAATAATAATAATAATAATAATGGAATTCTACGAAAACATAAGTAAAGCTCCAGTGGATACTATGAAGTGGATTGATGAAGTCAAAAAGGACTTAAAATTGGCAGGAATTACTAAAGAAGATATCCCAAACAGAGATATATTTAGAATTAAGGTGAATAAGTGGCAAGTTGACCAAGAGGACAAACCGAAGAAAAAACTGGAACAACTTGGACAGATGATAGAAAACAAGCTCATAGCAAAATAATGAAAGAAATTTGGGCTCAAAGGAAACGCCTCTAAGTACTTTGCGTAGTCCTACATGGGCTCATCCGCAATAAAAAAACAAATAATAATAATAATAATAATACACGTACACACGCGATGGGCAGGGCATGTGGCACGTATGGGGAATGAAATACGCGATTGGAAGCTTCTTGTAGGAAAGCCAGAGGGAAAACGCCCAGTTGGTAGACCAAGAATGAGGTGAGAGAATAACATTAACTATGATTTGAGGGAAGTAGATTATACAGGGAATGATTGGAAAGCATTAGCTCAAGATAGGGATGTATGGAGAGAGCTTATTTCCGCGCGGCCATGAACCTACAGGTTCGATAGTGCCAGTGAGTAAGTAAGTACACACTATTGAGTAACGCGAAGAAATTGGAAGTAAACATCAATAAAACTAAATATTTGTTCATACAGAAATACATTATATAATGGAAATAGACAATTAATGACAAATGAGGGAACTTTTGAACAAGTGGCTGAATTCAATTAGCTAGGAACAATAACTACAAACAGGAATGAGATGCACAAAGGAATTAAAGATAAATTCGATTCTGGAAATTCATGCTATTACGTCCCAACTTCTCTCAAAAAACATTAAACTGGAAATATATAAAACTATTAATCTCCCAGTTATAATGTATGGGTGCCAAACATGGACTGTTACTTTAAAGGAGGAGAAAAGGTTGCAAGTATTTGAGAATAAAGGTCTGTAAGACAAATGTCAGGTATCTTTGGGGCCCAAAAGATCCCCGAACATCATCTGGCCATCACCATCATCATCTCACGGTGTGGAAAGCAACGGGAAGCTACCACACCTATCATTCCAAAGCTGCAGAGCATAGCATGAAAAGTCATGATTGCAGTGAAAGACCTGTCATTAGGCGTTAGTGAGGAGATAATACACACATTATATTTAAATCATCATTCATGCAAGTATTAGGCCGTGTGGCCTGTTACGGTCTCAAAGAGGAATTTTCCATCCAGCGCTTTTTTTCACGTCCCAGCGATCTTTTGCCTTGGGGGCAGTAACGAAGCATGACTTTTGGAATTCTATGAGACGGCATTCGTTGAAGATGGGCTTTCCAGTTCTGGTAGTTCTGTATATGGTGAAGAATGGGTTCTACATCCAACTCTTCCATAATTTCCTCATTCTTTTTATGGTCCCACTTTGTGTAGCCTGCTGTACGGCGCATAAATCGCATCTCATTTGCTGTTATTCGGCTTTCATCTCTTCTTCGTATTGTCCATGCTTCACTAAAACTAAACTCCTGGCGCGACAGTCCTAGAAGGCCCTTAGCCTACCAGTCGGCGGCTGGCCTCACATCCGCGTGTGTTAATCACAGAGGTAGATGTTCATCCAGCAAGTGTAGGGGTGACATTGGTCAGCATGTCGAATCCCGCAGCAGTTATAGCCGGTTTTCTCAACCTGGAGCCGGTACTTATTGTAGCTACCCAAATGCCTCACGATGCTGGGTGGGCGGGCACCGGTCCCATACTGGCCGAAATACCAAGAGAAAATGTCTTCCCCACGGAGACTCGAAATAGCGCAAGTCCCGTAGCTCTGGCGCCAAGGCTTCCTGCCTTAACCACTCGGCTACGGGGAGATGCTTCACTACCATATCTTAATATTCATCCGAGGTTGGTTTGAGACTTGAAAGCAAATGTAAATTTTTCGCCCAATGGGTTGCTGGCCCAGAGGGATATTATTGTTGGGTTCCCACTAATGTAGCATTTCCTCTACAGTAAGGTGATGTGGTTATAACCGCCAGTACTTGGTCCTCAGAGCCTCATTTGTAAAAGCAGGTTGCACCACGAGCAGGTTGACAATGAGATTTGAATAGGAGAGGTGATGGAATGCACATCACTATCCCTTGCAACCCATTCTATTTAAATAACACTACAAATTGGGGCTGGAAGTATCAATAAAATTAATTATATGGTCGCACGTAAAAATCATTATTAAATGGGAATGGACACAAAAATGAGGGAAGTTTTGAATAATACTGTTCAACATGATTTTTGTCTCATGAGTACCAATAGTTGTACTTAATGCAGTTTTTCATTGTGTTTTCAAATATGTATTCGGAATTTCTCCATCACCCACAGTTTTTTTATTTTAATTTCAATTAATGGATTTAAATAATTATTTTTAATAAGCGTTTTTTTTCGTCCATTTGTCCATTGTAAAATAAAACCAAATGAGCTAACTCAGGAGATTTCAGCTATGGAAAAGAGATGTCAAGGTTAATGGAATCCTAATATACTGGCCGATTATTGTTGGACCATCAAGAGGGATGCTCCACAGGCGAAATATAGCAGAAAATCGTCATTTCTTACTTTCTAGGTGAGTCCGAATGATCGAATATTGTGTAGTTACGAATGTAGAAAATATTAAAGTATTTGAAATTATAAATGCCGGTCTCTCGGAAACCTTGCGTGATGGAGAAAAACTACTATTAGAATCACATATTTTTCTTTCTGAGACAAAAAAAAAGTTTATTTTTTGTTGCTCAGTGTAATTGGCGCTTTCATCTCTTTGGACAATTCACCCACGTCGCCATGGTCGTTAATTATCGACAATATTAGAACTCATGCTATATTACCCTTGTTAGTAGATTTCCTGCCACAACCCTTCTTTGATATCAAATTCCTTTCCTTCTATTTACCCGCTCCCCTCAGTTCTTAAATTTGATCTTTATCAACAGAGTGAAGGGAAAATGCGGGTAAATATCATCCATTCACTTTTTAACAAATTCCTACGGAATGTAGCTACTGAGGTAGTTCTCATCAAAATATTATTCGAAAATATTTTATAACATGTGACACGAAATTGTTTTGTTCCTATCATACATCATGCGCATGCGCCAACAAACGCGAAGAGGTTTACACTATGGAATCACGGGATGCAACCAACATACACACGACATTTAACGAACCTATGAGCTAACCTGTGAAAGAATATAACACCCAAAAATTAAAAATACGTTCTGAAATTCTGAAGTACATCCATCCATCCATAGTAATTCTGCCCGAGGGCAGGTCTTTCACTGCAACCATAGCATTTTCATGCTATGTTGTGCAGCTTTACTAGGGAATTGTAAGTGTGGTAGCTTCCCCTTGCTTACCACACCGGTGAAGGATGATGATGATGATGATGATGATGGCCATATGATTTCGGGGACCGTTTGGGGCTTAAAGTTTTCCGGACGTGTCTTACAGGTGAGGAAAAACCCCGATAAAAACCTCACCTAGAAAAACTGTTCCGACCGGGGATCGAACCCGGGTACGCTACCTCGAGACTACAGCGGTGGACTAATCTCAATATAGGTTATGCTATTAAAATAAAAAAAGAAAGGCATATTTAATAAAATCAGCGAAATCCAACCATTAGAAGTGTGGGTCTTCTTGAAACACAAAAATTAATAAACACACTAATCACCGCCATATTGTTTTCTAGCGACTAATCTACTTATTTCTTCCTTTCTTTATTCAATGCCACCAGGTTGTCTTTTATGACACGTTTTGTTTTCTCCCCTGACATTGGCGGAATTGTAATCCATTTCTTAGGTTAGGGCACTTGAAAGGCGGGAATTACGTTACCCAGATGATATGATGGATGATAAATGATAATGAAGTGCCAGGGAAGTCCTTAAACCTAAATTCCAGGCCATGGGCAACCACAGGAATAATTCCCTTTAAGGAAAAAAAAAAATTCTGTCTGACCGGAAATCGAAGCCGGGGCCTAATGAACTGTAGTCATAAACGCTGACCACTAATCCATGAGACTGGTCGGCAAGTGAAACTTGATATACAGAAATTAATGATTTTAAAAAATCCGTAAAGCAGCAAAATAGAAGAATAAATTCTACTTGCTAAGGAATTTGCTTAGTTTACGCAGTTTCTGCGTGACGGTATTTTTTATTATTATTATTATTATTATTATTATTATTATTATTATTATTATTATTACACTAGTCTACAGTGGTTTTGTTGCCCTTGATATAAGATTAATTTCAGTTATATTTATGCTCACAAATCGGCCGCGGTGGACTAGTGGTTATGCTCCTTGCCTCTGGTCCCGAGGGTCGCGGGTACGGA
>JASPKZ010006812.1:302500-655000 GCA_030220185.1 Diploptera punctata | reverse complement strand
TATATATATATATATTTCGTTAAACTTTTTTTAGAGAAGTTGGTATGACAACAGTACCTGTTATCCACAGTAACATATATTCCCTGAATTCATCCTTTTTTTCCCCTTGTCATTTCATTATTGTCCCTATCTACCTTCCTATCCATCCATGATGGCATAACAGCCCAATGCTGAGCTTTGCCCCTCCTTTGTTGGGAGTTGCTAGACGAAATGGTATGCATTCAACTACCAACGCAATGAGACATCTAGCAGGCAACTAAGGTATTAGTAGAATGATGAAGGTTGGTAATTTTACTTAGAGGCTCCTTTATTCAGGCTTAAGGTGTTTTACGAGCCTGAAAATCTTCAGTGTCAAGACCCATGGCTTATTGTCCTGCCCAGAATACTTGCTTCTTGGATATTTCCATCCTAAAAAATCATCAACTTTGGCTGGGTTTGAACTCACAAGCCCTGGGACCAGAGGCAAGGAACATAACCGCTAGTCCACCAAGGTCGACAATTACTGTCCCTAGACCCTTAGAAGTCAAGAGGTATAAGTAACAAGAGGTCACTTTTGAGTAAATGATGTTCAGGATGAGACACCCCATATGTGATTGAGTTCGCAGTTTTATTTTCAGCCACTAGATTTCAGCACCAGACAGATTTTACTTGTATCCATTGGCCACTCAGATTAGTATCTGCTTTAACTACTAAATTCTACACTTAACTATATTATTTTTTTTATTGAATCTCCAATAATATCAACCCTTACTTATTTAGGAATTCTCACTATGAGGTATATTCATTAAGGTAGAATTTTTTATCACTCACCTCATATTGTTCTTCTTATTTGACTATAAACTAGTTTCAGAACATAGTTTCTGTTGACGGAACAACGGTCGTGACGATACTGAGGATGGAACAGAAACTATGTTCCGAAACTAGTTTATAGTAAAATAAGAAGAAAAATTCTACCTTAATATGAACCCTATTTCACCGTCGGGTATGTTAGGGTTTTAGTTACAATACAATTAATTATTTACAATAATTTAGAGTATGGTTAATTTCTAGCATTACATAATAACGTAATATGAACAAATTAATAAATAAATTAACAAACCCAAGATAAAACTAACTCAAAGTCTCTCAAAAATATGATGGATAAAGTCACACAGCTTTCTATAGCAACACTTCTTACATCAAATATTTGACAAAGGCAGTTGAAATCTATTATGGCAATAAACTAATACACTTAACTATAAAATTAGCCATTGTTCACTTGTACCCCTTGGCTTCTAAAGGTTTCAATTCTGCCACTTCTTTAAAACTTCCCTCAATTGTTATTAACATTTCCATTATATAATGTATTTGTAACTCTATGTACTATGGTTAATGTTATTCTCCCACCTCATTCTTGGTCTACCAACTGAGCGTTTTCCTATTGGTTTTCCTACAAGAAGCTTCCCTGCACGTCTTTCATTCCCCATTCGTGCCACATGTCTGCCCATCGCAGTCTATGAGACTTAACTGTTCTTTCTAAGTTAAGTCTCATAGACTGCGATGGGCAGACATGTGGCACGAATGGGGATTTAACTGTTCTTAGATAAAAGAACAGTTAAGTCTCATAGGCTGCAATGGGCAGGACATGTGGCATGAATGGGGGATGAAAGAGGTGCATAGAAGCTTCTGGTAGAAAAACCAGAGGGAAAACGCCCAGTTGGTAGACCAAGAATGAGGTGGGAGAATAACAATATCCATGATTTGAGGAAAGTAGATTATACAGGGGATGATTGGAAAACATTAGGGATGTATGGAGAGCTTATGTCCGTGCGGCCATGATACGGGTTCAATAGAGCCAGTAGTTAGTTAGTTATTTCTAACTCTGTGTATTATTATTTTTTTATTAAGGATTTTCTCTACTTTAAAGTAGTTAACCTTCAGCCCAAATGTATTTTGCTCCGCCACAGATTTCTATCTTCAGCATCTTCTTCTTTGAGGTCTCTGCTGATCATGTTTCTTCTCACTTCATCCATCCACTGTTCCCTTAGGTTTCCTCTCCTCCACCTGCCTTCAACATTCCAATCCAGCATCATTCTTGGGATTCTATTATTCTCCATCCTCTTCAGATGTCCATACCATTTCAATATTTGTTCTTCTATTACCTCTATAATATTATGTTTAACATTCATTCAATTTTCTGGTTCCAAATTTTCTCCATTCTTGATTTTTTTTATGCCCTTCGCCAAAAATCCATCTCTGTTGTCAACAATTTTTTATTTTATTATTTTTTTATTTAATCCCACAACAGGCCCGGAGGCCCTTGGGGTAGTAGGAAGTTAAGGCTCCTACTTTTTCTAGACAATCGGCACTTGATGTCAGCCGGGTTGTCAGCCCTGCGTGACGGCCGCCTTTACCCCCAGAACAAGCGTCTGGTACTCATTTCCGTTAGAGGCTGAGTCGACCCCAGGGCCATGGTGCCGCCAGAGGGTTTGGGTCAGTTTAAAAATCCTGACCCCAACGGGACTTGAACCCTCGACCCTCCGGCTATATAAAACTATTAAAGTTTCATTGATTTTTATTTATTTTATTTTAACCAATATTCATGACAGCTGTTTCGATGCACTGTATCTTCTTCAGACGTATGCCACAAATACAAATAAATTTTCTTATTTATATAATCAAATTATTAAAATGTCCACCGCTGTGGTCTCGGGGTAGCGTGCTGCCTTGTCACGCAGCAGGGCCGGGTTCGATCCCTGGTCGGGACAGTTTTTCTGGGTGAGGTTTTTATCGGGGTAAGACAAATGTCAGGAAAACTTTAGGCCCAAACGGTCCCCGAAATCATATGGCCATTGCAATCATCATCATTCATATTCATCTTAGGTTAAGCTTGGATTAGGGACTCTCCTGGCGCACCATTATCATCATCATCACCCATCATATCATCGGGGCAACGTAACCCCGCCTTCCAGGCGCCCCAACCTCATAAGTGGGTTACAAGTACGCCATGCCAGGAGAGAAACCAGGAATGTCGAAAGACAAACCTAGGGCATTAAAATAAAATTATGAAAAATCAATAAAACTTTAATAGTTTTATATAGTAAATTAAGAATATGGATTTTCATCAAGTAAATGCCAGATCAAATGATTAATCATTTTTTTGCTTGCTCTCTATCAAATGTCCAGGTCTCTGCACTATACAACGTAACACTTTGTAGTAATGATTTAAATATTAACATCTTGGTTTTATTTCTAATATTTTTACTCCATATTACTAAATTTAAGATTCCAATTACTTTTCTCTTCTTCTTCTTATTCTCCCTTCCAAGTATTACGCCAAGGCCAGTTACGATCCTATAGAAAATTTTCCCTCCAGCGTTTCACAGCACGGCCCAGTGATCTTCGTCCTCTTGGTATATAATTATAAACAGCTTTGGGGATCCGATTTGAACTCATTCTTTCTAGATGGTGTTTCCAATTTAGTTGGTACTGTTTAATATATTCCAAAATTGGCATAGTCTTCAATTCTTTTAAGATATTAGTGTTCCTTTTCCTATCCCATCTGGTGTAACCCGCTGTTCTGCGCATGAATCTCATTTCACAAGCCGTTATTCTGCTTTCATGTTGTCTTTTTAGTGTCCATGCTTCACTATCATAGCTCTTCATTCATTAATTATTTTCTTAATTTCACTATAACTTTTCCCATCTGATTCTAAAATGATCCTTAATTTGAAATTCATTGGAGAACATTTATAGAAAACTCACCTCATAAATTTCGTGCTTTTCATGAAACTGCCGTTTCAAGCGTAATCATGCCCACCTCAGTCACAACTCCGACTGATGAAATTCTTCGGCCGTCAACTCTTCTATCGTCACCATATTCAATAGAAGAGTTGACGGCCAAAGAATTTCATCAGTCGGAGTTGTAACTCAGGAAGGGCATGATTACGCTTAAAACTGCAATTTTGTGAAAAGCATGAAATTTATGAGGCCAGTTTCAAAAAAATGTCCTCCAATGAATTTTAAATGATTATACCTCATAATTTTGTTGAGTTGTTTCTTGACTCACCTCATACTTCTTAACTCCCTCGCAGATCTAGATTTCGTCACTGTATTTGTGACATTCTCAATGCTCAAACCAGTTGTTTGTGAACGTGAACAGCATTGAGAATGTCACAAATACAGTGACGAAATCTAGATCTGCGAGGGAGTTAAGAAGTATGAGGTGAGTCAAGAAACAACTCAACAAAATTAAAATAAACGTCATAGTGTTATTTCCTATCTATATAACTTAATACCTCATAATGTTTACTTCCCAACATTAATTTAATATGATCCTAAATAATTGAATTTTTCAACTTTCCTAATTTACACATTTTCACATTGTAATTTCTCTTCTTTCTCTAGTTATGTCGTGATATATTATTAATATTATATAATTCTTTGCAGTGACCAGAATTTATCGGATGTGCAGTACTGAAGTTGGAATCAACGACTGTTAAGTTAGCAAACGATGTAGAATACTGCCTCTGTTCAGGAGATCTGTGCAATGGAAATCCAAACAAAAGAATCCCATCGGACGATGAAGATCAGGATATCTCAGAAGGCAGCGGTGCAGAGAGCAGGGATAATGTAAATAAACCACGCCAACGACAGGATCTCCGCCTTATGGCACGACGTCTGTACATCCGACGCAGAGCTCTGGAGCTCTGAACAGGACTTTATTCTCCACGCTAGTAGCATTTGTAATATTTATCATTTATGTGACATAACTGTACCTTACCCATCCCTGCTAAATCAGGAGACAGACCAACACATCACGAGAGAAACTATTTATGTTTTTTTATATATAAATGAATTGGAGAAAATGTTTTAATATCTTGCCTCATGTTTTCACGACACCAGTTTCAAAGATCATTTTACCTTCATCTTCAAAGTGCAACTGTTGAAATTTTGGCGTTAACACCATCTTCCAAACTGCCAACTGGTGCTGATTTTATGAACTTGGAGATTAAATTTTGTTAGTCAAAGACTAAAATTCATATTTAATTTTAGGAAGTGATATTATTTTTAGTCTGATCATCTTACCTCCACATTAATGTTGATTTGTTCTTGGACATACTACTGGACAGGACTGTTTGGCAACACTTTCATAAAATTAATATTTTTTAATCCCCATTCTGCATACTATGTGAAGATCCAAACTCAGTTATGAACAGAGACCATCTGCTCCATTGTAATGCTCTTACAGAGACAACTGGAGAATTGTCATCACAACTAGTTAGACATTTTGTTGAGTTGTTTCTTGACTCACCTCATACTTCTTAACTCCCTCGCAGATCTCGATTTCGTCATTGTATTTGTGACATTCTCAATGCTGTTCACGTTCACAACAGTTGTGAATGTGAACAGCATTGAGAATGTCACAAATACAGTGACGAAATTGAGATCTGCGAGGGAGTTAAGAAGTATGAGGTGAGTCAAGAAATAACTCAACAAAATTTAAATAATTATATTATTTTTAGTCTGAACATCTTACCTCAACATTAATATTGAGGTAAGATGTTCAGACTAAAAATAATATAATTAAAATAACCTCAAAATATAACTTCCTAAAATTAAATATTAAAAATTAAAATAAACCTCATAGTCTTATTTCCTACCTACATAACTTAGACGTTACTGGGAAGCCAAAATGAAAATGGAGATCCTCCAAATCCAAGAGCATTAGCAACCAATCAACCATATTTGTTCTTCCGAATGTATGTCTTTTCCCAAACTGTTAATTCCAAAGGCTTCTCTAATTTTTTTAAAAGTTTAGTTTCTCTTCTAATTTTGTAATTCTCAGCAAACTATGAACTGCAATTGTCGGTTTTTCAGAATCACCATTTTTAATATTTCCAAAGTGTTCTTTTGTCCCGCGTCTTAGCCGAGTGGTTAAAGTAAAGAAGCCTTGATGCAGAGCTATGGGATTTGCGCTGATTCGAGTCTCCATGGGGGAAGAAATTTTTTCATGGTATTTCGGCCAGTATGGGACTGGAGTCCACCCAGCATCGTGAGGCATTTGGGTAGCTACAATAAGTAGCGGCTCCAGGTTGAGAAAATCAGCTATAACGATTGGGGGACCCTACATGCTGACAACATGTCACCCCTACACTTGCTGGATGATCATCTACCTCTGTGGTTGATACATGTGGATGTGAGGCCAGCAGCCAGCTGGTAGGCTAAGGGGCCTTGTAGGCCTGTTGCACCAGGGAAAAAAAAGTAATTTTGTACGACTTTCTAAATTCCTTTTAGTTTTCCCTATATATATACTTTTTGGCAGTCATTGCAACTAATTTGATAAATTCCAGATTTATTTATTATGTGCTATATTAACCTTTATGTTAGTTATTAGTAGATTATTCGTACTAAATTTGTTAATTGGTGCCAATGTAATGTTCGATTTGTTAAATATTTCTTTAAATTTTCTGTGTGTTACAGGATGGTAAGTAATTTTCTTGAATTGTAATTATACATCATAAAAAAGATTACACACTCACTACTAGTGTGCCGGTATATACAGGGTGAAAAAATTAAACAGAACATGACGGATTCTCCACTGAACAATTTGAAATAGGGAACCTAAGTCCTAGAAGCCAGCTTAAGGATTCATGATAGTAAACTTGTCTTTGGTCCCGCGCCGTAGCCGAGTGGTTAAGGCATGAAGCCTTGGCACAGAGCTACGGGACTTGCGCTGGTTCGAGTCTCCATGGGGGAAGAAATTTTCTCATGGTATTTTGGCCAGTATGGGACCAGTGTCCACCCAGCATCGTGAGGCATTTGGGTAGCTACAATAAGTAGCGGCTCCAGGTTGAGAAAACCAGCTATATCGGCTGGGGGACTCGACATGCTGACCACATGTCACCCCTACACTGGCTAATCATCTACCTCTGTGACTGAACATGTGGATGAGATGCCAGCAACCAGCTGGTAGGCTAACGGCCTTCTAGGCCTGTCGCGATAGGAGTTTTTTTTTAAACTTGTCTGTCATATTATTGTCTATACATCTCCATGCTAAGTTCCAGAAATAATGTAAAGAAACTAGATATATTGACTGTGTTTTCATAGGTCAAATAACAATTTTATCGATGTTTTTATTATTAATTTCATACATCTCAATGATGGATAAATCATATTTAAAGAGAAAAATTATACGCTCAGACCGGGACCATGGTAGAGCACTTGGACTAGAAAACCAAGGGTCCCGGGTTCAAGTCCCGGTCTGAGCGTATAATTTTTCTCTTTAAATATGATTTATCCATCATTGAGATGTATGAAATTAATAATAAAAACATCGAAAATAGCCGTACTGGCATTTATAATGTAATGTATAATTCCCAAATATGTCTTCTTAATATAGGAGCCGCCATTTGCAAAGATAGAAGCAAAGGCTTCAAAGCATTTGGTGGGCGGGAATTACAACGTATATAGAGAAAGATTTGCGTTTAGATCGGTACTTGCTCAGGTAGCTCAAATGGTAGAGCACTTGGACTAGAAAACCAAGGGTCCCGGGTTCAAGTCCCGGTCTGAGCGTATAATTTTTCTCTTTAAATATAACAATTTTATCTTTGAGTAGTTTTTAAAGCATTGGAAAGCAGAGCATTTGAAAAGGGTGAAAAAAATTATTTTGAATGTTTTCAAACATTTTAATCAAAAATAACTCGCATTAGCCACTAAGGATTTAGTTAAAATAGCAGATGAGTCAGCATGGAGCATACATTCTGTCTGTAATGAAATTGTAAACAAAGGATATCAATTGACTTCATGGAAAAAACGTAAACGTTTGATTAGGTAGGTCCATATATAATTTGTTATATATACTGGCTGAATATGATTAACACATGTGGATGTGCTGCCAAGGCAGCATATCGCACCATGGAGTTTAATTATCATAAGTAATGCCATAAGTGATTTCCAATTTATCTAGAAGATTTTGGAAATCAGGAGTGGTATTTGTTAGAACTATTTAACGAATAAAATTAAGCTGTTTACTCAAAAGTCATTATTTAAATATAGATACCGGTGGACTAGTGGTTATGCTCCTTGCCTCTGGTCCTGAGGGTCGTGGGTTCAAACCCGGCCAGGGTCCATGGATTTTTTTTAGGATGGAAAAATCCAAGGAACAAGTCCTCCGGGAGGGACTTTAAGTTGTGGGTCCCAAGTCTGAAGATTTTCAGGCTCGTAAAAGATCCTTAAGCCTGAATGAAAAGGCTTCCAAGCAAAATTTACTGAATTTTCCTGTCCTAGTACTACCTTGGTTTCCTAGTTGTCAGTATGAGGCGGAACACTGACCACGGACCATTCAAATGACATCTATACGAAAACAAGTGTAACTAAATTAGTATGGCTCAAATTCTTCCCTGTAGGGGGAGAACGCCTAAATCTCTGTTAAGGGAAACATAGGCTTACAAAAAAGAAGATATATTTAATGTAAACGGCAATGTTTGGAAACAAATCAGAAATGTGAGGTTATGAATAATCACTGTAACTTGATCATATTATTTATTGCCAAATAGATCGCAATATTGTAAGAATGCACCCTAGTGGATAAATAATGAAACACATCAAACTGTATATTATAATCAACATTATAGGTTATTAATTTCTTTTTTAGTAAACAACTCAGTAAAAATCAAGGAAACTGTTCATTATCTGCTATATTCAATGTATTTGTTGGAGAAAAATAATGCTCTGACCTGTTCAGATTATTAAAAAGGAGGAGCTTTCTTTATCACAAAAGCGGGGAGCTGATAAAGAGCGAGGTGAAAACACGGTTGTCATTGCTTGTAAAACAAATTCATTGATCATTGACTCCCATTTGGGGGCATGAGTTAAATAGTAGATAGAAATAGTTTGTAACCTGTGGCCTGTCGTAACATGCATATCAAGAAATTAGCTAATAAAATCTGTCTCCTGAGATGCAGGGCATCCTCATGGTCCAAGCTTTTAAAGCACTTTTCTCCATCCTTTCACTCACACATGCATTCCATTTGCGGTGAAGCCAAACCCCTACGCATTCACCCTTGTTGCTCAACCTTACAATTTTAAGACAATTTTGAAAATGGTCCAAAAGTGTTATACTCTAGATGAGATTAGAAATTACCAAAGATGTATTTAAGATAAGTTTAGAGATAAGCACGCAAAGGATTTCTATGTACATACATATCTATTAATAAAGCAAAAATAAATTATATATATAAATATGTTTGTATGTGTATGTGTGCCAGCATAATTAGACAATGTTGTGCATCCAATGTTGGATCCCTCATAGAGAAATACAGCAAACTCTCGATTATCCTTCTTCTTCTTCTTCCTTCCAAGTATTAGGCCAAGGCCTGTTACGATCGTATAGAAAATTTTCCTTCCAGCGTTTCATTGGACGGCCCAGTGATCTTCGTCCTCTTGGTATATAATTATAAACAGCTTTGGGGATCCGATTTGAACTCATTCTTTCAAGATGGTGTTTCCAATTTAGTTGGTACTGTTTACAATATTCCAAAATTGGCGTAGTCTTCAATTCTTTTAAGATATCGGTGTTCCTTTTCCGATCCCATCTGGTGTAACCCACTGTTCTGCGCATGAATCTCATTTCACAAGCCGTTATTCTGCTTTCATGTTGTTTTCTTAGTGTCCATGCTTCACTACCATAGGTCAACACTGGTCTAGTCAAAGTGTTATATAAACGTAATCTGGTGTTTTTTTGTACAAGGGATGGTTTCATAACTTGATTAATAATTCCTAAACTTTTATTATAACTAGTAACTTTTTCAGGGATATCCTTTTCATCCCAGATAGAGAGATAATATCCAAGATATTTAAATTGATTAGATCTCTCTAAAATTTTATTCTGGAGACAGATTTTACTTTGTATGGGGTCCTTCCCATGAAATGCCATAATTTTAGTTTTGTTAATTGATATTTCCATATTAAATTTGGCACCTATTTTTTGTAAATTATAAATTGATCGTTGCAAATCATTTTCGGAAAGTGCCAGATTATCCATGATCATATTATCAGGTTTGCAGAATATCCGGGCATGGGTCTTCCTACTGTATTTTTAAAAATGAAGATTTTTATAAATGATTATTTTTTATTCTTATGAAAAAATTCTTTACTTTTAAACTTGCTACTGTGAACTACGCTTAGAAACTCGTACAATAAAGATAACTTCCCTCATAACCCCCTCTCCTGATGTGTCCAACAGTACCAACAGCATATTTTGAGAAGGAAGGGCTACCTGTTAAAGCTGTCCTACTTTTAGACAATGCATCCTGCTACCCAAGTTCAAGTGAGCTTATATCTGATGATGGTCAGATTATTATGAAATATCTGTCTCAATTTTATAAAAAAAGTTAAAGATCGAGAAAAATCCTTCCCCTCGCATCTCTGGTTCAACCCATGGACCAAGGTGCTATTGCTAATGTTAAACAACATTATTGCACCGATCTTGTAGGAAGCCTAATATACAAGGGAACTGACATCACATTTTAGAAATCTTTAAATGTGTTAGAGCCATTTATGGAATTTGTAGGGCATGGCAAAAAGTGAAACCAACCACAATAGAATGATCGTGGAATTAACACATGCCACCTAAGAATGAAGAAGACTTTGCAGTATTACTTCCGAAAACTGTGACGACTACAAATATAGCTCACTTGAAAGCAGTTTCGGGCTGTGAAAACGTGGATGAAGAAAATGTGGCTAAGTGGTTGCTGAGTGACCCGTGTGAACCCGACTTCGAAACATTGAAAGACGCGGCTATTGTCAACAAAGTGCAAGGAGAAGGGGAAGGAGAAGTGAAGACGAAAATATGACATTTGAAATCAAAATTAACCACACAGAAGCATCAAAATATATAGACGTCTTATTAGAATATATGGGGAAAAAAATTAATTTATGTTGGTCTTAAATGACCTAGGAAAATAAGAACTGTAATCAGAAAGTGTCCACCGCTGTGGTCTTGAGGTAGTGTGCTGCCTTGTCATGCAGCGGGCCCGGGTTCGATCCCCGGTCGGGGCAGTTTTTCTGGGTGAGGTTTTTATCAGGGTTTTTCCTCACCTGTAAGACAAATGTCAGGAAAACTTTAAGGCCCAAACGGTCCCTGAAATCATATGGCCATCATCATCCTTATCATTATCATCATCATCAACCTTCACCGGTGTGGAAAGCAACGGGAAGCTACCACACCAACAATTCCCTAGTAAAGCTGGAAGCATAGCATGAAAATGCTATGATTGCAGTGAAGGACCTGCCTTCGGGCAGAATTACTATGGATGGATGGATGGAATCAGAAAGAGTGTAAACGATAAATTGAAGCAGAGGAAAATATCGGACTTCATGGTGTATAACGTGTGGTTTTAACAGAGATTTGTGGTTCCTAGACACAAATTTTGTTTTAAGGACAACAGTTTTCGAATTACAGTACTGTAATAAATACTGTATTGCATTTAACTTTTACAGGAATTAATCACTACGAGGTTTATTTTATGGTAAAATCAAATGTTTATTTTTAGAATAAAATTTTTAAGAATTTTAGGGTTAATAAATTCTATCTTCAAGCTACAGTTAGTCCAAAAGCATTCAAGATTAAAAGTGTATAAAACACTGGCTCTTCCAACTCTTTTGTATGGTAGCGAAGTATGGACGTTGAAACAGAAGGATATACAGAGACTTAGATCTGCTGAAATGAGATATCTTCGGAGGACTGCAGGATACACACTACTAGATCACAAAAAAAAATGAAGACATCTTAGAAGAATTACACATGGAATCTTTAGAAAACAAAATTTCTGATTATAAGTCAAGATGGATGCAACATGTTCATCGAATGGAAGATCACAGAATACCCAAAAAAATGTTAAGTTATCAACCTGCAGGAAGAAGAAGACCAGGACATCCACTCAAAAGACTTTTGGATGGTGTTTCTCTTGAGACTGAAACAGGTCAACAAATGGCCTAAATTCCAGAATATACTATGATGATGATGATGATTTTTAGAATAACTTGGTTGAATTATCTGTGTTTTTCAATTTTCCGTGCATAACTCGGTCCCAATTAACACGGATAATCGGGAGTTTGCTGTATTGGAGAGCAAGAACGCTAACGACTTCATTGTCAAGGCCCAGCATTTGATAACAACATATTAGGATGTCCAACTCTTCGATTTCCATTTATAGTTGTCAGTGTAACTTTATGACTTCAAGGAACTACAAATATGAGGTGAATCGTGTATTTTCTAACTCATATTATTTAATATTTTATCCAATTCCTCATTTATAAATTGAAAAATCTCGCAAAAGTCGTCAACAGGTTGATCTGTCTGATTCATCTGAGGCTTGGTTTGAGACTTGAAAGCAAATGTAAATTTTTTTGCCCAATGGGTGACAAGGATGTGGCCTCTCACCCTTGCTCTTTATCATATACATGGATAGAATACTCCAAGATTGGCGACAGATGAGACACGGTTCTATCCAAATTAATAGATACCATAAAATAGACTCTTTGCTTTTTGCAGATGATTTTGTATTAATAGCTCCAACAGAAACAGATTTACAGTATTCTATACACACTTTTAATATTATTGCAAAAAGGTGCAATGTGGAAATCAATACAAAGAAAAACTGAAGTGATGGCCTTTTGTGGGAAATACCCCTATACCTAGTAAAATTATTTTGGATGATGAAATTTTAGAACAAGTAAATGAATTTAATTATTTGGGTTATAATTTAACATTTCAAGATGAAGCTGATATATCAAAGAAAATCACAAATTTTACAAAAACACGGGGATAATTAACAGTATAATGAAACCATCTTTAGTACAGAAGAACACAAGATTACGGCTTTATAAGGTTCTCGCAAGACTAGTATTAAGATATGGTAGTGAAGCATGGACAATACGAAAAAGAGATGAAAGCCGAATAACAGCAAATGAGACGTGATTTATGTGCCGTACAGCAGGCTACACAAAGTGGGACCATAAAAGAAATGAGGAAATTATGGAAGAGTTGGATGTAGAACCCATTCTTCACTATATACAAAACTCCCAGAACAACTGGAAAGCCTATCTTCAAAGAATGCCATCTCATAGAATTCCAAAAGGCATACTTCGCTACTGCCCCCAAGGCAAAAGATCGCTGGGATGTCCAAAAAAGCGCTGGATGGAAAATTCCTCTTTGAGACTGTAACAGGCCACACGGCCTAATACTTGCATGGATGATGATGATGATGATAAATTGAAAATTACCTCATAGTGTTGCTTCCCACTGTAATTTTGATTAAAATCAAATATGATACCTAGGGACATGGGAGGTTATAATAAAATTAGTGTAAAACAATTGAAAAATTTGAACTCACCGTTGAAGAGGACATCCTGATAGTGAACGTGTGTTTTGTTCCTGAGTAACGCCTCCTGTTCCTCCCATTTTTGCCGCATCTCATTCACAGGTGATACAAGTTCCGGCTCTGTCACATTCTGCTCGACACCTCCTCCCAGTGATTCAGACAATTGGTGATCTCTCTCCTTTATAACTGCTATGTCTTCCTTCAAACACTTCCTTGTGCGTCCCAGACAATCAACATACTCCACCCTACAAACAACCAGCAACAGGTGGCTCTAAGATTTCTCATAACTAGAGCGAGGAATTATATCAAATTTCATGTTTTAAACGAGTCAATAATACAAAAGATCTTCAAAATAAGAAATATGAAGGCATAGCAAATATGCTGAAACAATAAAACACTTCATTTAAGAAAGAAAAATTAATGTTTGAACCGGGATTTGAACCCTGGACCTCTCATTCTATGTACAAGTGTGATGTCCATTACATCATTCAAACAACAATAAAGTAAAGTAATCCCACTACAGGCCTCGTGAGGCCCTTGGGGTAGTAGCAGGTTAAGGCTCCCACTTTTTCTGGACAATCGGCACTTGATGTCAGCCGGGTTGTCAGCCCTGCATGACGGCCGCCTTTACCCCCAGAACAAGTGTCTGGTACTCGTTTCCGTTAGAGGCTGAGTCGACCCCAGGGACATAGTACCGCCAGAAAGTTTGGGTCAGTTTAAAAATCCTGACCCCACCAGAACTTGAACCCTTGACCTTCCGGCTTGTAGCACAGTGCCTTAACCACTACGCTACGGCGTGCCCCCTCAAACGACAATACAAACATTAACATTTCTTTCAACGTATACAATTTTCGTTTGTCCGAAGGCTAATAGCTGTCACTACCATCATGCCAAATGACATCTTCTATTCAGAAGTACTTTTATTGAGAGTTTATACATTACTTTTTCACGGTAAAGCTTCATACATTTGATGTTTTTATTTGAATTAACATTTTCTAATCCTGGATAGAATCTAATTTAAGAAAGAAAAATTAATGTTTGAACCAGAATTTGAACCCTGGATCTCACATTCTCCGTACTAGTGTGCTGTCCATTACACCATTCAAATGACGATACAAACATTAACATTTCTTTCAACTTATACAATTCTCGTTCGTCCGAAGAACGAAAGGCATTCATTTTCCTTTCTTAAATTAGATTCTATCCAAGATTGGAAAATGTTAATTGAAACAAAAACATTGAAAATAAAACACCTCCCTAGAAGAACAATAATAATAGATCTTTTTTTTTTTACTTAATATGTGTAGGAAATAACACTCTGAGGTTTCTTTTAATTATTATGGGTTAGTTATTTTGACTCACCTCATACTTTTTTTGATAGTCTGTAGAATCAATACTAATAAAATTCATTGTTAAAACCGTTGAGGTGGAAAGTCATAAAATAAAATAAGTTAAAATATACCTTCTTAGGTAAGATCCGTCATCCTCAACTTATAAAATATGTATTATTTATTCCTGTAGGCCTTTCAGAACATCTGTTTCATCTTCAGCAGGTCACTCTTACCTAAGAAGGTATATTTTAACTTATTAAGTTATGTAGATAGGAAATAACACTATGAGGTTCTTTAATATTGTTTATTTTTTATTATTTCACTCACCTCATACTTCATAATTCATAGCAGACCCTGGGTTTCTTCACATATTTTGTGACATTCTCAATGCTGCGTCACGTTCACAACTGACGTCCAACGGCCTTCTATCCTGCAGACTGACCTCCGCGCCATCTGGTGGCCGACCGAAGAATTTCCAAATCAGTCCTCTTTCTTTATAACCGGGTATTTCAAAATACAACTATGAATTTTGAAATACCCGGTTATAAAGAAAGAGGACTGATTTGGAAATTCTTCGGTCGGCCACCAGATGGCGCGGAGGTCAGTCTGCAGGATAGAAGGCCGTTGGACGTCAGTTGTGAACGTGACGCAGTATTGAGAATGTCACAAAATATGTGAAGAAACCCAGGGTCTGCTATGAATTATGAAGTATGAGGTGAGTGAAATAATAAAAAATAAACAATATTTTAACTTATTTTATGACTCTCCACCTCAACGGTTTTAACAATGAATTTTATTAGTATTGACTCTATAGCCAGTCAGGTCAAAACAAAGTCTAGTTTTTTTAAAACTAAATTAACGCTACATAAAACTATTGCAAATATATATTTCAACATCATACTGGATGTTGTGTGTAGTAAAGAGGGACCTGCTCAAGATGGAACGGATGTTCTTCTAAAAGGCTTACAGGCATAAAGAATACGTATTTTATAAGTTGAGGACGACGGATCTTACCTAAGAAGGTATATTTTAACTTATTTTATTTTATGAGTCTGCAGAATATTAATAAATATGAGGTGAGACAAAATATCTAACTCATAATAATTAGCGGTAGCTCTCTTCAAAATAGAAACAGGCCATGACTCTCAGGATGGCCACCTTCATAGAATGGGGATTGCCCCTAGAACTACGGGTGCTCCTTGTGTGAAAAAAAATTTCTCCTAAGCAAGGAACACTTGCTATACTGCAGGTGACCAGATCCTGAAAAAAAGGAGAGGAAAGACATAGCAAGACTTTATTGGGAAGCAAGAGGGCTAATCGTATGTACCAAGCTCCAGCCATTTGAAGACAACAGCAACCATAACGCCGATATTCAAGAACCAAACTTTCCGCAAAGAGCGACTCTCAGCCCGTCTCTCTGTAGTTAATTATGTGGGTCATGCAGAACCTGGGAGCCAAAGCAGCAATATGTGGTCTCAAGAGTGTGTACCTTACTGGTGGGTGCATAGTAATAAAACCTGAGAAATGCCAATTATTCCTGCCCAGCCCAATGCACCACGTCCTCGTCGTGGCTCCTGGTTAATACTAAGAAGTTCAGGGGAAAAAAAGCGAGTTCCCGACACTTAAAAATTGGGACATACCAGCTAAGGGAGAAAACCCCAACAGGAAATCATCGACCCCCCAGGATTGCTGGAGATTGGGCATGGGGTTGACATCCCTACCCCGTAAAAACAAATACGTTCAGAAACCCAACATGCCTCGGAATGATGGTCTACAACAACGACGACTAAAGCAAAGGAAAATGTACTTACGAATTGGCACTTGGAATGTTAGAACCCTTTATAAAACTGGGAGCCTAAAATCTCTCCTACAGCAATTACACCAATATAAAGGCTCTCAAACAGACCGAGCACCAAAAAAAAGTGTTTACAGCAAGTTTTATGGGAAGTAGACAGATTGGAAGACCGAAGAAGAAAAACAAGGGGGAGGATGGGAGTAAGGAAGATGCTGCAAAACCTACTTGCAACTGGAGGCTTGCTGCACAAAATAGAAATGATTGGAGGCAGAAGTTAAGGGAGGCCAAAGCTCGAATTTGAGCCAATCAGCCATTGGATGGATGGATGCAGAACCTACTCTAGCCATTGGATGGATGGATGCAGAACCTACTCTAGACATTGGATGGATGGATGCAGAACCTACTCTAACTGTATTGAACTTTTATAGGAAAAAAATCACTATGAGGATTAAATTAAAATGCTTCATAGCTCGCCTCATATCCAGAAATTACGTCAACGAGAAATTACTGAAGATGAAGCTGCCAAGACTTTGAAACTGCAGTCTAATTAGAAGACTGGATATGAGGTCAAGTATAATAAAAACTTCAATAGAAGCCCTACTGGCTTCATAAAGTAGTGTTAAATTCCCAATAAATTTCTTCTTAACTAAGAAGCCGCCATTTGCAAAGATGGAAACAAAGGTTTGAAAGCATTTGGCATGAGGGAATTACACGTATATAAGAGAAAAATTTGCATCTAGATCGCAACTCGCCTCGGTAGCTCAGTTGGTAGAGCATTTGGCCTAGAAAGCCAAAGGTTCCGGGTTCGAGTCTCGGTCTAGGTGAGAATTTTTCTCTTCTTCTTCTTCTTCTTCTTCACTTCATGGTTTAGGCAAGAGTTGCCTGTTCCGTCTTCACTAATAGATCTAAGACCATCTCTTCCGAGGACGTCCGACATCTCTTCTTCCTCTTGGAAAATAATGGAAGATTTTATTTGGTAATCTTTCTTCCATTCTTTCTACATGTTCTTTCCACTGTATCTTGTTGTTAAATATCTTTTCTTTTATGGAGTAGTTCTGCAGTTCTTCACGGATATCCTCGTTTCTTATCTGGTCCATTCTAGTGCAGCCTTTTACTCTTCTTAAAAATTTCATCTCGGCTGCTTGGATTTTACTTTCTTGTTTGGTAGTGGTAATCCAAGATTCACTCCCATACAAAAGGACTGGGACAACGGCAGATTCGGCGCAGAAGGAGTCCTTCATCACGGCGGATCTGGCGGAAGTGACAACCCTCTAGATGGGGGGTTAGTACATCCAGAAGCTGGACCTAAAGCTTTGAGCTGGCAGCCCCACCAATGGTCTACTCTGCATAGCGTTGGTACCGCGATCAGAGGAAAACATATTACTCGTATTCTTCACAATGGAAACTCGGACGGACTTAACCAAAGAATTTTTCTCTTCAAGTATTTTAATTTAACCTACTTTAACTGGCTCACTCTATTCAACATCATGTGCTAACAAGATATTTATTTTTAAAAAATTGCAGGAACAATTGAAAGATGAGAGCCTCAGCTTATGGAAGATGGAGATGGAATGGCCTAGAGGGCTTGGTTCTTGAATACTGGTCTGAGAGTCAAAAAAAGTACATGATTATCTTAACAGATGATACAAAAAGCCATTCTACAGTGCGATGAGCATAGCATTGGACAGCAGATGCGAGGTTTGTGCTGTGCGGTGACGGCTTACACGTGCAGAACAGGACTTGAAATGTGCGCAGACTCAGCAGTATACAAGCACATCCCACGCATTCACGATCGCAGTCAGATTGTGTGCTTCCAGTGGATAAGGTGCTCGTTCGCTTTTCCTTGTGTACTGAATGACGTGTGTGTAAGTTATTTCAATTTTAAAATTTGTATCTCATAAAACAGGCGTGTATAAGTGTAAACTGAATGACATGTGTATAAGTGTAAACTGTATAATGACTAATAATTTTTCTACTGAACAAACGTGTATTTACTTATTTTAGGAATTCTCACTATAAGGTAGAATTTTTTATCACTCACCTCACATTGTTCTTCTTATTTGACTATAAACTGGTTTTGGAACATAGTTTCTGTTCCATCCTCAGTATCGTCACGACCGTTGTTCTGTCGTCTTGAAGATCTTTCCTTCACTCCTTCCATTGGCTGACTGAAAAACCTCGAAACCAGGTCATTCTCACCAGGAATTTCAAAGATCATCAATTTCTTCTTTTCGCTCTTTTGAATGTAGATCTTTTCCCAAACAGTAAGTTCTTCTGGTTATTAAAACAAATAGAAAAACCAAAAGAACTTACTGTTTGGGAAAAGATTTACATTCAAAAGAGCAAAAAGAAGAAATTGATGAACTTTGAAATTCCCGGTGAGAAGACCTGGTTTCGAGGTTTTTCAGTCAGCCAATGGAAGGAGCAAAGGACAACTCTTCAAGACGACAGAACAACAGTCGTGACGATACTGAGGATGGAACAGAAACTATGTTCCGAAATAGTTTAAAGTGAAATAAGAAGAACAATATGAGGTGACTGATAAAAAATTCTACCTTAATAAACGTGTATTTATTTATGATCAATATTTGTTAACTCAATCTGTCAGCCAAGTATGAAGAGTTTTTGAAACACGATTCCTGGGTGTAAAAATTTTGTCATGTTCATCAGTCCATAATCTGTGCAACAAATTTTATAAAGAGGTGTCAAAAAATGTATGAACAACGAAGGTGAACAGTTACAGGACCTGCTTCGATAAAGTTGGTAAGTATGACAATTTGTAAAATAGTTGTGTGGTGTTGTATCACCGTGATCCTACGCTGTCCGTTCCGCAGCAGCAGTGTATAGTGAAATTCCTGCGTCTGCTGTCCAGTGCTATACTGATCGCACTGTACGCTATATGAAATGGGAATTCTCATGATTGGTACATAACAATAAGTGTGTGCAACATGAGAATTCCCATGAACAGTATACAATATGTCAATAAAACTAAAAATCACATACCAGTCATTATCATCATCATCATCATCATCATCATCGTCAACATCGGACAGATTGTCTTGTTTTTCATCTTCTGTCAATTTCTTCTGGAAGTTGACAAGATATCTGTTGTCATCTGCTGTGTCATCTGTTGAAGATGTTTGTGATGACAGTTATCGTAAAGTTTTGATTTTGCTTCCAATGTAGACCTGTTTTAATGACAAAAAGTAAATCATGATATATAAATATATAAATAAAAAGTAAATGCTTTGGAACAAATTTCTATAGATGAACTAACTGATGTTGTTAAATCATTAAAAAGTAACAAAGCTCCTGGAGAAGACCACATTAATCAAGAATTATTTAAATTTCAACTAAAAAATTTTTAGACAGATTTCTTATTCTCCTTAATATGATATGGGAAGGACAAGAACCACCACAAAGCTGGAACAAATCCATTGTAATACCAATCTTCAAAAAGGAAGTCGCCAAATCAAAGATAACTATCGTGGAATTAGCTTGTTGAACTCTGGATATAAATTTATGCTAATATTGTTAAGAATAAATTGAGGAAAATTTATGAAAAAATAATTGGAGAAGAGCAGAATGGATTCAGAAAGGGTAGATCTTGTACAGATGGATTCTTTACTCTAAAACTACTATTAGAAAAGCACAAGGAATTCAATATAGAAACTCATATCGCCTTCGTTGACTTCATAAAGGCTTTTGACAAAGTAGACAGAAATATATTACTACAAATTTTAGCTGATGATAACGTTCCACAACAATATATTACTAATATCTTCAACATCTATAAAGATAATGAAATCTCTGTTAAACAAGATGGCAAATTATCTTCTTGGGAAAAGATCAACACTGGAGTAAGACAGGGATGTGGACTTTCACCGGTGCTTTTCATTATATACATGAATAAATTAATAAATGAATGGAGGAAAACACAACGAGGATATATACCCATCAATAGGAACCTCAAACTCGATGCTATTCTTTTTGCAGACGATTTAGCTCTCCTGGCACTTTCCGAAAATTATTTGCAATGATCAATTTATAATTTACAAAAAATAGGTGCCAAATTTAATATGGAAATATCAATTAACAAAACTAAAATTATGGCATTTCATGGGAAGGACCCCATACAAAGTAAAATCTGTCTCCAGAATAAAATTTTAGAGAGATCTAATCAATTTAAATATCTTGGATATTATCTCTCTATCTGGGATGAAAAGGATATCCCTGAAAAAGTTACTGGTTATAATAAAAGTTTGGGAATTATTAATCAAGTTATGAAACCATCCCTTGTACAAAAAAACACCAGATTACGTTTATATAACACTTTGCCTAGACCAGTGTTGACCTATGGTAGTGAAGCATGGACACTAAAAAAACAACATGAAAGCAGAATAACGGCTTGTGAAATGAGATTCATGCGCAGAACAGCGGGTTACACCAGATGGGATCGGAAAAGGAACACCGATATCTTAAAAGAATTGAAGACTATGCCAATTTTGGAATATATTAAACAGTACCAACTAAATTGGAAACACCATCTTGAAAGAATGAGTTCAAATCGGATCCCCAAAGCTGTTTATAATTATATACCAAGAGGACGAAGATCACTGGGCCGTCCTATGAAACGCTGGAGGGAAAATTTTCTATAGGATCGTAACAGGCCTTGGCCTAATACTTGGAAGGAAGAAGAAGAAGAAGATAAAAAGTAAATTCAATTAGTAACTACTTAACATTGGTCAGAGTATATTTTAATAACTCACCTCACAAATTTTGTGTTTTTCACAATACATGGTTTCAAACGGGATCCCAATCATCTTCAGTCATGACCCCAACTGATGAAATTTTTTGACTATCTGACTATCCTGAGTCTGCAGGAGAGGAGACCATTGGATGTCAGTTGTGAACGTGAACGCATTGAGAATGTCACAAATACAGAGACAAAAACTGGATTTGCAAGGGAGTTAAGAAGTATGAGGTGAGTCAAAAATCAACACAACAAAATTAAAATAAACCTCATAGTGTTATTTCCTACCTCCGATCCGATTTCCGATTGAGGGTCTTTCCACTTTTCAGCAGTTGCCAGCCGGCTGCTGGCCCTTCACATCCACATGTGTCAATCACAGAGGTAGATGATCAACAGCCAGTGTAGGGGTGACATGTGGTCAGCATGTCGAGTCCCCCAGCCGTTATAGCTGGTTCATCAACCTAGAGCCGCTACTTATTGTAGCTACCCAATTGCCTCACGATGCTGGGTGGGCACCGGTCCCATACTGACCGAAATACCATGAGAAACTTTCTTCCCCCATGGAGACTCGAACCAGCGCAAGTCCCGTAGCTCTGCGCCAAGGCTTCCTACCTTAACCGCTCGGCTACATAACTTAATATCAATGCTTACTTGTAAACTAGCCTTTATTGAGGCTTGTCATTGGCTACTCGCAAACTAACTAACTTTACAAGCACAATCGTACTTAGAGTTGACAACACACTTTCACTGCAAACGAACTACCAGTTCAAAATAAATTAATGAACCAGAGCTAGTTCTTTAATATGCTGTTCAAACGAGATAGTTCATTCACAAAATGGTCTGTCACTAATCACAAAACATAATTTCAAAATGGTGTCTAGGCATACCATTTTTTATTAATATCGCCATGGTTTCAATGCAATATTTCGGAAAAAACTTTAGTATTAGACGTTCACTTACCTAATGAATTCTTCTAAGTTCTACAGAATCGCAGTGCACATGCATAAATGCTTAATGTAACAGCCACCAGATTGCAGGAAATACATGTGAAATCAGTATGACCAACCTTCGCAATAAATTCCTAAACATTTTTATAACAAATTGTTGTACACCACCTTCTCTCTTTCTAAACTAACTAAATAAATTACATATCCCGTATAAGACTTGAAAGCATAATAATAGTCCCTTCGATTGGTTGCCGGCCAAAGGAAGGCAAGACCAGTGATGGGGCTGCCATCTTATAGCCTCTGGTCAGGCTTTTCTGGAGAAGAAAAGAAAATAAAGGAAAGAAGAAATGGAAGAAAGGAAAGACTCCCTAGCCCTCGGATGCCCTAATAGTGTCGGGGTCGAAAAAACAAGAGTTAACCAAGAGAGGTTAGATAGTAAAGTTAAAAGAGTGCAAAACACAAGTAAGTGGAAGAAATGTTTTGCTCAGCTTGGACACCTTGTGGTCGCCATCCACATATCCCCTAGATGAGAACCCCTGAGGTTAATTACATATCCATCCATAGTAATTCTGCCCAAAGGCAGGTCCTTCACTGCAATCATAGCATTTTCATGCTATGCTTGCAGCTTTACTAGGGAATTGTAGGTGTGGTAGCTTCCCGTTGCTTTCACACCGATGAAGGATGATGATGTAAGATGAATATGAATGATGATGATTGTGTTGGCCATATGATTTCGGGGACCGTTTGGGCCTTAAAGTTTTCCTGACATTTGTCTTACAGGTGAGGAAAAACCCCGATAAAAACCTCACCCAGAAAAACTGTCCCGACCGGGGATCGAACCCGGGCCCGCTGCGTGACAAGGCAGCACGCTACCTCGAGACCACAGCGGTGGATAAATTACATATATATTATTTAATAAACTATAAACTAATCTTGTTTACACTAACTTCTCCCATCAGAACCTAATTAATATATAATTATGGAATATTCACCTGAAAGGTCCGTCTCCTCAACTTAATTATCATTTAACTGTAGCGCTTTCGGGACTTGTCCCATCATCGGCAGGATTCAAAACTGGTGTTTCACTGAAGATATGGTAGAGTGGGTTGCATGCATTGGGTTCGTTTTCGTTTATCAGGCTGCCGTTGTTGTGAGCTGCTTTCATGATTTCCATCTCTTCGAGTACGTTTATCTTCGCTGGATTATTTTCTCTGTGCATTACTGTTAGGGTGTTTTCAATATTTAACATGTGATGTCCTTCATGGATAACGTGTTTTGCATAACTTGATTTCCCTTCTGCGTGAATGAAGTCTCGAAAATGTTCTTTGAATCTGATGTTAAAACTCCTGTTTGTCCTTCCTATATAAAATTTGTTGCAGTCCTTACATGTCAGTTTATAAACTCCTTTGCTGTTGAAAATGTTATTTTCTTCAATGTTATTGTATATTATATTGTTTAATTTGTTATTGGTTCTGTATGCTATTTTTACGTTTTTATCGGCTTTCTTCAGTGCATTGGCTAATTTTCCTGTGTATGTAAGTGTTATCCATGCTTTCTTGTTGTTGTCAGATTCTTTTTCTAGTTTAGTTATGTTGGTTATGTTGTCCTTCCTTTTTTGTGTTTTTACGAGCTTATCTATGATACACAAAAAAGGAAGGACAACATAACCAACATAACTAAACTAGAAAAAGAATCTGACAACAACAAGAAAACATGGATAACACTTACATACTCAGGAAAAGAAACGACAAAATTAGCCAATGCACTAAAGAAAGCCGATAAAAACGTAAAAATAGCATACAGAACCAATAACAAATTAAACAACATAATATACAATAACATTGAAGAAATTAACATTTTCAACAGCAAAGGAGTTTATAAACTGACATGTAAGGACTGCAACAAATTTTATATAGGAAGGACAAACAGGAGTTTTAACATCAGATTCAAAGAACATTTTCGAGACTTCATTCACGCAGAAGGGAAATCAAGTTATGCAAAACACGTTATCCATGAAGGACATCGCATGTTAAATACTGAAAACACCCTAACAGTAATGCACAGAGAAAATAATCCAGCGAAGATAAACGTACTCGAAGAGATGGAAATCATGAAAGCAGCTCACAATGACAGCCTGATAAACGAAAACGAACCCAATACATGCAACCCCCTCTACCAGATCTTCAGTGAAACACCAGTTTTGAATCCTGCCGATGATGGGACAAGTCCCGAAAGCGCTATGTTAAATGATAATTAAGTTGAGGAGACGGACCTTTCAGGTGAATATTCCATAATTATATATTAATTTTGAATAATACCTCAACGGAACACATCATGAATATTATAAAAGTTGATCAGAACCTAACAAAATGAAGTTAATTTCACAAATATGCTTTGGAATTAATTGCGAATATTGGTCACACCAATTTCACAGATATGTCCTGACATCTAGTGGAAGTTACATTAATCGTTTGTACATGTGAAGTGCGATTCTGTAGAACATATTGATAGATAAACAGCACAATTTGTGTACATAAATAAATATTTAATAATTTAAAATATGGGATGAGGTTCCCTGTTTGTCTCGCACGATTTTCCATACAACATCCTTACACTACTGTTGCACTACATACTTTTAAACATGTTTCGTACTATTTTAAATCATTTCCGAACCATTTTATAAACATTTCTCACTATTTTTAAATATTAAAAATATTTATATAATTACGCGAATATTGTGAATTGAATGCTACAGATGCGCAAATGCTTAATGTAACATCCGCTAGATGGCTCTCATCGGTGTTACCAACATTTCGCAAATAATTCCAAACCATATTTCAAGGACTTAACTTCATTATGTTAGATTTCGATGGGACAAGTTAGTGTACATAAAATTAGTTTATAGTTTTATTAAATAATATGCATGTAATTTGTTTTGTTAGGTTAGGAAATGGAAAGTTAGTTTACGTTCATTTTTTTTTTTTTAGCATTTGAGAATTTAGTCCGAAAGTTTGATAACGTCTTACTGGAGGCTACATTAACCATTACAGCAACTCCCGCAACTCGTGCATGCACATTGCAATTCTGTAGAACTTAGAAGAATTCATGTGAGACAAATAGTACACTTTTTCAGAAATGTTTTAAGAATTGTAGCAAAATGTTCAAAACGGTATGAAATGTGTTACAAATGGTAAAAGTTTGTAGTGCAACAATGGCATAAGAATGCAAGGATATACATAGAACGTCCTTATCTAAAGTTCATCCAATACTTTACCTTTGATCGTTCATTTGAACGAAATCTTTGGTTGACAAGTATATAATTACCATAAATAAACGTCAAACTAACCTAGACTTTTTCAAAATATCTTCGTCTTCTTCCTGTTCCAAGTCCTTTTCATCTCGTTCGGTGACGCCAGCATTTTGCTTACTCCACACTGTTTGTTTTTTTATTTTTGGAAATGGACGTAAATAGGCTCCCTGAACTTTTGCTTTGGTCACTTCATCTTGCTTCCGAGACAATTCAGCCTTAAGACTGACAAGCTAAAATGAGTAAAAAGTAAAATTAGTTAAAAGAATCAAAATTGAGATAAACCTAACCTAAAACTGCAACAATAATAAAGTAATTTTTTCAAGACACTTCACACTTAAAATATCTAATCAATCTTACCGACGCCTTACTGACATCTATCTTCCTAGAAGATTTCATTTTTAAGTTTAAACGTAATCTTGTAGATAATAATTAATAAAACTCAATCATAATCTCGAATTCCGCTCCTATCTACAGAAAATCGTTCAGGGTCATTACGAACTTGTTCACTATAATTTAAAATCATAGAATGTTGCATTGTCATAAAAAATATAATTCGGGAAAATTAACGAAGAGTAATTGGATAAATAAAATCGTAGTTTCAACAAGATTTGCATTATATAAACTGTACGTCGCTTTGAAATAACCCGCTTTAAAAGCATCTCAACCATTTCTTCATTTCACATGCCAAATGTTTCGAATCACTGTTCTTATGATTCGAATAAAACGTGATGTTTATTCTCATTTTAAACCTAAACGACTCATCATATACTCTAGTCAATTGAGTCAGCGGTACCCATTACTCCCAAGATTTTTTTATAAGTCTTGATCCTTCGTTAATTTTACTGTTATTTAACTTTTTTTGCAAATGCCAAAGGTGTCTATCCACATTCCTGGTGTTCTCTCCTGGCATAGCGTACTTGTAACCTACTTCTGAGGTTGGGGCGCCTGGAAGCGGGGTTACGTTGCCCCGATGATATGAGTGATGGTGATGATAGTGGTGCGCCAGGAAAGTCCCTAATCCTAAGCTTAATCTAAGATGATGATTGCGATGGCCATATGATTTCGGGGACCGTTTGGGCCTTAAAGTTTTCTTGGCATTTGTCTTACAGGTGAGGAAAAACTGTCCCGACCGGGGATCGAACCCTGGCCCGCTGCGTAACAAGACAGCACGCTACCTTGAGACCACAGCGGTGGACCTGTTATTTAACTTCCATCTCCAGAATTATATTTGGAACTCTTCACCCTCACTTTGATCCTCTCGATTCGTTAAAATATATTTGCATCCAGGGACATATGTGTGTCGTAAATCATGTGTGATATGATTCGACACTGTCTTGAACATAGAGAAGTCTTGAATCATTTGGATAGATCATAATGTTTCGAAACTTCAAGGTCTTTGTTCCTATGTTGGTAATATGCTAAAAGAGTTGCCACAAACGATAACCAATAAGATCTCGGTTCTCTATGATTAAATTGGCACTGATGTTTTTAGTTAGAATATTCTCAAAAGATGTCACTACAGAGCAAAATTAATAGCGGGTAATTTGAATTACAGCAAGCTAGACCTAATCTAACTCATTTGCGCTATCGTACCCGGAAATTCATGGCCGTGCACCCATAAATCATTAACCTGAACTAAAATGTTTTCCAATAAGTCCCTGCATAATTCATCTCTCATATCATTGTTCACCTACAC
This sequence comes from Diploptera punctata, assembly GCA_030220185.1. Lineage (NCBI taxonomy): Eukaryota > Metazoa > Arthropoda > Insecta > Blattodea > Blaberidae > Diploptera > Diploptera punctata. The sequence goes on along the minus strand of JASPKZ010006812.1, from coordinate 627,804 downwards.
AATTCCCTAGTAAAGCTGCAATCATAGCATGAAAATGCTATGATTGCAGTGAAGGACCTGTCTTCGGGCAGAATTATTATGGATGAGTATCATTGTTAATATTATTTTCCCACATGTCTTGGCCTACCTAGCCTAGTAGAAGCATTTCCATGCCTCTCTTTCATTCTCTATTCATGCCATACTGGTAAGTCCTGCCCATTTCAGTCTCTATAAGACTTAATAGTTTGTATTACTTACTTACTCACTGGCACTATCGAACCCGAAGGTTCATGGCCGCACGGACATAAGCTCTCCATACATCCCTATCCTGAGCTAATGCTTTCCAATCATTCCCTGTATAATCTACTTTCCTCAAATCATAGTTAATGTTGTTCTCCCACCTCATTCTTGGCCTACCAACTGGGCGTTTTCCCTCTGGCTTTCCTACAAGAAGCTTCCATGCACGTCTTTCATTCCCCATACGTGCAACATGTCCTGCCCATCGCAGTCTACGAGACTTAACTGTTCTTATTATATCTGGCTTCCTATGCTGCCGATAGGGTTACCCATGCCGGACTGGTCGAAGGTGATAAGCCAGACGAAAAAAGTACCTTGGGCGAAAGAGTGACGATCTTTTACCGTAAAAATACAACCGTCAAGAAATGCGGACATGGGTTCATCTGGGAGGGGGGTAAATAGTTTGTATTACATCTTCATTTCCATAAAGATTGTGTAGTTGACTGGTGTGTAGTTTTCTCCATTCACCTATCTGCTTGTCTTTCTTTGCCTACCTATTGTATGTTTATTCCCATGCTCCTCTTTCAATCTTCATTCGTGCCACATATCCTGCCATTGAGTTTCTATGAGACTTTAACTGTTTATATTACATCTTGTTTCCCATAAAGATGATGTAGCCTAGTGGTATGTAGTTTTCTCCATTCACCTACCTGTTTTTTTATGGACTTTATTCTCAAATATTTGCAATATTTTCTCCTCAATTTAAATAAAAGATGTGTTTCACATTTCCTGGAGAAATGGAGCAGGAAACTGGAATACATGCTATTCCATTCAGCAACATCCCAGTGAAGTCTCCTGATGCATCACTGATGCACTTTGTGTCTTTGGACTCTTCAAAAGGGCACTGGGAAACAGGCGTCCTCGAACAATAGATGGTCTTTGGAAAGCATATAAAGAGGAGTGGGAACTTCTAGACATGGCTGTGCTGCATAAGTCTTCTGCATGCTCGATGGTGGAGACGCGGCTTTTCTTATACTTACTTACTTACTCACTGGCACTATCGAACCCGTAGGTTCATGGCCGCGCGGACATAAGCTCTCCATACATCCCTATCCCGAGCTAATGCTTTCCAATCATTCCCTGTATAATCTACTTCCCTCAAATCATAGTTAATGTTCTCCCACCTCATTCTTGGTCTACCAACAGGGCGTTTTCCTTCTGGCTTTCCTATAAGAAGTTTCAATGCACGTCTTTCATTCCCCATACGCGCAACATGTCCTGCCCATTGCAGTCTACGAGACTTAACTGTTCTTATTATATCTGGCTTCCTATAAAGACCATGTAGTTCATTGTTATGTAGTCTTCTCCATTCACCTGTCTGTTCATCTCTCTTTGGTCCAAAAATTTTCCTAAGAACTTTATTCTCAAATACTCGTAATCTCCTTTCCTCCCTTAAAGTAAGAGTCCATGTTTCGCACCCATATAATATAACTGGTAGAATAATAGTTTTATATATTTTCAGCTTAACTTTTGTCGTTACTATCGCTTTTCTTATGGTAAAACTTAAAAATCATTTGTTATCAGAGATCAGAAACAATCCTCCGTAGTTCCTTCAAGACATCACCATTGCATGTGTGATCCTATTTGGTGTACCCTGCTGTATATCTCATGAATCTCATTTCACTAGAAATTATCCTGCTCTCTTCTTTCCTCAAAGTCCATGCCTCACTGTTGTAGCAAAGTGCAGGTCTTGCTAAGGTTTTGTATAACCATACTCTGTATCTCTCAGTACTAGCGAAGGTTTCATTACTGAATTGTCTCACTTATTTAATGGTCAAATTGTAGAACTCCCTAAGAATATTATTTCTAGCAAAATCTCTCTGTATAAATATGCACCAATGACTTCTTGCAAAGTTGAGCAATCTTTCTCTGTACATAATATATCCACCAGGCTAAATAAATAAATAAATAAATATATTGTTAGACATAAGTGCAGGTATCAAATGAATCATGGATTCTTCTTACCTCATATATATGTGTATTTTTTTTTTAACACAGCACCACAGTATCGGAGAAACATCTTCATCATCAGCTGTTTTCACGACTATATGAGGTAAGAAGAATTCACAATTCATTTGATTCTTATTAAGGAAACCTCATAATGTTAAAATTCCCAAATTTATTATATTAAAATAAGAGTGTGTGTTACAACAGAAAATTTGGAAAAGTATATTATAATTAACCGTGTAACCTATTCCAATGTGACTTAAAAGCTTGAATGGAGCACGGGCAGAGGAAGTAGACGAAGTGCCACTTCAGCTTATTTTTACCAGAATTATTTTTAAACTTTATTTTCCTTATCACAAATGTTGGTTTTAGTAGAAACATATTTCTGTATTATTGTACAAGGCAGGACTCATCATTGTAACTCAGAGCGCCCACACCACATGCTGTCATTCTGGCCTATGGCAAGTGCTGAAGTAAAGGATTCCTGGCTTTCCAGCTATTCGACTTCCAGGATGGTCGCCATGACAACCGTGACATCACCCACTGAGGTCTAGCATTACAAAATTCTCCAAGTGAAGTAGCGACAGGAAATTAGCCAACTGCTTCAAGGCTTTGTGTGTGAAATTCTCTTGTATTGCGTTATTCAGTTATTGTTTTGCTGGTTTAAATATGAATCCTGTTTATCACACATTGTGTGTTTTATTGGGAACACCTTTTTCATTTTGGAAAGATGAAGATAAAAGAAGGAAGTTGTTGGCGTCCTACTGTATCTCTACAAACATGTGGTACAAAATAAGTTAAAACATTCAGTTAAATTATATTTGAAGAGAAAAGTACATGCTCAGACTGGGATTTGAACCCAGGACCATTGGCTTTCTATACCAGTGCTCTACAAACGGAGCTACCTAAACCCTCCAATCTAAATGCAAATTTTTCTCTTATGTATTGTTAATTCCCTAGCGTCAAATACTACAAACCTTTGCACAATCACTCAAATGGCGGCTACTTTATTAAGAAGACTTTTAACATTACATTATAAAGCCAGTAGGGCTTCTTTCGATGTCCTGGGTTCAAACCCCAGTCAGAGCGTATATTTTTCTCCTCAAATATAATTTGTACTTCATTGGGATGTATTAAAATTAAAAATTAAAATATTGAATATTCAGTTAAATGCTACAATCTTGGTTTCAAACAGTCATGGTTTAAGGAATTTCCATGCTTATGCTCCTCTTAGCAGTCCCGCTCCTAACACATGGAAGTGAAAGCTGGACATTAAATAGATTTGAAAAAGGATGATAGAAACGGCAGAAATGCATTTCTTAAAAAGGATAGCAGGACACACTTTAAGAGAACATACCCGCAATACCAACATTAGAGAATAATTACAAATATATGAATTAACAAATAAATTGACATGCGGTTTTCGTGCCATCTTTTCATAGGTCAACCAAGTGACCGTTTCCCATTTGGATAGTAGTTCATTCTTGCCTTGGGGATCCTGGATCTAGCCATTCTTGAGACATGTTCCTTCCAGTTTAGCTGATATCTGGAGATGTAGTCCAGTATTGGTGACACATTAAGTTCTTGAAGGATTTTTCTTTCAATCCCATTTGGTGTAACCAGCTGTTCGGCACATAAATTTCATCTCACAAGCTGTTAGTCTGCTTTCATCTATCGTCCTTATAGTCCACGCTTCACTCCCATAACATAGGACTGGTCGAGCCATTATTTGATAAAGACGAGTATGAGTTGATTTTTGCACTAATGAAGGTTTTAAAACTCTATTAATGATATTTAATTTTAGGAAGTTATATTTGAGGTTATTTTAATTATATTATTTTTGGTCTGGACATCTTACCTCAATATTAATGTTGATTTGTTCTTGGACATGTTTCAAAACAATTCTCTGTTTTATCTTCAGCTTCCCAGTCTGGGAAAGCTGAAGATTAAAACAGAGAATTGTTTTGAAACATGTCCAAGAACAAATCAACATTAATATTGAGGTAAGATGTCCAGACCAAAAATAATATAACTCTATTAATGATTCCCATTGATTTGTTGAATTTCACAATTTTTTCTGTTAAATCCACATTTTCAACAAAAGAGAGTTTATATCATAAATAAGTAAACTCATTAACTCTCTCTAAAATGTTATTTAAACAAATTTTACTTGTATTGGGATTTTCCACAAAAGGCCATTATTTTAGTTTTATTGGTAGATATTTAACATTGAATATTTCTGGGCTATCAAATTTAAATGATGTAAATTAGTAAAACAAGATCTGCAAACATTATTATATCTAATTTTAAATTTCTATTGATAGTGATACTTCCATGTTTTGTTTCTCTAAAGTCTATTACAATGGTGTTCATATATATGTTAAAAAGTAGAGGGGAGAGACCACAACCTTGTCTGACTCCTGAGTTTATTTCTTTCCACTGAGTTATTTTATTTTTATTGCAATGAGAGTTGACTTATAAATGTCATAAATATTATATATGATCTGCTTTGGGATCTGATCTTTCATCAAAATTTCAAAAATAATCCAAGAGGTAAATATTCCATTGGATGCCCCATGACCAGATGGAGGGATATGCTTTGAGTCGGCACAGGATTACAGTCTAACCTCGAAGTTGAAGACGAAGAAGATGCTCCTCTCCTTCTACAACAGCATCTGTGGAATGAAGCGTTTCTTATCTGAAGCATATAAAAACATACCTGAGGAATGCGAGACTTTCTTCTTTGGGGAATATTACAATTCAAAAAGAACTTCTACTGCAGTTAATGAAGACATGCCAATTCCACGAAGATATCACTGAAAAATTTGCAGCCTTAAAGGATCGTTTGACTATACAAGACATAGGTGAGTTTAACAATAATTAATATAAGCATGTGTACAAATAACTTTTCTTCCTTATGCTGCTCATTACCTAATTTCCAAAACTCACAAAGCAGCCACTACGAAAGGAGGACATTTGTTCTTTAAGTTCCCCCCATTTCTGTAGCAGAAACTGGAACTGACTACGATTAATATGGTGATCTCAATTTAGACTCCCTATAACCTATAAATATCCCTGCGCGTAGTCGAGTGGTTTCAAGGCAGGAAGAACTTGGTCGCCGGAGATCCGGGCCTTGCCGTGGTTCGGGTCACACTGGGGGAAGAAGAAACATTTTCTCATGGTTATTCGGCCAGTAAGGGACCGGTGCCCACCCAGCATCATGGAGGCATTTGGGTAGCTACAATAAAGTAGCGCGACTCCAGATTGAGAAAAACCAGCTATAACGGCTGGCGGGACTCGACATGCTGTGATACATGTCACCGTTACCCTGGCTGATGATTATTTACCTCTGTGATTGACACATGTGGATGAGAGGCCAGTAGCCGACTGGTAGGTTAAGGGCCTTCTAGGCCCTGTCGCACCAGGAGTTATAACCTATAAATAAGTCAATTAAATTAGGCCCCTATTTGATTTGCACAATATAATTACCCTCTCATTACATCACTGCAACCAATTTTAGTTACATATACGAGTCTCCCCGAAATTGATCTTACATACAAATACAGGCTCTAGTGATGACAATTCATTGACATGTCTTTCATACACTGAAATAATTTCATAGGACATATATTTTTTTATCAAAAAAAAAAAAAAAAACAATCCATTTGTTATTTACAGAACGAGATTTACATTTGTCCACAACAATTTTAGAGGTCAACTGAAAAAATCAGCTAAGTGACAAGTTAAATTTCTATAAAACATTTATGTTGAATATGACTTTTTTAAACAATTCTTGACCCCTCAGGGGTCCTCATCTAGGGGATATGTGGATGGCGACCACAAGGTGCCCAAGCTGAGCAAAACATTTCTTCCACTTACTTGTGTTTTGCACTCTTTTAACTTTACTATCTAACCTCTCTTGGTTAACTCTTGTTTTTTTCGACCCTGATGCTATTAGGGCATCCGAGGGCTAGGGAGTCTTTCCTTTCTTCCATTACTTCTTTCCTTTATTTTCTTTTCTTCTCCAGAAAAGCTTGACCAGAGGCTATAAGATGGCAGCCCCGTCACTGGTCTTGCCTTCCTTTGGCCAGCAACCAATCGAAGGGACTATTATTATGCTTTCAAGTCTTATACGAGAATTTCCCGGAAGTAGGAGGGAAAATTTTCTATAGGATCGTAACATGCCTTGGCCTAATACTTGGAAGGAAGAAGAAGAAGAAACAATTCTTGAACCCTTCTTGACTAACATATCTGGTTGTAAATTCCTAGATATTCCACAATGAGGCAAATCATTGGAAAGTTTTGCATTTGTGTAATTTTTTCAGCTGTTTAATATTATTGTGAAACTGTAAAAAGATTAATACAAAATTTTCATTGTCAAATATGATAAATGTCTTAATACCTCTGAAAATTCAAATCGAAAGGATTTTCATGCAAAACTAAAATGAATCCTAAAGAAGGTATGTTTACATCCATGACCCCCTGAATGGACTTCCCCATAGTGTATGTCATGAGATGACTCAATAATTTTAATGATGTGACAAACATCTGGCTGTATGTGAAAATAAAATGCTGGGAATCAATGAGATTAGATTAGTAAAAATGGTTTGGATTTTTTTAAGACCCTAACATGACAATCTTATTTTAGGTTCACTGTATTATCGATCTTTATGGAATGAATGGGGGATTGCAGTTTCAAACCCAGTTAGAGTCAATTAATTTTTTTCACAGCTTCAAAATCATAAGCATATTTTCCTTCCATAATGTGGGGGAGCTCCATCTTGTTTGAAGACATTAAGGGCTGTATGCAAATACATTAGTCTCTACTCAAATTACTTCCAATCACTGGTGAGCTGAGATCGAATTAACGGCCGACTTACCGTCATGCATGAATGTTGACGTTTTCGTAATATTGGCAACAAATTACCCAGAATTCTCAGCGATAAAAACCACTTCCGTTATTTTGTCTGCTATAGAGGAATGCATTTATGCCCGCAAATAATACCGCATACAAACACATCTGCGACGCGCAATATTACGCCGATTCTCCTGTTCTTCCAGTTGAATTCTTTGGTAGACTCTATCAAATTCCTCTTCTCCGCGTATACCGAAAACATGATCGAAGTCTTCAAGGTCCGACATCTTGGATAAGTTTCAAACTACATCGGTTACCATCGGTTCCCTTCGGGATTTTCACATAAGTTTATATCTTGAGCGACGATCTTAAGGTACCTTGTCAGGTAGCTTACAATTATTACCGCGTGAATAGATTTCTGAGTAAGAAAAATGTGTTTGGATAAAACTTTATCAGCAGAGAACGCCTTTTACTGTCTAATGCGTTCAAACATTCAACCCTAAAACAAATAACAAATCAAATAAACATGAGAATTTATGTAATTTTTTTGTTATACACACAAAACTTGAGGTTTATGCTTTTCAACACACGGCATTATGAAAACTTTATTAGTTTTTTTATATATTACATTGGTTGTAGGCACGGTGTATACAAAAAGAAGGAATCTACTCTAAAGTGATATGTAGTCTTATGCTATTCCTGATTCGACACACATCAACATGACTCATACTGCCATTTATTTGGGCTGGGCCCAATTTGGTATCCAATAATAAGACAGATGAAGATTTGTAAAAATTTAAAGAAATGTTTTAATGGATACAACCTCAATACATTTTGTCTTTTGAATTCATTGAAACCACATAGCAATATTTTAAATTGACCTCTTAATTGTGTTGTTTTAAAACAAGGCACAATTAACAGCAGCTGCAAAATCAAGATGGGACATTTCTGAGATATGGAATGCTATTGTCATAGATCAGATTTTAAAGGGAAAGATAATTTTTATAAAAGCACAACACAAAGGAAACACACTATAAAAAGGAATTCAAAAGGAATATAAAAAAATAAACAAATGAGCTATTATAGTACAAATGATTAAAAAAAAAGTTTGGAATTAACTGTTGTAAAAATGTGGACCAGTGATAGCTTAAAGATAGTGTTCCAGTCTCCTGAACAAAACACTTTCTTTACCAAGCCATTTAATTAATCAAATTAGGTTATCATTAAAATATAAAATTATGGAATATTCACGTGAAAGGTCCGTCTCCTCAACTTAATTATTTAACTGTAGCGCTTTCAGGACTTGTCTCATCATCGGCAGGTTAAATAATTAATTAAGTTGAGGAGACATACCTTTCAGGTGAATATTCCATCATTTTATATTTTAATTTTGAATAATACCTCAACGGAACATATCATGAATCTTATAAAAGTTGATTAGGTTATTATTATTATTATTGATGTTTTTATTATTAATTTAACACTTCTCACTGAAGGATAAATTATATTTGAAGATAAAAATGTTCACCTAGACTGAGACTCGAACCTGGGACCTTTGGCTTTCAGGCCAAATGCTCTACCACTGAGCTACCGAGGCAGACGCAACTCGCCTCGGTAGCTCAGTTGGTAGAGCATTTGGCCCGGAAAGCCAAAGGTCTCGAGTTCGAGTCTTGGTCTGGACGAAAAGTTTTCTCTTCAAATATAATTTATCCTTCAGTGAGAAGTGTTAAATTAATAATAAAAATATCAATTGAAGCCCTACTGTCTTTATAAAGTAGTGTTAAATTCCCAATAAATGTCTTCTTAACTAAGAAGCCACCATTTGCAAAGATAGAAGCAAAGGTTTCAAAGCATTTGGTGCGAGGGAATTACAACATATATAAGAGAAAAATTTGCGTCTAGATCACAACTCACCTCGATAGTTCAGTTGGTAGAGCATTTGGCCCGGCAAGCCAAAGGTCCCGGGTTCGAGTCTCGGTCTAGGCAAAAATTTTTCTCTTAAAATATTATTATTATTTTAGACTGATAAAGAGCCTGCTCTCAACGGCGAAGAAGGCAGATGAGACTACCTCAAAGTTAGGGAGCTGCTGCCCTTGCAAGATGGGAATGGGTTTTCTAAAGGCTATGGGAAAAAAACCCAGAAAGAAAATTACCTGGTCCTCCAGGTTGGGGGGGTTAAGATACGGGGTTGATGACCCCATTCTTGTAAAAATTTTTATTGTTGAGAAATTGTTCAGGACATTAGCAAGTTGCCTTTCTGGAAAACGACCTTTGATAAGCTGAGATGAATGGATGAAGTAAAAGGAGGACCTCCGAAAACTCGGGGTCCAGGGATGGAGAAGGAAGACATTGGACAGGGATGCATGTAAGAGCGTCTCATTAGCAGCCAGGGCCCATAAAGTGCTGTAGAGCTAGAAGAAGAAGAATTATTATTTTAATATTTTTTTGTTTTTTCCTTGTCAACTATAGGCCTATATTGTGTAGCCTATGCCTATTATGTATTATTAAAGTTTTAGATAATTCATAATTGTTATTATATGTATAATTTAACAGGTCCGCACCATAGCGAGTGCTTAAGACAAGATGCCTTGATGCAGAGATGAACTGATTCAGGTATTAATGACCACACGTCAAAATTCTGCATATAACGCTTTCTGCATTGTATTGTTTTTACCTTCTTGTGTTGCCATTGTATTGCGGGGATACCCTTGCTTATGTGTGACAGCGGGGAATCCCTCGCTTTTCCTTGCCTGCTTACGTTACCTGCGAGGGAGTTGGGAAAACTCTTCAGTCTTTCCGTAGTTGAGTTCCTTCTCGCTTTTGTGTAATAAAATTGTTTTGTATTGCCGTGCAAACTGAGCTGTGTTACATACACTATTTTGTCTGTATTTCAGCCAATACATTATGTCTTTAAAGCGTGCATATAAAACCCTTACACTGCGTGAGAAAACTCAAGCTTGTAATTTGGGAACCCTTAATAAGAAGGAAAACTGCCAAGATGGAAATATATTTAAGGAACCATTATGTTAAAATTCATCGGAGAACATTTTGTTTAAACAACTCACCTCATAGGATTCATGCTTCCATGATACCGCGGTTTCAAACACAGTCATGTTCATCTTCAGCCATAACTCCGACTGACGAAATTCTTCGGCTGTCAACTGTTCTATTGTCGCCATCTTCAGTGCTGCCATCTATGGTTGAATGGCAGCACTGAAGATGGCGACAATAGAACAGTTGACGGCGGAAGAATTTTGTCAGTTGGAGTTATGGCTGAAGATGAACACGACTGTGTTTGAAACCGAAGTATCATGGAAGCATGAATCCTATGAGGTGAGTTGTTTAAACAAAATGTTCTCTGATGAATTTTAATGATTATACCTCATAATGTTTACTTCCCAACATTAATTTAATATAACCATTATGTTCCTTCATAGACAGGTTTTACTGTATATTATGTTGGACCTTGTCTTTAGACATAAAATAAAAAAATGATTTTTCCTCAACTTCCGAGCCCTAATTATCACATTCTACAACAGTAATTTGTCTATTTTTTATTACAGTAAATAATCATTTGCACTACAATCCTCCAAATAAAAAGTACAGAATAAATCACTTATATTTTCTTAATAGAAATGTACATAATGATAATCTTTATAGTAGTTGTGAGCCACTACAGTCAGATTCAACCCAGGAACTTACTGTGTGTTTGGAATAGGGAACTGGGTTGCCGTTTTAACAGTATTTTCTTGAGAGGAATCCTTAAAAAAATTGAAGTATGCAACACAGTAAGTACAGAGTTGTAATTAATATTTAATTTTAGGAAGTGATATTTTGAGGTTATTTTAATTATATTATTTTTAGTCTGATCATCTTACCTCAATATTAATGTTGATTTGTTCTTGAACATGTTTCAAAACAATTCTGTTTTATCATCAGCTTGTCCAGACTGGTTTTATTTATGTTGCATTATGTTGCACAACCTGAATGTCGATGTCAGCTCCATCCTGTGGTTGGCCAAAAAACCTCCAAACAAGGTCATGCTCCGTCGGTATTTCAAAATTCATTATGAATAAAACAGAATTGTTTTGAAACATGTTCAAGAACAAATCAACATTAATATTGAGGTAAGATGATCAGACTAAAAATGATATAACAGAGTTGTAATTTGTAGCCGTCCAAGCCACCCCCTCTTAAAGAAAAAAACAGTTACCACTTGCCACTGGGCTCGTGCAGACCTGTACTATCCTGTGTGAAAGTGTCGACTCTCATATTTACTATAAAAATAGTTTGCATGCCATAAAAGAAAAACTATGTTTTTTAAATGTATAGTACATAGATTTGGAAAAAGTACTGCTAATCTTGCCCCTCCATCCCTCCCTAAACAAACAAATACCGTTATTAGGAGTTTGGCAACATCTACCCCCTGTATGTAAGGGGACACTGGCATAGCCCGTAAAGTTTGTTGTAACTTCCTGGGTTGAATTAGAGAATAGTGCCTTGAAAGGCTGCCTGGGATTTTTAATCAATAAAGAAAACAATTGGAAGACATTTCACTTCTGATAGCATTAAAAAAGACAAAAAAATGTATTGTTGGTAAACATGTGAAGCCCTGAAAAAATTCCACTACTGATTTTGGCCAACCTGTACAGATGGAAAAAAAAATCACTTAAGAAAATGGTACTTTTATCCATGCATGGTCACAAAATTTCACATAGGATAACGGTACTTTATTCTTGAATGGCCAGAAAAATTCACTTAGGAAAATGGTACCTTTTTCCTTCGTATAAATTTCATTGTTGTATGATGTATAAAAGTGGAGATAGTAGGATTAACTTTATGAAATTTCATATCCCACTTAAAGAAGCATTGTTTAAAATCTGGTATAAATTTCATTGTTGTATCGTATGTAAAAATGGAGATAGTACCATTAATTTTACAAAATTTCATATTCCACATCAGAGAGCATTATTTAAAATTTGGTGTAAATTTCAATGTTGTATCGTATTTAGAAATGGAGATAGTCAAATATATAATGCAAATTTCAATGTATAATTTGAGTTATGTAGATAGGAAATAACACTATGAGGTTTTTTAATATTGTTTATTTTTTATTTCACTCACTTCATACTTCATAACTCCTCGCAAACCCAGGGTTTCGTCACATCATTTGTGACACAGCATTGAGAATGTCACAAAGGATGTGACAAAACCCTGGGTTTGCTAGGAGTTATGAAGTATGAGGTGAGTGAAATAAAAAATAAACAATATTAAAAAACCTCATAGTGTTATTTCCTATCTACATAACTTAATAAGTATAATTTGAGCTTTCATCATGGATAAACGTCCTTAAAATCTGGTATAAATTTCATTGTTATATCATATTTAAAACTGAGATAGTTAGATTTATAAAATAAAAATATCAAGAAATAACTTGAGCGTCCATTATTGACATATATTCTTAAAATCCGATATAAATTTTATCATTGTATCATGTATAGAAGTGGAGATAGGATATAGGATATAAGAGATATCATTGGAAAACTTATAGGGATGATTAGGTCATATAGAGAGGATAGGTTTTTGTTAAGGAAATTCTCCCACACACTTTGTTTATGAGTTATATGTTGAAGGTGCTTGTCTATTAGGTTCAGAATTGAATACAAAAAAATTGTACCTCAAATATCATTTTAATGAGTCATTTTCTGACAGCAGGTGTTAAAAATGTCAGCCCTGTGCCTCAATTCATTGCAGCACTGATCACCCAACTCTGTACAGCATTGTAGGTTATATTATTTTTGGTCTGGACATCTTACCTCAATATTAATGTTGATTTGTTCTTGGACATGTTTCAAAACAATTCTGTTTTATCGTCAGCTTTCCCAGACTGTGTTATAAATTACGAAAAACAAGATGGCGTCCTCCATACTCAACTTCAATAACAATTTTTTCGAAACAAAATATGAAGTCAAAAAGTTTATAAAATTAAGAGAGAAGAAATTTAAAAGATTAGCGGACATTAAATTCATCAACCAATGTCTAAAATTAGAATTGGTTCCCATGTTCATTAGAAAAACCGTCAAGCATAACAATAACAGCAAACAACAAAAAATTTTGGAGAACAAATTACTAAAACTAGAAAAGAATAACAGTCTGGGAAAGCTGACGATAAAACAGAATTGTTTTGAAATATGTCCAAGAACAAATCAACATTAATATTGAGGTAAGATGTCCAGACCAAAAATAATATAATTAAAATAACTTCAAAATATAACTTCCTAAAATTAAATATTAGCATTGTAGGATTCTATTTTATATTTGAAGAGAAAGATACTTCAAATATAATTTGCCCCCTTCAGTGAGAAGTATTAAATTAATAATAGAAATATAGTAGGATTCTGTTTGACATCGTAAAATGTACCATTTATTCGGTAAATTTGTTTAGTTCTGGTGGCAATTGGAGTACATAGTACACTCTCTTGATATCCCACCCCCAAAGACAAAAATCAAGAGCTGTTAAATCATGGCTACAATGCACATAAACATTGTACGGGTTGGTGACAGTGTGTGGCATTTACACCTTAACGAATTTGCATAACTCATAAACAATGAATTTTGGGAGTATATTACAATCCTTAAGAAAAAATGTCTGTCATTCAGAAACAGCTAAAGCTAAGGAAATCCCCTGCAAGACGAATTTATGGTTCGATTTTGTTCATTTACGGAATATATTTATGTTAATTTAATCAAATGTATCTAGTTATGTTGTGAGAATACAAACATGACAACCAGCAGTAAAACTAACATTATGGCTTTTTGGTAAACCCCTGGTCCTAATGGTCCAATTTTTACTGATTTTTGGAGAATATTTTTCTCAATGGCAGAGTCCAAGTATTTTTTTTATTTTCCATGGCACGACAGGCCTAGAAGGCCCTTAGCCTACCAGCCGGCTGCTGGCCTCACATGCACATGTGTCAATCACAGAGGTAGATGATCATCTAGCCAATGAAGGGGTGATATGTGGTCAGCATGTTGAGTCCCCCAGCCGTTATAGCTGGTTTTCTCAACCTGGAACTGCTACTTACTGTAGCTATCCAAATGCCTCACGATGCTAGGTGGGCACCGGTCCCATACTGGCCGAAATACCATGAGAAAATTTCTTCCCCCATGGAGACTCAAACCAGCGCAAGTCCCGTAGCTCTGCGCCAAGGCTTTTTGCCTTAACCACTAGGCTACGGCGTGGGACTTACTGTAAAAAAGAAGAAAATTGCACCTACAAGAACAATTTTAAATTTTCATTATAGGTAAAACTCACTCCCAATGATGTGATTTTGATAACTGCAAATTAGATATATTACAACTTAAATTCTACCCCCCCCCTTAAAAATAAAACCAACTGGAGCTTTAATAAATTTTATAATCCTACCATTTATACTATGGGAACATTTTAACATTCCCTCCGTCCCGTTCAGCCTAAAAATTTACAATTATTCATAACTGCAAATTAGGTATATTCCAATTTTTTAAATTAATTGCTAAATGCAGAGTTCGATTAAAAAAAAACAAACAAAATTTGCTGTCATTAGAACACACACACACACACATGTGTGTATATAAATAAACTCTTGTCCTGGCCATTTAAAAATTAGTCTAGAAGCCACAATGACACGATCTGTTGGGAGAGGAATTTTAAACTTTGAATCATGCAATAGTTTTTCTACTACACAAGTTTCGGGACCATTTGTGCCTTAAAGTTTTTTGACAATTGGTGAGGAGGAACCCTGATAAAAACAAACACTCAGAAACATGTCCAAAATTGGTCGATTAAATGTAATTGACAAAATAAATATATTCTGCAAACCCGCAAAAAATGGACCATAAATCGACTTGCTGAGGAATTTTCTTAGTTTAAATAGTTCCTGGATGATCGACACTTTTTAACAAGATACTGTCAAAAAAAAATGAATATTAAAAGAACACAATACTATTATTAAAATATTTCTGCTCGTAATAGTAACATGTGTATAATCTTGGTAGTTATGAAACTATTGAATGATGTTTTTATTATTAATTTAACATTTCTCAATGAAAGATAAATTATATTTGAAGAGAAAAATTTTCGCCTAGACCGAGACTCAAACCCGGGACCTTTGGCTTGCCGGGCCAAATGCTCTACCAACTGAGCTACCGAGGTGAGTTACGATCTAGATGCAAATTTTTCTCTTATATATGTTGTAATTCCCTTCACCAAATGCTTTTGAAACCATTGTTTCTATCTTTGCAAATGGCGGCTTCTTAGTTAAGAAGACATTTATTGGGAATTTAACATTACTTTATAAAGCTAGTAAGACTTCTAATGATGTTTTTATTATTAATTTAACATTTCTCAATGAAAGATAAATTATATTTGAAGAGAAAAAGTCCCGGGTTCGAGTCTCGGTCTAGGCGAAAATTTTTCTCTTCAAATATAAACTATTGAATGTTTAGCTAATCTTCATAAACGTTCATAAAGAAGATTATACAAGTGTTATATATAACATTTTATGCAATTCTAGTCTCTACTTAATCATAAATAATTAATATTACAAAATTTTTCCCATGATTCAACGTATTGTGATGTCATTTGAGTAAATTAATTGTTTAATATTGTCAAGGCTCTCCTCTCTCCAAGCGCAACAGGCCCAGAAGGCCCTTCGCATACCAGCCAGATGCTGACCTCACATCTACATGTGTTTATCACAGAAGTAGACAATCATCTAGCCAGTGTAGGGGTGACATGTGATCAGCATGTCGGGTCCTCCAGCTGTTATAGCGGGTCTTCTCAACCTGGAGTCGCTATTTATTGTAGATACCTAAATGCCTCACGATGCTGGGTGGGCACCGGTCCCATGCTGGCCAAGATTCCACGAGAAAAAATCTTCTCCCATGAAGACTCGAACCAGTGCAAGTCCTGTAGCTCTGTGTCAAGGCTTCTTGCCGTAACCACTCAGCTACGGCACGGGACACATTGTCAAGGTAATGTTTAGTATTATGAGCATTACTGTTATAACGGTAATGTAAATATTATCATTAATATGTCTTCTTGATTTATAACAGGCTGTTAATTCAAACCTACATCGGATAGACTGACATGGTAAATGTGATTAATGGCATAGTCCATTATTGAGCCATAGTCTGTCCTTTGTTGGGAGCTTTTAGTAAATTATTATGATTTAACTTTCACAGGGAAAAAACACTGTGAAGTTTAATTTAAGAATTAAATTAATATTTTTATTATCTCACCTCATATCCTTTTTCTTCTAGACTGCAGTTTTGGAGCTATCAGTAGCTTCTCATCGACCGGTGTTATGTCATTTCTTGGTGCTTGACTACTGTGACGTTCTACTAACTGACATAAGTGACGGATTGTCAGACAAACTGCAGCGCGTCCATAATATCTGTATCGGATTCATATTTAATGTTCGAAAATGCGATCACATTTCTCCATTATTCCACGAATTGTCATGGCTACATCTAAAAGAGAGAAGAAAATCGCACTGTCTAATTCTCTTATTTAAGATCCTACATACCTCGATTCCCAATTATTTATCATCCCGTTTCCATAACTTAAACACAAGATCACAACATAGTCTCTTGCTTAATACACCACAACATAGGACATCACATCACTCCATGTCATATACCATCTTCACTTCTCGCAACTGGAATTCCCTACCACAAAAAAATAAGGGGCTGCCGGGACATTGGCATCTTTTAAAAGAAATCTAAATTTATATTTGCTCTAAACTCGACTTCATTATTATCCAGTGTAAGGTATATATATTAATTGGTGTTTCCCGTATAATGTATCATATTTATATTATTATTATTATTATTATTATTATTATCGTATCATTATTGTTATTACCCTATAAAATGTTGTTTGTACATGACATTTACATTGCTACATTTATTGTATCTTTAACTGTTTATAATTAGTATAGTGTATATCTATATTTGTCAAATATTTATTTGTATTTGTGTTGGTTGAGTGGAAGAGAGGGCCTTATGGCCTTAACTCTGCCAGGATAAATAAAGTATTATTATTATTATTATTATTATGGAGATACAGCTCCGAAACTGCAGTCTAGAAGAAAAAGGATACGAGGTGAGGTAATAAAAATATTAATTATATTATTTTTAGTCTGATCATCTTACCTAAATATTAATGTTGATTTGTTCTTGGACATGTTTCAAAACAGAATTGTCCAAGAACAAATCAACATTAATATTGAGGTAAGATGATCAGACTAAAAATAATATAATTAAAATAACCTCAAAATAGCACTTCCTAAAATTAAATATTAATAAAAATATTAATTTAATTCTTAAATTATTATAAGTTAGTTAATTTGACTAACCACATATTTTTTTGATATTCTGCACACTACAGTTTCGTTGCATCTATGCAACATTGTTGATGCATTCTAACTATTATTTTTTGCAGTTGTCATCCTGTAGGTTGATTTCTACTCCCTCTGTTGGCTGACCGATGAAATTCCAAATCAAATTTTTTTCTCTTTCCCTGGGAATTTCAAAATTCATAGTTTTCTCCTTATTCTTACAGATGTAGATTTTCTCCCAAATTGTGAGTTGCTTAGATTTATCTAATTGTTTCAGTAATTCAAAAGAACAAATTTAGATCCATGAATTTTGAAATTACCACAAGCAAGATTTGATCTCTAATTTCATCAAATCAACACCAGATGGCAACTTTGAAGATGAAGGTGTAAATGAAAATTCAGCAGTCATAAAGATGGCCAAATATAGGAAAGAGATTTTTCCTGAAACCGATCCTGTGCTTTGAAGAACACGGAGTTTATGAGGTGTGATTCACAACTCATTAATGATTTATTAACTTGAAAGCCTCATCGTGTTATCTCCCATAATCAATTTATTAACCCATTGGCTTACACAGACGGCTCCCAGCCGGCTGATCAAGTGAAGCCCATTCTTACACAGACAGCTGTGCGCCGGACTGAGCAGCCTGTAGCTTCTTCTTAGTGTTTCTTTAGTTTTGTCAATAGATGGTATATACCATTGGAAAGCTGAGAGAACGATCTATTCAATGGTGTACAACAAGATCGATTTCTCCCAATAGATCGCGAGTTATAAGCCATTGTTTTTCGGAGAAGCTAATCTTCTTAAAATTAAATGGTAAATATGGGTGCAAGAATGGAGGAAAATATTAATAAGCCAATGGATTAAACTTGTATAAAACTGTGTTTAGATGGCTGTAATGACATAATCTTTTCCGGCTGTGGTGTATAAACCGTCGCACACAATTTTCCATGTAATATTCTTATGCCACTGATGCACTAAACACTTTTCAACAATTTATAATAACGTTTGGTACTATTTTAAACATTTTGGAGCCATTTTATAAACATTTCTGACGATTTTTAAATATTTATAAATTGCGCAAATATTGTACATCGAGTTCTACAGGCGCGGAAATGCTTCATGTAACATCCGCTAGGAGACTCTCACATCGCAGTTACCAACATTTGAAAATAATTCCAAACCCATATTTAGTGTTAGTGTACGTAAAATTAGTTTATAGTTTGTTAAATAATATGCATGTAAATTGTTTTGTTAGGTTAGGAAATGGGAAATTAGTTTACGTCCATTTTTTGTTTGCATTTGGAAATAAATAATATGCATGTAAACTGTTTTGTTAGGTTAGGAAATGGGAAGTTTACGTCCATTTTTTTTTAGTGTTTGGGAATTTATTCCCAAAGTTGGTAATGCCGACTTCAGAGCCATCTACCGGAAGCTACATTAATCATTACAGCAACTCCTGTAACTCGCGCATGCACACTGCGATTCTATAGAACTTAGAAGAATGAATGTGCGACGGTTTATATACCTTATCCTTTTTTCCTTAACAACTATTATGGCACACGTGTCACAATTAGCAGTATATACACAATTTTGGAAGCAACTATAAAAATACAATAGGAACTAAGATTGTGTAGTTCTTCCTAATAAATAAGGTGAGTATGTTTTCATCTTACCTCATAGTAGTTGAGTTCTTTTAAAATATGTTTCAAAACAAATCTTCTGTTTTATCTTCACCTTGCCCAGACTGTTGATTTTTACGTTATCGGTCCTGGATGTCAACTCCTACTTTATCTTTTGCTGGTCCAAAGAACTTGCATATTAATTTTTTTTTTTATTCAATGCTCCAGGTTGTCATTTCGACATTTCTAGTGTTCTCTCCTGGCATAAGCACAATTGTATATTAAATTAATGTTGGGAAGTAAACATTATGAGGTATAATCATTAAAATTCATCGGAGAACATATTGTTTAAAAAACTCATCTCATAGGATTCATGCTTCCATGATACCGCATCGGAGTTATGGCTGAAGATGAACACGACTGTGTTTGAAACCGCGGTATCATGGAAGCATGAATCCTATGAGGTGAGTTGTTTAAACAAAATGTTCTCCAATGAATTTTAATAATTGTATAACCCACTTCTGAGGTTGGGGTGCTTGGAAGGTGGGATTACGGCTGCCCCGATGATATGATGGGTGATCAATGATGATAGAGTCTTTAATCCTAAACTTAATCTAAGGCAAATATGAATGATGATAATGATGGCCATATGATGTTCGGGGACCGTTTGGGCCTTGAAGTTTCCTGACATTTGTCTTACAGGTGAGGAAAAAACCTGAAAAAACCTCACTCAGGAAACTTGTCTCAAGTGGGAATGGAACCCGGGCTTGCTGTGTGATAAAGAATTTCAAAATTCATGATTCTATCCTTGTTCTTCTGGATGTAGATGTTCTCCCAAATGGTGAGTTCTTAGTATTTTCTATTTTAATAATTACATTTTTTAAAGTTATATTAAAACAGAAAATACTAAGAACTCACTATTTGGGAGAACATTCACATGCAGATAAACAAGGCTTTTTTTCTACAGTTTTCTGCTCCAGGGCAAGTCTTTCACTGCAATTTCAAGCTATGCTTTGCAGCTTTACTAGGGAATTATAGGTGTGGTAGCTTCCGTTGCTTTCCACACCGGTGAAGGATGATGATGATGGCCAGATGATGTTCAGGGACCATTTGGGCCTCAAAACTTCCTGACCTTTGTCTTACAGGTGAGGAAAAACCCTGGAAAAAAGTCATCCAGAAAGCTTGTCCCGACCAGGAATTGAACCTGGGCCTGCTGCATGACAACACAGTTCTTTGGACCGCATAAAGATGGAGTAGGAGTTGACATCCAGGGCTTACAACGTAAAAAGTCTGGACAAACTGAAGATAAAATAGATTTGTTTTGAAACATGTCCTAAAAGAACCCAACTATTATGAGGTAAGATAAATACAGACTCACCTTATTTATTGGAAGTGACAACTACGTATTACGGTACTAGAATTGCATAAAACATTAAAAGGTTGTTCCCTTTAAAATCTGGTCCCTGCCTAATCTATCTTCAAAATAAAAAAATAACAATAATATACTCTATTAGTCATATAGCCGTCTTTTTAAAATATGTTAGTGACAATGTTCCGTGACGTCCATTACAAGAGTCTTCTTCCAGCCGAACAGGAAGTATCCAGTAATTGCCCCCGCAACAACTGCGATGCACAACCAGACATTGTATGTCATGAATATCAACATCAGGAAGTAGCTGAGGACTATTTGAACGCCGTGCAGTCCTGTCTGGAAGACGTGTGGCAGGCTTAACATTGAAGGTCGACTAGAAAACAAAAATTAAAAGTAACCTTTTTCAATCAATTTAAATTATACAAAAAGAACAAAACTTAAGGTAGATGGTTGTTTGTACATTCAATTATACAAGAATTAAGGAAAAACTGTTTTATATTGTAACGGGAAGATAAGTGGGTAATGAAGTCTTAACTCTCAGGGTTGTGGATTTCCGTCGTGGGAATAAGGCGATGAGCGAACCAAGGACACTAAGTACAATTAAGGGGGCTTTCCAAGACATACACTGATGTCAATATAATATATTTATTAATAAAGTGTAGCCCATGAGTGATCAATTGTTACACTGTTCTCATACACAATCCTTAGTATGGATATATTCGCACTTAATGGTATTCCGGTGTTATTACTTTCGAAATTACAGGTGCTAATAGCGGTCAACACTGGACCGATTTCATTAATATAATGGTGGATCTATCACATTTTAAAACATTTAGGGTCGAATGTTTGAACGCATTAGACAGTAAAAGGCGTTCTCTGCTGAGAAAGTTTTATCCAAATACATTTTGCTTACTCAGAAATCTATTCATGTGACGATAATTGTAAGCTACCTGACGAGGTACCTTAAGATCATAGCTCAAGATAGAAACTTATCGTGAAAATCCCGAAGGGAAGCGATGGTAACCGATGTAGTTTGAAACCTTTGCAGCTTTATCCAAGATGTCGGACCTTGAAGACTTCGATCATGTTTTCGGTATACGCGGAGAAGAAGAATTTGATAGAGTCTACCAAAGAATTCAACTGGAAGAACAGGAGAATGGGCGTAATATTGCGCGACGCAGACGTCGTTGTATACGGTATTATTTGCGGGACGCAAGCGTAAATGCGTTCCTCTATAGCAGACGAAAATAACGGAAATGGTTTTATCGCTGAGAATTCTGGGTAATTCGTTGCCAATATTACGAAAACGTCAACTTTCATGCATGACCGGTAAGTCGGCCGTTAATTCGATCTCAGCAATTGCTCACGGTGAATCAGCTCACCAGTGATTGGAAGTAATTTGAGTAGAGACTAATGTATTTGCATACGACCCTTAATTAATAACTGGTCTTCACTCGACCTATTGAAATATAGTCTGTGGATATAACACACGAATATTACAGGATCGCCTGTAATGATGCTTTTAAATTAACTTCAATTAGCCGTTACTTTCCGGCTTATCACTTTTCTAAGCGGCTAATAGATCGCTCGCCTGCGACCGGCGATATATGTGCCCGCACTGCCATGGGACTTGCTTAACAACACTCCGCTCCACTCGGGAGTCCTACCCAGAGTACTCTCTCATTACTTGGAATATATCCATACTCCTTCTTAAGAACACAATTTCCAAAACCGATATTCTCATTGGCTGGAACATACAATCAACATATATAAAAAAAAACCTTACTCACAGAATAACGCCCTTAATATTTAATTATGAACTCTAATTGGATATTAGAGTCCCTACTCTACTTAAACATGAATCTCGGGGAAATCATTGGTCCCGTATTTCCAGGGTGTGTTTTTCACACGGCTTACGAGCAGTTAGGCCCAACTTACAATAGTCAGCTAATGAGGCCGGAAGTAGGTCATTAATTTAAACCAAAACATAGATGGACATAGATTCTGCTACTGTCCATCGCTATAGGAGTTGGTGGTCCTCAGCACCGAAGACTGACCGTCATTTATCTTAAGAGAAGGATGACTTCTATAGCCGGACAAGGGACATTTCCTAGTCTCAAGCAGTGAGACTTTTTTACCAAATGATCAATTCGCTCCAGCTGTAAAACAATTTAAGCTACGCAAGTGTTGGTTTTAAACTTGAGATACAAAGACAGAAATGTCTTCTTTGATATTTACTCAAGCATAACAAATTAAGTAAAATATTCTCACGAGACCTCTCGTTTATATGTGTCAATTAAGAAAAGCTAATTGCCACAGATAATTCAGACACAATATATACATAAACACACACACACAATATATAAACACACAATCAATTATACAAGCATTAAGAATTGATGGTTTATACAATTATACAAAAATTAAGGGTAGACAGTTGCATATACATTCAAGTACACAAGCAGTTATATTTGAAAAGAAAAATTATATGTTCTGACTGGGGTTTGAAAACCAGGACCTTTGGCTTTCTATGCCAATGCTCTACCGACTGAGCTATCTGAGCAAATTTTTCTCATATACATTGTTAATTCCCGAGCTCCGAAGTCTACGAGCCTTTGCTCGATTATGTAAATGGTAACTTCTTATTTAAGAAGACATCATTGGAAGCCAGTAGTCTTCTTAAATAAGAAGCCGCCATTTGCATAATCATGCAAATGCTTGCAGCATTCAGCGCTCGGGAATTAACAATGAATAAGAGAAACATTTGCATTTAGATTGGAGTACTCAGGTAGCTCAGTTGTTAGAGCATTGACACAGAAAGCCAAAGGTCCTGGGTTCAAACCCCAATCTGAGCATATAATTTTTCTCTTCAAATATAATTTGTCCCTCAGCGATAAGTATTAAATTAATAATAAAAACATTTAAACAAGATGTTGTTAATACAAATATAAAACAATTAAGGGTAAACAGTTGAATATAGATTCAAATATACAAGAATTTTAAATAAAAGGAGTTAGATATGCACGACTCACCTCATATTCGTAGGTTTCTTGAAGACTCAGGGTTTCGATGCTCTAAGCATCATTGTCAATTCTTTCTAACTGTTAAATCGGCAGTTGATGATTCTATAGGTTGATTTCTGCTCCTCTGTTGCCTAACCAACAAACTTCCAAATCAATTTTTTTTTCCTCCGTGTATTTGCAGAGCTACAGGACTTGCGCTGGTTCGAGTCTCCATGGGGGAAGAAATTTTCTCATGAAATTTCGTCCAGTATGGGACCGGTGTCCACCCATCATCATGAGGCATTTGGGTACCTACAATAAGTAGCAGCTCCAGGTTGAGAAGACCAGCTGTAATGGCTGGGGGACCCAACATGCTGACCACATGTCACCCCTACACTGGCTAGATGATCATCTAACTTGTGATCAACACATGTGGATGTGAGGCCAGCAGCTGGCTAGTGGGCCAAGGTCCTTCAAGGTCTGTTGCACTTGGAGTTGGAGTTTTTATTTCAAAATTCACAATTTTCTTTCTATTTTTTGTGGATGTAAATTTTCTCCCAAATTGTGAGTTCCTTAGATTTATCTAATTGTTTCAGTAATTTTGGCTTTTGTTTCAATTCTGAAATAAAAAATCTACTTACAGAAGAACAAGGAGATATGAATTTTGAAATTCCCGAGGAGCGGAACCTAATTATTGGCTAGTTCTTTGTACCACAGAAAGAGGGAGCAGGAGTCGAGATCCAGGTCCGACAACTTGGGAAAATCAGTCTCTAACAACTGAAGATGGGGTAAATTTACTCTGAAACGTATATCTTAAAAGAAACAATTATATTAGGTAAGAAGAATACAGATCGAACTTATGTATTAAGAAGTTACTTCCCACTGTAATTTTCATTAATTTTATCAAAAATCTATTCATGATAGTGTACTATATGGTATCAACCCAATTGATAATGTTGCCATTAAACAAAATTTAAATTTAAATGTTCCTATTAAAAAAAGAGATGTATCCCCTGATGAGGCAAAGATTTTGGCATTAGAAACTATACACACAAATTACTCTTCTAAAAACTGGAAACACATCTATACAGATGGATCTCTCTGAGTTGAGCAGGGGCAGGTGGAACATGCCAGTTCTTCTCCTTTTAAAAACACGCTGGAAGAAATACTCCTAATTTTGACGGTGAAATTGAAGCTATTAATCTCTCGCTTAAAAACACTTTTAACTGGTTACAACATTGAAAAAATATTGTCTTTCTATCAGATTCCAAATTATTCTACCAGTTATATTATATGGATGCGAAACATGGACTCTTACTTTAAGGGAAGAAAGGAGATTGCGAGTATTTGAGAATAAAGTTCTTAGGAAAATTTTTGGTCCAAAGAGAGATGAACAGACAGGTGAATGGAGAAGACTGCATAACAGTGAATTACATAATCTTTATAGGAAGCCAGATATAATGAGAACAGTTAAGTCTCGTAGACTGCGATGGGCAGGACATGTGGCACAAATGGGGAATGAAATACGTGCATGGAAGCTTCTTGTAGGAAAACCAGAGGAAAAACACCCAGTTGGTAGACCAAGAATGAGATGGGAGAATAACATTAAGTATGATTTGAGGGAAGTAGATTATACAGGGGATGATTGGAAAACATTGACTCAGGATAGGGATATATGGAGAGCTTATGTCCACATGGCCATGAACTTACGGGTTCGATAGTGCCAGTGAGTTAGTTAGTTATCAGATTCCAAAGCAGCGATTCAGGCCATGTATCCAAAAATAAAATATATTAGAAATGCAAAACATGATTCAGACTATTGAAATCTTAGTAAACATACAGTCTTACAATGGATTCCAGCCCATTGTGGAATACAAGGGAATGAAAGAGCTGATATACTCACAAAAATGGATGTAAAATTAAGCAGAAAGTAACAAATGCATTTTCTTATGAATCAATTAAAAGAATCATTGTATTGTATTGTATCATAAGCCTATGTTTCTCTTAACAGAGATTTAGGCGCTCTCCCCCTACAGGGAAGAATTTGAACCATACTAATTTAGTTACACTTATTTTCATATAGATGTCATTTTGAGTGGTACGTGGTCAGCGTTCTGCCTCATACTGACATCTAGGAAACCAAGGTAGTACTAGGACGGGAAAGTTCGGTAAATTTTGTTTAGAGGCCTTTTCATTCAGGCTTAAGGATTTTTTACGAGCCTGAAAATCTTCAGACTCGGGACCCACGGCTTAAAGTCCTTCCCGGAGGACTTCCTCCTTGGATTTTTCCATCCTAAAAATCCGTCGACCCTGGCCGGGTTTGAACCTGCGACCCTTCGGACCAGAGGCAAGGAGCATAACCACTAGTCCACCGTGGCCGACTAATAAAAGGATCATAAAGAAAAAAATTAAAGAAAGTTTCCAATTTAATTGAAAAAGTCGGAAACAGAAATATAAAAATACTGTTAGAAAATCCATCTATAATTCCGGAACTACCACAAAAATCTGCAGTTGCTATTTTCCACCGCGGCCGATTATTAAAAGAATCATAAAGAAAAAAATTAAAGAAAGTTTCCAATTTAATTGAAAAAGTCTAAAACAGAAATATAAAAATACTGTTAGAAAATCCATCTATAATTCCGGAACTACCACAAAAATCTGCAGTTGCTATTTTTCACCGCGGCCGATTATTAAAAGAATCATAAAGAAAAAAATTAAAGAAAGTTTCCAATTTAATTGAAAAAGTCGGAAACAGAAATATAAAAATACTGTTAGAAAATCCATCTATAATTCCGGAACTACCACAAAAATCTGCAGTTGCTATTTTCCACCGCGGCCGATTATTAAAAGAATCATAAAGAAAAAAATTAAAGAAAGTTTCCAATTTAATTGAAAAAGTCGGAAACAGAAATATAAAAATACTGTTAGAAAATCCATCTATAATTCCGGAACTACCACAAAAATCTGCAGTTGCTATTTTCCACCGCGGCCGATTATTAAAAGAATCATAAAGAAAAAAATTAAAGAAAGTTTCCAATTTAATTGAAAAAGTCGGAAACAGAAATATAAAAATACTGTTAGAAAATCCATCTATAATTCCGGAACTACCACAAAAATCTGCAGTTGCTATTTTCCACCGCGGCCGATTATTAAAAGAATCATAAAGAAAAAAATTAAAGAAAGTTTCCAATTTAATTGAAAAAGTCGGAAACAGAAATATAAAAATACTGTTAGAAAATCCATCTATAATTCCGGAACTACCACAAAAATCTGCAGTTGCTATACTGAGATTTACTACAGGACATGAGAGCTTAGGAAAACATGTTCATAGAATTGGTGTATTAATGTCTCCTGAGTGTATATTGTGTGGAAATGGACAGAGAACATTTAACAAACTGTGTAGCTCTTCAAAATGATCAAGATGTGACATCCAAGTATTGGGAAGCAACGAGGAGAATGACTTTATTGTTAACACCAGAGCATTAGCTACATACAAACATTTTTTCATGAGAACATCATTCATTAAGAATTTGCTAAAATCATATATTTAAATAAAGCGCAGTTAAAAAGGGTCAACATGATGTAATATTAAGAATTATCATTGTACTAGATATAAAAAACACAAATGACAAGAGACAAATATTTAAAAGATAACAGAGGTCAGTAAAACAGGTCATAGTTCTCTGATACTCATCAGTCATGCATGACATACACAATTCTGTAACTAAATCACTGTCACTATCAAACCCAGAAGTTCATGGCCACATGGACATGAGCTCTCCAAACATCCCTACCCTGAGCTAATGTATTATAAATATAATATCCTCGTGGTTGGAAGTAAATATCAATAAAACTGAATATATGGTCACACATAGAAATGCATTATATAATGGAAATGGACAGCTAATGACAAATGAGGGAAATTTTGAGGAAGTGGCTGAATTCAAATACCTAGGAACAATAATCACAAATAGGAATGAGATGCACAAAGAAATTAAACATAGGCTCAATTCTGGAAATGTGTGCCATTATGCATTGCAGAGACTGTGGATGTCCCAACTCCTTTCAAAAAACGTTAAACTGAAAATATATAAAACTATTATTCTACCAGTTATATTATATGCGTGCGAAATATGGACTCTTACTTTAAAGAAGGAAAGGAGATTACGAGTATTTGAGAATAAAGTTCTTAAGAAAATTTTTGGACCAAAGAGAGATGAACAAACAGGCGAATGGAGAAGACTGCATAACAGTGAATTACATGGTCTTTATAGGAAGCCAGATATAATGAGAACAGTTAAGTCTCGTAGACTACTATGGGCAGGACATGTGGAACGAATGGGAAATGAAAGATGTGCATGGAAGCTTCTTGTAGGAAAACCATAGGGAAAACGCCCAGTTGGTAGACCAAGAATGAGGTGGGAGAATAACATTAACTATGGTTTGAGGGAAGTAGATTATACAGGAAATGATTGGAAAGCATTAGCTCAGGATAGGGATGCATGGAGAGCTTATGTCCACGCGGCCATGAACCTACGGGTTCGACAGTACCAGTCAGTAAGTATATCCTCATGGTGAAATTAAATGTTTCCTACTTCTCCTCATATAAATCTTTTAAGTATATTGCGATTTCGAGATCATAATGGTCTCATCTTCAGTACTTCTTTGGCGACTGATATTATGCCAATCGGAAGAAACTCTTCTTCTTCCCTCTGTTGGTGGACCAATCAAAATATGCAGGAACTTCAAAATTCATAAGTTTTCCTTTGTTTTTCTGAATGTGGATCTTTTCTCAAACTGTGAGTTCCTTTTGTTTGTCTATTTGTTTAATTAGACTGGCTTTTGATTCAATTAAATGTTTTTCGGACCAAGCATGAGCAGCTACTGCAGACTTTTCCACTTCTCCATTTTTTGTGTTTCTAAGGTGTTCTTTCACCCTTGTTTTTCAAATTTCTTTTCGTTTTTTAATTGAATCAAAAGCCAGTCTAATTAAACAAATAGACAAACAAAAGGAACTCACGGTTTGGGAAAAGATCCACATTCAGAAAAACAAAGGAAAACTTATGAACTTTGAAATTCCCGCAAATTTTGACCTGATCCAGAGGTTCATCGGTCCACCAACAGAGGGAAGAAGAAGAGTTTCTTCCGATCGACATAACATCAGTTGCCAAAAGAAGTACGGAAGATGAGACCTATATGGTCTCGAAATCGCGATCTACTTAGAAGATTTATATGAGGAGAGGTAAGAAACATTTAATTTCACCATAAATTAAACCTCATAGTGATTAATTCCTATAAAAGTTAAATAATATCAACTCGTGTCCAACTCAGGGTCGAGTTGAGGGATGAGACAAGATGAAGCCCCTCATATAGAGGTCTGTGAATGACAAGGGTGCAGGCCAACCATGTCTGATGCACCCTCATTGAGGGAGATGAACAAAATGAATGAGATAAGTATGGAGAAATTGTGTCAGAGGAAAACGGGAGAAAACCGTAAGAAAACATCCCAAGCTCCATTTCATCGAACATAAAACCCACATGCAATGACCAAGACTAGATCTCGGGACCCAAGTGGTGAGAGGCAAATATCTAACCATTTGCACCATGGAACTGCTAGCTAATGTATTCCATTCATTTATTATTTCTCAGGTCTTACAAGGTCTTTGAAGTTCGTTGTGTTGGCTCATGTGGTATGACTGTTTCCTGACTAGCAGACATGGGTTCGATATCTGCTGGAGTTTAAAATTTTAATTGATTTTTCTTTTTATTCAATGTCACCATACTGTCATTTTGACATTCTGGCATTCTCTCCTAGCATGGCATTATTGTAACCCACTTGGGAGGTAAATCACTTCTACAAAGAAAACATATTTCTTTATAAAAAGTGGAAGAAGTAAAAAGTGATCTAATTAACATTATTAAAACACTATACAAAATGGTGACTGAATATAAATTTACAGAAAACAGAATATGTGTTTGGGAAAGGATGTGGATGACCTCATACACGAAACCGGAAAAATAAAAAATAAAGTGAAATTTTTAAATATCTTGGATCAATAATTACATGTTTAGGTACATGTGAAAGAGATGTACAAACTAAAATTGCAATGACAAAAAATGTCGGTTGAAAATGAGAGAGATCCTTCTCTTGAAAACTAGTTTCCATGTTTAAAGAACATAAAATATGTGGTAAGATGTAAAAAATGACTCATTAATTTACGAATTATAAAGGAAACTAAAATGAAAATTTATAAGAGCATAATACAGAATATTTTGTCATATGGAAGTGAAATTTGGTCTTTGACAGAATTACAAAAGAATAAAATTAGAACAGTTGAATTTGATTATCTTAGAAGAAGCCTTCAAAAAACAAGACAGGATAAAATATGAAATGAATTCCTTTGGAGAGAAATGAATGTCACATCTGTTGTTTAGAGAATTGAAAATCAAACTCTTAAATGGTATGGCCATGTACAGAGAATGGAAGATGAAAGATGGCAAAAAAATAAATATCAGTGGTCACCCCCTGGAAGAAATAAACTTGGCAGACCAGGATGGAAATGAAAAACTTATGTCAGAACTCTATTGGATGATAATAATTTGGAAGAAAGAGATTGGAATGATAGAAATAAATGGAAACTGAAGACGGCAAACCTATAAATGGGAGAAAGCCAAAGAAGAAGATAACACTATACACTCCACTGTTTCCTATTTGTGGTCGTCATAGAATCTCTGAACTGAGATTTGAGCACACAGTCCCTGAACATCATCTGGCCATCATTACCATCATCATGAGCCATCATATAACATCGGGGCAGTGTAACTCTCCTTCCAGGCGCCCCAACCTTAGAAGTGGGTTACAATAATGCCATGCCAGGAGAGAACACCAGAATGTCGAAATGACAACATGGTTGCATTGAATAAAAAAAATATTTTGGTTGAGTTGTTTCTTGACTCAACTCATACTTCTTAACTCCCTCGTGATTCAGATTTTGTCACTCTCTTTGTGACATGCTCAATGCTGTTTATGTTCACAACTGACGTCCAATGGTCCCCTCTCCTGCAGACTGACCTCCGCACTATCTGATGGCTGGCCGACGAACTTCCAAATCAATCCCCTCTCCTTATCATCGGGTATTTCAAAATTCATAGTTGTGTTTTTATTCTTGCATATGTAAATTTTTTCCCAAATTGTGAGTTCCTTCGGTTTTACCAATTGTTTAAGTAATTTTGTTTTGGTTTCTATTCCATGTTTTTCTGACCAAGATTAAAGGAACACCTCAGAAATGTTAAAAATGGAGAAGTAGAAAAATCTGCCTGGTCAGAAAAACATAGAATAGAAACCAAAACAAAATTACTTAAACAATTGGAAAAACCGAAGGAACTCACAATTTGGGAAAAAATTTACATATGCAAGAATAAAAACACAACTATGAATTTTGAAATATCCGGTGATAAGGAGAGGGGATTGATTTGGAAGTTCGTCGGCCAGCCATCAGATGGTGCAGAGGTCAGTCTGCAGGAGAGGAGACCATTGGACGTCAGTCGTGAACGTGAACAGCATTGAGAATGTCACAAATACAGTGACGAAATCCAGATTGTGAAGGAGTTATGAAGTATGAGGTGAGTCAAAAACAACTCAACTAAATTAAAACAAACCTCATAGTGTTATTTGCTACCTACGTAACTTAAAAAAAATGTTATGTAAAAATAAAAATTGCTTAAAATTAGACAAACTAATGATAATTTGAGATAGAAAACAAAGTGGAACGGTTAGTGGAAAGTGAGAAAGCTGAAATGTTTTGTGTAACTTACGGCCGTTTGTGCATCACCTCCTTCTCCATGCTGCAGCAACAGATAAAGAAAAGACATTAGAATACAGATCATAGCACCAGCACCATCACATACCTACATTAAGTAAAACAACTCACCTTAATTGTCTCTCATCTGCATTCTTCTCTGGTGGTAATGACACAGCCTGGTACGGTAATTGGGTGTACGATTTCCAAAACAGGTATTCCCTGTAATATTGCCAAACTATAATAAATAAGATCGTATCATTCCAGAAATAAGTAAAAATAACTAAAAAATTAAGCAAGCATATATGATGCCCGCCCCGCGCCGTAGCCGAGCGGTTAAGGTAGGAAGCCTTGGCGCAGAGCTACGGGACTTGCGCTGGTTCGAGTCTCCATGGGGGAAGAAATTTTCTCATGGTATTTCGGCCAGTATGGGACCGGTGCCCACCCAGCATCGTGAGGCAATTGGGTAGCTACAATAAGTAGCGGCTCCAGGTTGAGGAACCAGCTATAACGGCTGGGGGACTCGACATGCTAACCACATGTCACCCCTACACTGGCTGTTGATCATCTACCTCTGTGATTGACACATGTGGATGTGAAGGGCCAGCAGCCGGCTGGTAAAAGGGCAACCGCTGAAAAGTGGAAAGACCCTCAATCGGAAATATATGATGCCCCATATTACATGGACACTTTGAAACTCTTTGAATCAAAGATATTAACATAATGTTAAAATAAGATTTTTGGAAAATTTAATATCAGTTTAGCACCAAAGAATGATTACAACCTTAACCCATTCGCCTCAAAAGACGAGGTAGACTCGCTGGCAGTTAATATGACCTTCAACTGAGAAGACGAGGTACACTCGCCTAACTCTGCTATTATATATTTTGCAATATTTTGTACATTCCTTGGCAGGGTAATCTTTTGATAATATTTATGAATAGTAGAGGAATGTGTTGTGGCTTCACTCTTATCGTGATCACAAGTACCGTTATATTTTGCCTGTTTTGAATGTCTGAAAATAGATAATATCATTTATGGTAACTTAAATCCGGTTTCTGGGGAAATTCATTGAGAATTTAATTCTGAAGCAAATGGGTTAAACAAACATAAAAACCAACAAAAATGAAAAGCTTGATGATAGTAAAAAATCAGGAATATATCAAAAGAAAATGTGCAG
Source organism: Diploptera punctata (assembly GCA_030220185.1). NCBI lineage: Eukaryota > Metazoa > Arthropoda > Insecta > Blattodea > Blaberidae > Diploptera > Diploptera punctata. The sequence continues at coordinate 595,371 of JASPKZ010006812.1, read as the reverse complement.
ATTGTACATAGGGAAAACAAAGAACCATTAGAACCAAAGAACACATCAGAAATGTAAAAAAAAAAAAAAAAAAGGAAAGTAGAAAAATCTGCAGTAGCTGCTCACATTTGGTCAGAAAAACACAAAACAGATATAAACACAAAATTATTAAAACAGAAAACATAAATCAACTCACCATGTGGGAAAATATCTATATACAAAAGAACAAAGAGAGAATAATGCATTTTGAGTTTCCCAGGGATAGGAACCAAATTAGCAAGTTCTTTGGACCACAGGAAGAGGGCCGACAACTTGGGAAAAACCAGTCTGTAACTACTGAAGATGAGGCTAACATGTCTAACAGAAACAAAAAATATGAGGTAAGAATTAAACAGAGCAAACTTATTAATGAGTAAAATCTCATAAAGTTACTTCCTATTGTATTTTATTAAATCATATTAAAATAAGTTTAAATTAAAATGTTTCATACTTCACCTCATATCCAGTCTTCTAACTAGACCAATTTTCGAAGCCTGGGCAGCCTCATCTTCAGTAATTTTTCATCCACTGATGTTATGTCAATCAGAAGAACTGCTTCTTCCTCCCCTCCACTCATATCCAGTCTTCTAACTAGACCGGTTTCGAAGCCTGGGCAGCTTCATCTTCAGTAATTTTTTGTTGACTGATGTTATGTCAATCAGAATGTACCGAAAGTACATTTTCGAACATCTACGTCATATTATCTTTTTTCTACAGTTAAATTCTAGAACAGTGCCAATTCCTGTCCTCTTTGTCCTTTCTCCTACTTACCCCCCCCCCCTTTGCGCTGTGTATGGTTGTGCAACTTCCCCTCTTCCTAGGAATCCTCAAATACACGAAGCAAGTTGGAGTCGTCATCTTTATTGTCGTCTTGATCAGTTCTGTTACAGCTCGAGTGGAGCAGAGCTGCCTTGGTTTGGTCGGTCCTGAAAGCTAGGGTAGGGCATCTGGGGTGTGGACTCTAACCCTTTGGTTGGACTGTCGAGTGAATGTATGTCTTCTTCTTCTTCCTTCCAAGTATTAGGCCAAGGCCTGTTACGATCCTATAGAAAATTTTCCCTCCAGCGTTTCATAGGACAGCCCAGTGATCTTCGTCCTCTTGGTATATAATTATAAACAGCTTTGGGGATCTGATTTGAACTCATTCTTTCAAGATGGTGTTTCCAATTTAGTTGGTACTGTTTAATATATTCCAAAATTGGTGTAGTCTTCAATTCTTTTAAAATATTAGTGTTCCTTTTCTGATCCCATCTGGTGTAACCCGCTGTTCTGTGCATGAATCTCATTTTACAAGCCGTTATTCTGCTTTCATGTTGTCTTTTTAGTGTCCATGCTTCACTACCATAGGTCAACACTGGTCTAGCCAAAGTGTTATATAAACGTAATCTGGTGTTTTTTTGTACAAGGGATGGTTTCATAACTTGATTAATAATTCCCAAACTTTTATTATAACTAGTAATTTTTTCAGGGATAGATAGTAAAGTGTGCATAAATAATAATCTATTTGCTGACGATGTAATCATAATACATAATACAGAAAAATGAAGACGACTTACAGAAATCTATGCATGCATTAAATGAAATATGTAAATTATATGATCTAAAGATTTCTGTAAGGAAAACGAAGACCATGGCTTTTAGAGGGAAGAGATCCAGTGAGATCCAAAATTATTTTAGAAAATCAAAGTATAGAACAGGTGCCTAGTTTCAAATATTTGGGCTGTGATATTGGCTACAATGTGGAAAGAGATATTGACTCCAAAAAAATAAATTTCAGATGGTGTGTGGAACAATACAGAGAACATTCAAAAATAAAATTAGAAAAGAAACAAAGATAAAACTGTATAATGTTATGGCAGTTCCCACAATATTGTATGGATGTGAAACTTGGGCTCCAATGAAAAAACAGAAGGATAGAATACAAACGGCGGAGATGAGGTTCCTAAGACAAGTTAAAGGATGTACAAGACTTGATAGAATAAGAAATGAGGATATAAGAGAAGAATTGAAAGTACAGCCTTTATTGGATAAGGTCACAAATTACAGACAGAAATGGATTGATCATATGGATGGAATGAGTAAGGAGAGATATCCATTGTTAGCAAGAAATTATCAAGCAAAGAGGAAGACGTGATGTTGGAAGACCTAGAAGACATTGGGTTGATGCATTATGAAGTCGGAATGGGCAATTGCCCTGGAGTGATAATCCCAGATAGAGAGATAATATCCAAGATATTTGAATTGATTAGATCTCTGTAAAATTTTATTCTGCAGACAGATTTTAATTTGTATGGGGTCCTTCCCATGAAATGCCATAATTTTAGTTTTGTTAATTGATATTTCCATATTAAATTTGGCACCTATTTTTTGTAAATTATAAATTGATTGTTGCAAATAATTTTTGGAGAGTGCCAGAAGAGCTAAATTGTCTGCAAAAAGAACAGCATCGAGTTTGAGGTTCCTATTGATGGGTATATATTCTCGTTGTGTTTTCCTCCATTCGTTTATTAATTTATTCATATATATAATGAAAAGCACCGGTGAAAGTCCACATCCCTGTCTTACTCCAGTGTTGATCTTTTCCCAAGAAGATAATTTGCCATCTTGTTTAACAGAGATTTCATTATCTTTATAGATGTTGAATATATTAGTAATATATTGTTGTGGAACGTTATTATCAGCTAAAATTTGTAGTAATATATTTCTGTCTACTTTGTCAAAAGCCTTTATGAAGTCAACAAAGGCGATATGAGTTTCTATATTGAATTTCTTGTGCTTTTCTAATAGTAGTTTTAGAGTGAAGAATCCATCTGTACAAGATCTACCCTTTCTGAATCCATTCTGCTCTTCTCCAATTATATTTTATATCCAGAGTTCAACAAGCTAATTCCATGATAGTTATCTTTGATTTGGCGACTTCCTTTTTCGAAGATTGGTATTACAATGGATTTGTTCCAGCTTTGTGGTGGTTCTTGTCCTTCCCATATCATATTAAGGAGAATAAGAAATCTGTCTAAATTTTTTTAGTTGAAAATTTAAATAATTCTTGATTAATGTGGTATTCTCCAGGAGCTTTGTTACTTTTTAATGATTTAACAACATCAGTTAATTCATCTATAGAAATTTGTTCCAAAGCAGTGTTATTAGAGATTGGTATTTGTAATAAATCATCCATTTGTGTCCATAAATGATGAAAGTAGTTAAGCCAAGATTTATATATTAAATTCGGGAATTTTTAACATTATGAGGTTCAATTAATAATAATTAAATGAATCGTGATATTTTCTTACCTCATACATCTATGTTTCTTTTAACACAGCACTGCAGTATCGGCGACACTTTGTCGTCATCGTCAGCTGTTTTCACTACTGTCAATTTTTTCTCCTTTTTGCCGGTAATTATCTAGACTGCCATCTGGTGTTCTTTTGAAGGAATTCCTCTTCAAACTGCCATCTGGTGTTATTTTGAATGAATCATTTCCTAAACTGCTATCTGTTGTATTTTAAGCTTGATTACAAAGTTCTTCAAAAATACAACAGATAGCAGTTTAGGAAATGATTCATTCAAAATAACACCAGATGGCAGTCTAGATAATTACTGGCAAAAAGGAGAAAAAATTGACAGTCGTGAAAACAGCTGACGATGACGACAAAGTGTCGCCGATACTGCAGTGCTGTGTTAAAAGAAACATAGATGTATGAGGTAAGAAAATATCACGATTCATTTAATTATTAATAAGCCAAGATTATTTAGATATACAATTTAAATGTGAATTTTAATTTAATCTTAAGTTAAACCTCGTTGTGATTTTTTTCCTATAAGTTCAATTAAAATAAGTACTGATAAAAGAGTCACCCTCAACTAAATTAAATTTCTGATTTAAGAAACTACATCAAGTGATGTATGAACTGCATTCTATTTGGTACTGAAGTCAGTACGTAAGTTGTTCAATGGGTTCAGATCTGTGTTTGTGTGTTGGTTCAGCATGTCTGTGTTCTCTGTCTCTTTTAAAATTTCTGTCTTGAAGGATGCTAATTTTGTTGTCAAGCTCTCTATGTAATTACTGTCTTTTTCTCTTTCTTTTAAAATTAGTATGTCTTTTAGAATGGTAATTTTCTTGTTGTTATGTTCTCTGAGTAATTATGTCACTACCTTTTTTTTTAAATTAAGAAAGTAACAAAAGAAACACATTTGAAAGTTTTATAAAGTATTGGCTGTGCCTGCAGTACATGTATGGCTCAGAAATGTGGACTCTGAATAAACAGACAATTAAACGAATAGAAGCAGCATGTATGAAATATTTATAATTTGTGGCAGGATATACTTTAATGGATAAAAACTAAGTGAAGATATCCGTAAAGAACTACAAATATTCAGTTTGATAGATAAAATAGAATTACATTTTTTTTAGATTTATTTAGCCTGGTGGAGTTAAGGCCACATGGCCTTCTCTTCCACTCACCGGGACAAACATATCTTACATCAGAATATAATAATCTCAATACTTACTCTTACTTACTCACTGGCACTATCGAACCCGTAGGTTCATGGCCGCGCAGACATAAGCTCTCCATACATCCCTATCCTGAGCTAATGCTTTCCAATCATTCCCTGTATAATCTACTTCCCTCAAATCATAGTTAATGTTATTCACCCACCTCATTCTTGGTCTACCAACTGGGTGTTTTCCCTCTAGTTTTCCTACAAGAAGCTTCCATGCACGTCTTTCATTCCCCATACGTGCAACATGTCCTGCCCATCGCAGTCTACGAGACTTGACTGTTCTTATTATATCTGGCTTCCTATAAAGACCATGTAGTTCATCATTATGTAGTCTTCTCCATTTTCCTGTCTGTTCATCTCTCTTTGGTCCAAAAATTTTCCTAAGAACTTTATTCTCAAATACTCGTAATCTCCTTTCCTCCCTTAAAGTAAGAGTCCATGTTTCGACCCATATAATATAACTGGTAGAATAATAGTTTTATATATTTTCAGCTTAACGTTTCTTGAAAGGAGTTGGGACATCAAAAGTCTCTGCAATGCATAATAGCATGCATTTCCAGAATTGAGCCTATGTTTAATTTCTTTGTGCATCTCATTCCTATTTGTGATTATTGTTCCTAGGTATTTGAATTCAGTCACTTCCTCAAAATTTCCCTCATTTGTCATTAGCTGTCCATTTCCATTATATACTGAATTTCTACGTGTGACCATATATTTAGTTTTACTGATATTTACTTCCAGATCTAATTTCTTAGTATTACTCAATAGTGTGTGCATGTTGTCCTTTAGTATCTCCTTGCTGTCGGCCAATAATACTACATCATCAGCATAAACTAACAGCTTATTAATACCATTGAGTTGTAAGCCTTCCTCATTCTCTAAAGATTTAATGGCATGTTCTAGTACAAAATTAAATAGTAGAGGAGAAAGTGCATCTCCTTGCTTCAACCCATTCTCGATTTCAAAAGTGTCCGAAAACTGTTTGCCTACACGCACCCTACTCTTTGTGCCATTTAGACACATTCGTATAAGTCTAATTAACTTTTTAGGAATTCCGAACTCCAGCAGGATACTATATAACTTCTCCCTCTTAATTGAATCATATGCTTTTTTGAAGTCTACATATAGTTGATGTACAGTACCATTATATTCCCATTTCTTTTCTAAAATCTGTTTTATACTAAAAATCTGATCTGTTGTAGACCTGTTTCTTCTAAATGCACATTGATGATCTCCTAGAATGTCATCAATATAGGGAGTAAGTCTGCTTACTAATATATTTGTAGGAATTTTGTACGAAGTTGAAAGTAATGAGATGCCCCTGTAGTTGTTGCAATCAGTTTTATCTCCTTTCTTATAAATTGGTACGATAATTGATTCCTTCCATTCATCTGGAAGAGCTTCTTTTTCCCAAATCATACTAAGCAACCAACGTATCTTGTCCATCAATTTTTCTCCCCCTGAATAAACAGACAATTAAAAGAATAGAAGCAGCATGTATGAAATATTTATAATTTGTGGCAGGATATATTTTAATGGATAAAAAACAAAGTGAAGATATCCATAAAGAACAACAAATATTCAGTTTGAGAGATAAAATAGAAGAGTACAGGAGAAAATGGTATGAACATGTCTGCAGAATGGATACCAACAGATTGCCTAGGAAAAGTCTGAACTATCAACCAAGAGGAGAAAAAACAGATTGGGTACACCCACGAAAGTAATGAACACAGCAGCTATGACACTTGGAGCCGGAACGAACCAAAAAGGTTTTCCTTATTAGAAGACGAAGAAGGTTATTATTATTATTATATTTCCTATAATAGTTCAATAAATCTGAGAGACTTGGGCTCTTATCTTTGAACACATTAGACCGTAAAAGTGGTTCTCTGCCTGTACTCTGCTGAGAAAGTTGCATCCAAAGACGTTTTTGTGTACTCAAAAATCTGTTCATGCGATAATAATTATCGAAATTCCTAAGCTACCTGGCGAGGTGACCTAACAGAGAAACGAATCGTGAGCAACCCGATGTACTTTGAAACCTTGCTGCTTTATTCAAGATGTTGGACCTTGAAGACTTCGATCATGTTTTCGGTTTACGCGAAGAAGAGGAATTTAATAGAGTCTATCAAAGAATTCAACTGGAAGAACAGGAGAATTGGCGTAATATCGCACGATGCAGACGTCATCGTATACGGTTTTATTTGCGGGATGCAAGCATAAATGCATTCCTCTAGCAGACGAAAATAACGGAAGTGGTTTTATCGCTGACAATTCTGGGTAATTTCTTGCCAATATTACGAAAACGACAACTTTCATGCATGACCAGTTAGTGGGTCGCTAATTTGATCTTTGCACTTGCTCACGGAAAGTCAGCTCACCAGTGATTGGAAGTAATTTGAGTAGAGACTAATGTATTTGCATGCGACGCTTAATTTATCTTCACAACATAATATTCCATTTATTTTAGAGTTTGTTCTTATTCTCCAGGTGTTAATTATCATTATAATTTTCCTCTTTTACTGCCTACAACTTAACGTAATGGCTTCCTTTAACACTTTCTTAGCCAATGAGATGTCACAGTCATATCATTTATATATTTCAAGGTAAAATAATTTGCATATCAACAAGTAATTGTACTTGTCGACTTGAAAATTATTAACACAGTGGTGTGTTATCAGTTGAGAATGTACTTTGTCCCAGGGGGCTGCACTATTGGGATTTGTTAAAATTAACAAACTTTAGCAAACAAAGTGCATCATTCATTATATATTTGGATTTCCCCTTGTCAGGATCGTCAAGCACATCAACATCATATATTAACAGTTAACCTTATCTCTGGGCCATTTCTGGACCTTTTACCTAATGCATTCTTTCTTAACAACTCTCTCACTTGCAGAAATAAATTTAAAAAAGTAGGTCACTCAGAAACTAAGAAGAAATTCCTCCTTGAATTAATAGTGCTGAATTGATGAAATCAGAGGGAGAAATATTGATGGACAAATTATGTCAGTTCCTTAGTATGATTTTGGAAAAAGAGGCTCTTCCAAATGAATGGAAAGAATCAATTATCGTACCAATCTATAAGAAAGCAGATAAAACTAATTGCAATTACAGGGGCATCTCATTAGTTCCAACTTTGAACAAAATTCTAACAAATATATTAGTACCCAGACTTACTGCCTATATTGACGACATAAAAAGTGATCATCAGTGTGGATTTAGAAGAAATAGATATACAATAGATCAGATCTTTACTGTAAGACAGATTTTAGAAAAGAAATGGGATGGCACTGTACATCAACTATATGCAGACTTCAAAAAGACATAACATATGACCCGATTAAGAGAGGGAAGTTATATAGTATCCTGCTCGAGTTCGGAATTCCTAAAAGCTAGTTAGACTTATACGAATGTGTGTAAATGACACAAAGAGTAGGCAAACAGTTTTCGGATACTTTTGAAATTCACAATAGGTTGAAGCTAAGAGATCCACTATCTCTTCTACTATTCAATTTTGTACTAGAGTGATGCCATCAAATCTTTAGAGGATGAAGAAGACCTACAACTCAATGTTATTAATAAGCTGTTAGTTTATGCTGATGATGTAGTACTATTGGGCGATAGCGAGGAGATACTAAGGGCCAACACGTACACACTATTGAGTAACACTAAGAGATTGGGACTGCAAATAAATATTAATAAAACAAATATATGTTCACACATAGAAGTGCATTGCATAATGGAAATGCGACAAATTAGGGAAATTTTGAAATGGCTGAATACAAATACATAGGAACAATAATCACAAACAAGAATGAAGCATAGAAATAAATTAAATATGGATTCAATTTTGGAAATGCATGCTATTATACGTTGTTAATTCCCATGCACCAAATGCTATGAAACCTTTGCTTCTATCTTGCAAATGACAGCTTCTTTATTAAGAAGACAATTTTTTTGGGAATTTTACTTTACAATATAAAACCTGTATGGCTTCTTTCAATGTTTTTATTATTCATTTCATACATCTCAATGATGAATTAACAGCGTATATAAGAGAAAGATTTGCGTTTATATTGGAACTTGCTCAGGTAGCAGTCAGTAGAGTACTGGCCTACAAATTCAGAGGTCCTGGGTTCAAACCCCAGTCTCAGCATATAATTTTTCTCTTCAAATATGATTTATCCATCTTTAAGATGTATGAAATGAATAATAAAAACATTAGTTCATCTGTCTACAGATAACAGCCATTAAATACATCCTTTACATCTAATGTCAACAGCTGAGACAAACAATATTATGATCATGATATATCAAAGAAATATTAGAAGATTCTAAAAGAATTCAAAGAAATGCACGTGATGACTCACCAAGATGCATTTCAAGTTTCATAGATAAGATTATATGAACATAAAGTATAAAAATTATTATTAATGGCTTCTTATCTTTAACCCTGTACTCAGAATATCGGACATTACGACTGCTACTTCAGTTAACAGATGGTTGTTTGTTCATGTCTTTAAATACATCATCACTCTAAAGTAAGTCACATATTGGTAACAAAAAAAATTTGGAAATTTTGTTATCATTAAATGAAGCTACAGCCCACATTGAGCCCTGGCCTCCCTAATCCTCTTCCTCCACTCTTCTCTATCCACCGCAGCTGACTTCCAGTTCCTGATACCAAGCATTTGGTTAACATCCTTTTTTACTGCATCCTCCCATATACTTTTTTGGTCATATTTGAGATCTTTTCCCATTACAAGTTGCATTCATTACCCTATAAGTAATTCTTCTGCATTTTATGCACATGTCCAGCCCATTTTAACCTCTTAAGGTGGATTCATCATCACCATCATCTTATCGTGTCCTTCTTTCGGAAGGTCGATTCTATGTGCCTCCAACCATCTCTATCTTCTCAAGCTTTCCTATTTTTAGTTCTTCCCAGTCGTATCCTCTCTCTTGTAAACTTTCTTTCACTCGATTAATCCATCTTTCTCGTGTCTGACTCGTGGTTGTTTTCCTTGTATCTTCAGATTTCCATTCTTTTTAAATGACCATACCATTTTAGTCTATTTTTTTTATGTTTCGTTGTTAATTTTCTGCATTTAATGACTCCCTGATTTTGCCGTTTCTTATTCTATCTCCCCCTGTTTTATGTACCATTCCACGTAAGAATTCTGGAGTTTGGATTCTGCTCAATTATTTCTTTGTATATGTCCAAGTCTCAGCTGTATGTGTTAGAATTGGTTTGAAATAAGTTTTATACATTGCCATTTTACTCTTGATGTGTATATATTCCACATTAAGGGTCGAATGTTTGAACGTATTAGACAGTAAAAGGCGTTCTCTGCTGATAAAGTTTTATTCAAACACATTTTTCTTACTCAGAAATCTATTCACGCGGTAATAATTGTAAAGCTACCTGACAAGGTACCTTAAGATCGCAGCTCAAGATATAAACTTATGTGAAAATCCCGAAGGGAACCGATGGTAACCGATGTAGTTTGAAACTTATCCAAGATGTCGGACCTTGAAGACTTTGATCATGTTTTCGGTATACGCGGAGAAGAGGAATTTGATAGAGTCTACCAAAGAATTCAACTGGAAGAACGGCGTAATATTGCACGTCGCAGACGTGTTTGTATACGGTATTTGCGGGATGCAAGCATAAATGCATTCCTCTATAGCAGACGAAAATAACGGAAGTGGTTTTATCGCTGAGAATTCTGGGTAATTCGTTGCCAATATTACAAAAACATCAACATTCATGCATGGCCGGTTAAGGCGGCCGTTAATTCGAACTCAGCTCACCAGTGATTGGAAGTAATTTGAGTAGAGAGTAATGTATTTGCATACGACCCTAATAGTTTAGTAAAATTATGGTGTCTAAATGAGACATTGCAAATAAGTGTTTAAGTTTTAAATTATTTCTAATTCTCCATACACTGTTTTCATTAATGGGTCCATATATTCTTTCTTGTCCTTCGCTGTGGTCTCAAGGTAGCATGCTGCCTTGTCACGCAGCAGGCCCAGTTCGATTCCGGGTTGGGACAGGCTCCTGGGTGAGGTTTTTTTCGGGGTTCTTCCTCACCTGTAAGACAAATGTCAGGAAGCTTACGGTCCAACATTCCCCAAAAATCATCCGGCCATCATCATCATCCTTCACCAGTGTGGAAAGCAACGGGAAGCTACCACACCTATAATTCCCTGGCAAAGCTGCAAAGCATAGCATAAAAATACTATGATTGCAGTGAAAGACCTGCCCTTGGGCAGAATTGGATGGATATTCTTTCTAATATATTTCTCTCGAAGGTATTAACCATATCAGCACTCTTCTGGAAAAAGAGTCAGGGTCTCACAGCCATACATGAGAACTGGGTTGGATAATAATATAAGGATTTTAGTTTTCCTATGGAATATTCTAGCTCCATATTTGGTTCATCTTCCGGGCTTATAGGCCGTGGTCTGGTTGTCTTCATACTCGACGTTTCGTGTACTGCTGCGGTAGACATCATCAGGAGATACTGCATGCTCTCTGTGAACTCCTCAACAGTCGGCTGCAGACTGGCTGGTCGTTGGAAACTGTCTCTCTGTTTATAGCTAAACCCCGGGTGGAGGGGGGGTTTTCTGCACGGACCAAGTTATGCGCTGTAGTGCAGTTTGCAGAAGTCATAGGTTTCGTTGTTGTGTTATGCAGTGCTGGGATCCAAATTTTGTTTATCTTAATGGTTTCTTCTTTTTTGTTGAAGGAATTCTTATGTTTATATATTTCAATGGCTTCTCTGTATAGTCTGGTGTAGTAATGTGATGTTTGTGATAATACCTGAGTATCTTCGAATCTTATAATATGTTGTTGGTTGTTCATCAAGTGTTCCGCTACGGCCGATTTTTCATTTTGTTTTAATCTGCAGTGTCTCATGTGTTCTTGTAATCTTGTGTTGATCATTCTTTTTGTTGTACCGATGTACACCTCTCCACAACTGCACGGGATACGATATATACCGGCATGACTTAAAGGATCTCTAGTGTCTTTGGCTGGGCGCAGTATATTGCTGATTTTTTGTGTTGGTTTGTAGGTTGTTGCTATGTTGTATTTCTTTAATATTCGTCCAATTTTCTCTGTTGTTGTTTTGATATAAGGTAGGTAAACCTTACCATTTGTCTCTTCCTTGTTTCTGTTTTCGGCCCTATATTTCTTGGGATTTATGGCTCGACGAAAATCTGTTTTGCTGTATCCATTGGTAAGAAAAGCTGCATGGAGATGATTGATTTCTTCTTGGCAGATACTGTGGTTCCGAAATCCTTTTGGCTCGTTCAACCAGGGTTTTTATTATCCCGCATTTTTGTCTCGAATGGTGGTTAGACTGTTTGTGTAGGTATCTGTCTGTGTGAGTATTTTTCCTGTAAACCTTGTGTCCAAGTGTCATGTCTTGGTTTCGGATTACCAAAACATCCAAAAACGGTAGACTGTTGTTTTGTTCCTTTTCCAGGGTGAATTCGATGCTGGGACAAATCCCATATTCTAGCCTTCATTACATTAATAAGAGTAAAATAAATAATAGTTTTAAAAAACTAAAAGAACACGATTTATTAGAAAACTAAAAAATGAAAAATAATTTTAATTTCCAGTACGCTTGGGATAAAATAAAGTGGTCAACAAAAAAATCATCTCCAACACATATAGAATAAAATTAGAGTTATCAACAAAAAATAATAATTTTACCATCCAAAGCGTGGGGTGCTCTATATCAATTAATATATTTGATAATAAACAGATATTGGTAAAAGTAAGCTTTCTAAGAAGAAAATGTAAAAATCATAAAAATCACCCCACGCTTTTGATGGTAAAATTATTTTCTTTTTGTTGATAACTCTAATTTTATTCTATGTGTTGGAGATGATTTTTTTGTTGGCCACTTTATTTTATCCCAAGCGTACTGGAAATTAAAATTATTTTTCATTTTTTAGTTATCTAATAAAGTGTGTTCTTTTAGTTTTTTAAAACTATTATTTACTTTTTATTTTTTAGTTTTAATATTTTACAGAATAAGATAAAAATGTAAATATCTTTAAATTCGATACTATTGTAGTATGAGCTAAAAGTAATACTCTTCTATAAAAAAAACCCTCCCAGCCGGATTTGAACCAGCGACGTATGGATTAGTGAAATTATATACCACTAAGAGTTCACTGCTCTACCAACTGAGCTCTTACAACGATTGACTAAAAACTCGACATGTCTGCAACCTATTATACCAGTTTTAATTTTTTTTTTCGGATGATTCTGGCCAGGAGTTTTGAAACAAAATATGAAATTATTGTATTGTCACGGGTCCTCTACACATATACAAAGTTACAAGTCGATCCAAAGTTTCTAAGTGGGTGAAAATCACGTTGAAAGATTCCGTTACATTGATACAAAAACACGTTTTTTTTGATTTTCTGATGATTATGGCCAGGATTTTAGAAAATAAATATGAAATTATTGTATTGTCACGGGTCCTCTACAAGTATACAAAGTTTCAAGTCAATCCAATGTTTCTAAGTGGGTGAAAATCGTGTTGAAAGATTCCGTTACATTGATAAAAAACACTTTTTTTTTATTTTCTGATGATTCTGGCCAGGATTTTAGAAAATAAACATTAAATTATTGTATTGTCATGGGTCCTCTACAAGTATACAAAGTTACAAGTCGATCCGATGATTTTAAGTGGGTGAAAATTGCGTTGAAAGATTCTGTTACATTGATAGAAAAACACTTTTTCTTTTATTTTCTGATGATTATGGCCAGGATTTTAGAAAATAAATATGAAATTATTGTATTATCACGGGTCCTCTACAAGTATACAAAGTTTCAAGTCGATCCGATGATTTTAAGTGGGTGAAAATCGCGTTGAAAGATTCCGTTACATAGATAGATACAGGTCAAGCTAATATACGTAAAGCATGTAATATGTTTTATTTGCTGTATTTATTCTTTTATGAATTTCTGTCATCTCACTGTTGTCTTCTGTAATGCAGGTACCCAAGTACCGTATTTACTTGAGTAATTTCCCTTATTTTTTTTTCAAGATTTAGGAGTGAAAATTTGAGGGGGGAAAGTATGCGATGACTATGAAAATATCAATACACTTTCACAGTGTAGAACACTATCGATTAGACATCTTCGGTAATTCCATCATAGTCATTGAATTTTACTCTCTAAGACATTTTGACTAATTAAAAGAGTAAGTTGTATTGAATGTTTCTCTATTTTCAGACACTCAAACAGTACAAAAGATAATGGTACAATGGATCACAATGAAGGTGAAGGCCAAAACACATTCCTCTATTCATGTCTTTCGAGCTATATGGCCGTGGTCTGGTTTTCTTAACACTCAATGTTTCATCTAGTACTGAGGTAGACATCCTGTACCGAAATGGACATTTTGATACAGGAATTACATCTTACTGCACAAACTATACGTCATCGCGTCTCCATCTCGAGTGTCATCTTTATGAACAGTGCCAAATGCTGTCCTATCTATCCCTTCCCTTCCTAGCACGCACCCTGTGCTATCGCACACTCCCCCCTCTCTCTGTGAACTCTCATAAATAGCTGTGTTTTGTAACATCGAATCATCATCTACTCAGTCATCATTAGAGTCTGGTCAGAGCAGCTCAGGAGAGCTGGTTTTGTTTGTTTAGTCCAGTAAACCAGGGTGGGGACACTAAGACAGTATTTCCCCCAACCCGAGGCTGGACTAGAGTGAGTGATAATGTATGTATGTATGTTGATTTATATCATATTTTCTTTTTGTATAGATGATCTATTATGATTTCTTTTCTTTGTAAATCAAATATTTATTTATTTATTTATCTTTATATTATATCTGACTATATTTTGACTCGCATTAAAAGCTTTAGTTGTGCTTTTTTACTTATGCCTATTCATTCAGTAGTTAGCATAAGTCAGATATCAAAGTCAAATTCCAAAAGCTTGCTCAAGCGTGTGTTAGTTCCTTTATCCCAAAGCTTCCACGATTGTATTTTATAACTCAGAAAACATTACATATTTGAAGAATTTAGTAAAGAAAGTTGAATTCCTCTTTGCCTCTATGGGCCCGGGCAAAGATGTCACAATTTGAACAATCTATGCTTTCCAATCAAAATAGTAAGCAACAATATAACGGTTCCAAACGGTAGTAGAAGCGAGGTTAAATATTTACACTTATGCCACAATCCTCAGGAGATTCTGCGTGTCCTATGACTGTCGGCTGCAGACAGTTGAAGAGTTAGGAGGTCATAGAGCACGCAGAATCTCCTGAGGATGTCTACTGCAGTAGTAGATGAAACGTTGAGTGTTAAGAAAACCAGGCCACTGCCATTTAGCCCAAAAGACATGAAAGACATGAATCAAGACACCTGCCATGAAAGTCTACAATTTTACATTCCTCTATTATTCATAAATGATAACTAAAGAATACCCTGCCAAGAGATGCCACAATTTGGGCCACGAAATGAACGAGACATCAATTTTGCTTTTTCTAGGTTGTTCTTCTTGAGACCTCCAATACTGCACTAATCTCAGTTCTACATCGAACTTTCTTCTCGCATGTTTCACTCCATTTGCCCTGGCGAAAGTTATCATTTGTAGATGTTTTTATTATTGATTTAACACTTCTCACCGAAGGATAAATTATATTTGAAGAGAAAAATTTTCGCCTAGACCGAGACTCGAACCCGGGACCTTCGGCTTGCTAGGCCAAATGCAAAGATAGAAGCAAAGGTTTCAAAGCATTTGGTGCAAGGCAATTACAACGTATATAAGAGAAAAATTTGCGTCTAGATCACAACTCATCTCAGTAGCTCAGTTGGTAGAGCATTTGGCCCAGCAAGCCAAAGGTCCTGGGTTCGAGTCTCGGTCGAGGCGAAAATTTTTCTCTTCAAATATAATTTATCCTTCAGTGAGAAGTGTTAAATCAATAATAAAAACATCAATAGAAGCCCTACTAGCTTTATAAAGTAGTGTTAAATTCCCAATAAATGTCTTCTTAACTAAGAAGCTGCCATTTGCAAAGATAGAAGCAAAGGTTTCAAAGCATTTGGTGACAGGGAATTACAACATATATAAGAGAAAAATTTGCATCTAGATCGCAACTCGATTCAATAGCTCAGTTGATAGAGCATTTGGCCCGGCAAGCCAAAGTTCCTGGGTTCGAGTCTCGGTCTAGGTGAAAATTTTTCTCTTCAAATATAAATTATCATTTGTAACTTAAAATTTGCAGTGTAGCTGTTATACTTTCTTGCCATAGTTGAGTTCAACAACACTGACGCTGTGACGGTATAACACTGTTACCAATGCATAATGATACCTAACTGTATTCAGACTGACAACAACAGATGTGCCAGTGACAGAGACTGCAGGTAGCATTAGGTCTTTGTAGAAGGAGATGGATTCGACCTTGGATTTTCCTTGAATTCCTTTATGTGCTGTACTTGGAATCTTTGCAAGAGTATCCAAAGTTGTAACTGAAAATTGTTGGCCTAGATAATGCACATCGTATCAGAAGTGGATATTTAAAATGTATATAAAACCTAGAGGAAGGAAATTATGCGAGGGGATCAATTATGCGAATAAATATGGTATGTAAATTGTCTTTCTCTCTCTCTATCTGTTTATCCTTAATCATAAGATTATGTTGTTGGTTCATCGAGTCTAATTTAGTAGACTATTTAACTCGTGCCCCAAATCATGACCAATCATGTTTCAATGAATTTTGTTTTACAACCAATTACAGTCGTGTTTCACCCAATATTTATCACTTAAGTTTATCACGCCGTAGCGTAGTGGTTAAGGCACTGAGCTACAAGCCGGAGGGTCGAGGGTTCAAGTCCCGTTGGGGTCAGGATTTTTAAACTGACCCAAACCCTCTGGCGGCACTATGGCCCTGGGGTCGACTCAGCCTCTAACGGAAATGAGTACCAGACGCTTGTTCTGGGGGTAAAGGCGGCCGTCACGCAGGGCTGACATAAAGTGCCAATTGTCTAGAAAAAGTGGGAGCCTTAACCTCCTACTACCCCAAGGGCCTCCGGGTCTGTTGTGGGATCACTTTAAAAAAAATATTAAATAAAGCTCTTTTTTAATATACTGAACAAGTCATGGCATTATTTTGCAGTTATTAACTCTTTAAGAAATGCGTTGAATATAGCAATTTATATATCAAGGTGTAAGAATCCTAGAATGCATGTGGCTACCAGATTGTACACATAGTCCACGAACGTAACCAGATAATGTTTGCGAGATAGAATAGAAAAAAAATTGTAGCATTTGATTATACCACAATAAAAAGAAACCACTGTTTGTACTTTCTTAAACATATTATTTCTCAGGTATTTACGTTCCAGAAAAATATAATTGACATATTTACATCATAGGACATTTGAAAATATATATACGGTAACCTATAATGTTGGTTATAGACAGTTTGATGTGCTTCATTTTTTTCTCCAAAATTTTCTTATAATATTGCGATTCTATTTGGCAATAAACAATATGATCTGGTTGCACAAATGAACAAATGAAACAAACGTTTCTCATTTGTTTTCAAACTCCTTCTTCTTCTTCACGGTTTAGGCTAATTTACTAGCCTGTTCCGGCTCCAAATTGCTGCTCTTTCCATCTTTTCCTCGGTCTTCCTAAGCTTCTTCTTCCTCGTGGTGAATAGTTGTATGCTTTCAAACATCGCCATTTATATTAGATATACAAAAATTTTAAATAACTATATTTAAATAATGATTTGTGAGTAAACAGCTTAATTTTATTCATTAAATAGTCCTAACGAATGCCACTCTTGTTTTCCAAATTCTCTAGATAAATTTGAAAATCACTCGTGGCATTACTTATGATAATATCAAATTTTGTGTAAGAATGTTACCTGTAATATTTCAGTCCTTCATACAATGCTGCCATGACGAATATCCCAATCATAGATCCAATGAGGCCACCAACAGTTGAAATTGCCCATTCTTCAAAACAAAATAGTTTCTTTGTACCCGGTAATGAAACCACATTTTCATCATCATGTGGTCACTGCCGCTCATGCTGCTCATATCATGCCCGCTCATGTCCATTCTGCCCATGTCCATGTCTTTTGAATGGACATGAACTGATGGTGCAGCGGTTGTCATAGCATCATGCCCTGCGTGCATATGTTCAGCATGCTTCGATCGTGGGACATCTGCAGAAACAAAATCAATTCAGTAATAATCCATGTTATAAGCTGTTGATTTATGCTAATGATGCAGCATTATTATACTAAGAGACAACACACACACACACTATGTTGAGTAACACTAAGAAATTGAGACTGGAAGTAAACATCAATAAAAATAAATATATGATTATTATTAGGGCAAGGCAATTAATGATTTTGCATCTTTTTCTTATGAAGGTTGAAGCAAATTCAAAAGATGACCTACAACGTTCAGTCCACTCTTTTCACCAAATTGCAATATGGAAATCTCAACAGAAAAATCTAAAGTCATGGCTTTCCTAGGAAAAGACCCAGTTCGCAGTAAAATTGTTATACTTACTTACTCACTGGCACTATCGAACCCGTAGGTTCATGGCCGCACGGACATAAGCTCTCCATACATCCCTATACTGAGCTAATGCTTTCCAATCATTCCCTGTATAATCAACTTCCCTCAAATCATAGTTAATGTTGTTTCTCCCACCTCATTCTTGGTCTACCAACTGGGCGTTTTCCTTCTGGCTTTCCTACAAGAAGCTTCCATGCACGTCTTTCCATTCCCCATATGCGCAACATGTCCTGCCCATCGCAGTCTACGGGACTTAACTGTTCTTATTATATCTGGCTTCCTATAAAGACCATGTAGTTCATTGTTATGTAGTCTTCTCCATTCACCTGTCTGTTCATCTCTCTTTGGTCCAAAAATTTTCCTAAGAACTTTATTCTCAAATACTCGTAATCTCCTTTCCTCCCTTAAAGTAAGAGTCCATGTTTCGCACCCATATAATATAACTGGTAGAATAATAGTTTTATATATTTTCAGCTTAACGTTTTTTGAAAGGAGTTGGGACAATCAAAAGTCTCTGCAATGCATAAATAGCATGCATTTCCAGAATTGAGCCTATGTTTAATTTCTTTCTGCATCTCATTCCTATTTGTGATTATTGTTCCTAGGTATTTGAATTCAGCAATTCCTCAAAATTTCCCTCATTTGTCATTAGCTGTCCATTTCCATTATATAATGTATTTCTACGTGTGACCATAAATTTAGTTTTACTGATATTTACTTCCAGTCCTAATTTCTTAGTGTTACTCAATAGTGTGTGCGTGTTGGCCTTTAGTATCTCTTTCGCTATCGGCCAGTAGTACTACATGTAAAATTGTTATTAATAATAAAATATTAGAACAAACCAACACATTTAACTATCTCGGATACCAAGTTGCATACGAAGAAGAAAAAGATTTTAGTCAAAAAATTATAAAATTTAACAGAGTAACGGAATTATAAATAATATTTTCAAGCCAAACACAGTACAGCAACACACACGAACTAGAATTTATAAAACACTGGCCAGACCCATATTATGTTACGGCAGTGAGGCCTGGACAATTTGCAGTGTAGATGAACAAAGACTAACTGCGGCAGAAATGAAATTTATGAGACGTACTGCAGGCTATAAAAGGACAGACCATAAAAGGAATTCTGAGATTCTCAAAGAATTACACACAGAATCAGTCAAGGAATATGTACAAAAATACAGAAACAACTGGAAATCTCACGTACGAAGAACGAGCAGAACAAGAATACCACGTCAGATCTTAAATTACCAGCCACCAGGCAAGAGATCTTTGGGCAGACCCTTCAAACGTTGGATTGAGACCGTAACAGATCACTAGGTCTATCACATGAAAGGAAGAAGAAGAAGAAGAAGAAGGTTGAAACATTGCTTGCATATATGAAAATGTATGACATTAAAAAACGGATTAAATAAAAGCAATTCATTAGGGCATTTTTTTTTTTTGCATTTTCTTAACTTTTCTAGGGATAGGTCATTTTTTGGCAATTTTTAGATCATTTTGAGCATTTTTTACACTTTTCTGGAAGGCTGTGAGTTTATTTGTATTTGATTTGAGATTTTTATTATAATTTAGTATTTTTCCTTGTCAATACAATTTCTTGGAATTAAGTAGATGTTTTGCTAACTACTACCCCTATTTTTCAAGGTATGTGCATAATGAACTTGCCCACTTATAGGAATTTTATTCAATTTCTTAGAGCTTATGCCTAGCTTCTACCCTATTTTTGATTGTTATGTGCACAATGAACTTGCCCACTTGTAGGAATTTTATTCAATTTCTTAGAGCTTATGCTAGCTTCTACCCCTATTTTGATTGTTATGTGCATAATGAACTTGCCCACTTGTAGGAATTTTATTCAATTTCTTAGCGCTTATGCTAGCTTCTACCCCTATTTTGATTGTTATGTGCATAATGAACTTGCCCACTTGTAGGAATTTTATTCAATTTCTTAGAGCTTATGCTAGCTTCTACCCCTATTTTGATTGTTATGTGCACAATGAACTTGCCCACTTGTAGGAATTTTATTCAATTATTAGAGCTTATGCTAGCTTCTACCCCTATTTTGATTGTTAACTGCAATTCAAAATTGTTGTAAAGTGCACTGTGTAATTGAAATGGATTTTCTGCAATATAAGGTACTTTTTAATACTTTTCTTTTAATATTTTGATGTCAAGTTAAATTTTATGTAATTCAGTAATCAAGTGAGTACTCAATCTAATAAATAGTATTTTATTGGTAATTCTTAACTTCTTATTCGTCATTTTTTTTTTAATTTTATTGGTCATTTTTTTGTATTTTTTAGGTAATAAATGCATTTTTTATTTTGAATTTTTACCAATTTATAGGTCATTAAATGCCTTGCTCAAATCATTATGGTTATAACATTTTGGACTTTTGTGAAATAAAACATTTCCTGTGCAATGGATGGGTGAACTTTTACCTAAACCATTGAAAAAGGCCTTCAATTCACTGAGCTTCAAGAAAAGGTCACCCCGAAATATATTTATACATCAATATTTAATATTTATTTGGGGGTGACCTTTCCTTGAAACTCCATGAAATGAATGCCTTTTTCAATGGTTTTAGGTAAAAGTTCACCCATTCATTGCACAGGAAATATTTTACATCCATTCATTGCACAGGACATATTTTACACCCATTCATTACACAGGAAATAGTTTATTTCAACAAACACTCCAAAAAGTTATAACCCTCTGGGATTACAACTTTTTGGACTTTTGTGAAATAAAATATTTCCTGTGCAATGGATGGGTGAACGTTTACCTAAAACAACTGAAAAAGGCCTTCATTTCACTGAGCTTCAAGAAAAGGTCATCCCCAAATATATTTATATATTAATATTTAACATTAATTTGAGGGTGACCTTTTCTTGAAGCTCAGTGAAATGAAGGCCTTTTTTCAATGGTTTTAAGCAAAAATTCACCCATTCATTGCACAGGAAATGTTTTATTTCACAAAAGTCCAAAAATGTATAACCCTAATGTAATGATCACACATAAAAATACATTATATAATGGAAATGGACAGCTAATGATAAATGAGAGAGAATTTGAAGAAGTTGCTGAATTCAAATACCAACAAACAATAATCACAAATAGGAATGTGATGCACAAAGAAATTAAACATAGGCTCAATTCTGGGAAATGCGTAGTATTATGCATTACAGGGGGCTCTTGATGTCCCAACTCCTTTCAAAAAACGTTAAACTGAAAATATATAAAACTATTATTCTACCAGTTATATTATATGGATGCGAAAAGAAGAGAAAAGGCTGCACTAGAATGGACCAGATAAGAAACGAGGATATCCGTGAAGAACTGCAGATCTACTCCATAAAAGAAAAGATATTTAACAACAAATACAGTGGAAAGAACATGTAGAAAGAATGGAAGAAAGTAGATTACCAAATAAAATCTTCCATTATTTTCCAAGAAGAAGAAGAGATGTTGGACGTCCTCGGAAGAGATGGTCTTAGATATATTAGTGAAGACGGAACAGGCAACTCTTGCCTAAACCAAGAAGTGAAGAAGAAGAAAAAGGATGTGAAACATGGACTCTTACTTTAAGGGAGGAAAGGAGATTATGAGTATTTGAGAATAAAGTTCATAGGAAAATTTTTGGACCAAAGAGAGATGAACAGACATGTGAATGGAGAAGACTACAAGAGAGATGAACAGACATGTGAATGGAGAAGACTACATAACAGTGAACTACATGGTCTTTATAGGAAGCCAGATATAACAAGAACAGTTAAGTCTCGTAGACTGCGATGGGCAGGACATGTGGCACAAATGGGAAATGAAAGACGTGCATGGAAGCTTCTTGTAGGAAAACCAGTTGATAGACCAAGAATGAGGTGGGAGAATAACATTAACTATCATTTGAGGGAAGTAGATTATACAAAGAATGATTGGAAAACATTAGCTCATGAAATGGAGAGCTTATGTCCGCGCGGCCACGAACCTACGGGTTCGATAGTGCCAGTGAGTTAGTTAATTATTATCATTATTATAACGGCTGCAGATCTAACATGCTGATCACATGTCGCGTATATACTAGTTGAATGATTAGCACATGTGGATGTGAGGCCAGCAGCCAGCGGGTAGGCCGAGAACCTTCTAAGCTAGTCATTGCAAGGATATTAGTTTTAACGTGCTCCACAGTTTGAAAACCTGTGCTATAGTCCCTTCTTGGCCTTCACATTTTGCCAAGAGCAGACTTATGGAATCCGGTAACTGTTGAAGGATACATCATGCATTGCTTGAGCAATGATTTTTCTGTTAGGCGAAACAAACTCTGTATCATGGAACACAATGGCTGGATGTCACTATCGTACGAATTTTCAGGAGGCAAAATTAAACCAGCAGTTTTAGGGCCGGTTTCACCAACAGAGGTAACTATATTACGCCAGTTCCCTGTGTATAATAGATAGCTTAAACTGGCGTAATACAGTTACCTCTGTGGTGAAACCGACAGTTTTAATGATAAAATATCAAACTAACGGTAACCTCATAAAAATACACAAATTGTATTATTCATGTCGAAAAAAAAAGTTATGGAGGAACTGTGTCGAACTAAGCAAATTCCACAGGGAGTCAAATGTATGGTTTATATATCATTCATAATGTTTCTGCTCAAGAGCAGGTCTTTCAACTGCAACCTCTGAATTCTCCACTATTTCCGTAAATTTAGATATCCATCCAAAGTAATTGCCTTCTCCCGAAGGCAAGTCCTTCACTGTAATCATAGCATTTTTCATGCTATGCTTGCAGCTTTACTAGTGAATTGTAGGTGTGGTAGCTTCCCGTTGCTTTCCACACCGGTGAAGGATGATGATGACCATATGATTTCGGGGACCGTTTGGGCCTTAAAGTTTTCCTGACATTTGTCTTACAGGTCAGGAAAAACCCCGATGAAAACCTCACCCAGAAAAACTGTCTCGCGACCGGGGATCGAACCCGGGCCCGCTGCGTGACAAGGCAGCACGCTACCTCGAGACCACAGCGGTGGACACTATATATATACTACAATGGTATAGTCATATACATAGAATTCCAGAGACAAGATTACCCAGACAAGCTTTGGAATGAATTTCACCTGGGAAAAGAGAGAGGTCGACCTAGATTTAAATTGATGGATGACGTAAGAAGAGGTATGAGGGAGCTAGGTCTGGAAGAACTGGAATGGCAAGATAGAGAAGAATGGAGAAAGAAGATACAAATTTAAGAAGCTTTGGGCACAGGATGATGTTTTATTACATTGCATCAGAGGAAAACTTGGAGTAACAAGTTTGAATGAAGATATACAAAGATACCAACAAGAATGGAAAAATCATCTGAGGAGAATGGCAAGAAGTAGACTTCCAAAATTTGCATTCCAATATACCCCAACGGGACATAGGGACCAAGGAAGACCAAAACATCGGTGGAAAGATCAAGACCATCTTCGCTAGGTTTACCGTACAGGCCACATGGCCTAAAACGAATTTGTTCATCATGATGATGATGATATATATATACGCCATGATCGTTTTCAGTATCTACTAGGTGGGATCGATGAAAATACGTAACATTTTTCAAAAAAAATTCATGAGAGAGGCCTCAATAGTTTTATTCCGGCGACATTGGCTAGAAGTAATCAGCAATTTAATTCTAGGCCAGTTACAAGAGCAATAACAGATTATTCTTATTGATATAGCTATTACTGTCAGATCAACATCTGGCACAAGTTTACAACGCTTATCAATACTGACTGACATTTTATTTCAACATCACAACTCTTGTAACAAATGAGAGAATTTCAAACACTACATAATTTCCTTTTGCTCCTAGCTGGAGGATAAGACCGTAATTAAATGTCTCCTTTAGCTCTTTATCTTCACCTCCAACCAAATTGTCTCCATTTCTCCTTCAATAGTCATTTTCCAAGTTATTTTTAGTCTTCCTCTCCTCCTTGAATCTTGAGGATTCCAGTCCTTCTTCTTCTTCTTCGCTTCCGGGCTAGGCAAATTGCCTGTTCCGCCTCACAGTTGTTCTGTCCATCTTTTCACTGGCCTTCCTACATTCCTTGAACCTCTTAGCTTGTAGTTGAATGCTGCTCTTGATAATCTTGATAATCTTGTTACAATATAAACAAGCTTAGCCCCATCTATCTTAAACTAAATTAAAAAATTAATTAATAATTAAAAAATTAAAGAAAAGTTTTAAATTAAATTTTTTTTCCATAAAACTAGATATACTATTCGTCGATTATTTCCACATGTGTAAACCATTTCTCTCTATATTCTCTGATTTTCTCATCCAATGGATATATATTTAACTCTGTTCTTATATCTTCATTCCTTATCCGATCCAATCTTGTGCAGCCTTTTGTTCTTCTAAGGAAGTTCATTTCTGCGCTTTGTATTCTACTTTGCAATTTTTTTTGTCATTGCCCAAGTTTCGCTCCCATAAAGTAATGCAGGAGCTGCCAATGTTTTATAAAACTTCAATCTAGTATCTCTTCTTGTTTTATTCTTTAATGGTTTATGTATAGTTCCGCATATCATTTGAAATTTCGACAGTTTCATTTGTATGTCTCTTTCAGTTTTTGTTGTTTATAGTAAAATTACAACCCAAATAATTAAAATTTGTTACTTGTTCCAGAGGTTTGTTGTCTATTACGATTTTTGATCTTATACGATCGTTTCCCCCAAAGTGCCATTAGTTTTGATCTTTCTTTTGATATTTTGAAATTATATTCTGGATTCCAGTCCAGTGCGCATATTTATATTGACGTTTGAGGTTATGCAGATAATTTAAAAATACAATAGGAAGTAACATTAAGAGGTTTGTTTAATAATTAAAACATTTTGTCTGTTCATTCTTACCTCTTAGAGTTGTTTTTGTCGAACATATGTTTCAGAGCTTCTTAGCCCCATCGTCAGCGATTACGGACTGAATTTTCTCATGTTGTCGGTCCTGATTTTTGATTCCTGTTCTCTCTGCCTCTGGTCCAATGAATTTACTAAGGAGATTCCTTTCTGCGGGAATTTCAAAGTTCATAACTAGGAAAGAATTATGAACTTTGAAATTTCCGCAGAAAGGAACCTCATTAGTAAATTCATTGGACCAGACACAAAGAGAGCAGGAATCAAGAATCAGGACCGACAATATGAGAACATTCAGTCTGTAATCGCTGACGATGGGGCTAAGAAGCTCTGAAACATATGTTCAACAAAAAACAACTCTAAGAAGTAAGAATGAACAGACAAAATGTTTTAAGAAGCTCTGAAACATATGTTCAACAAAAAACAACTCTAAGAAGTAAGAATGAACAGACAAAATGTTTTAAGAAGCTCTGAAACATATGTTCAACAAAAAACAACTCTAAGAAGTAAGAATGAACAGACAAAATGTTTTAAGAAGCTCTGAAACATATGTTCAACAAAAAACAACTCTAAGAAGTAAGAATGAACAGACAAAATATTTTAATTATTATGCTGATAACTTTGAGAATAAGGCTCTTAGGAACATTTTAGGGCCAAAAAAGATATGAACAGGCAGATGAATGGAGAAAACTACAGAATAGAGAGCTACTTGATATGTATATGAAGCCAGATATAATAAGAACAATTAAGTCTTGTAAACTTATACGGGCAGGACATGTGACACGAATGGGGAATGAAAGATGGGCATTGGAAAACAAGTGGGTAAAGTCCAAGTAGGTTTAGTTAACTTCAAAAATGAGGTGGGAGAATAACATTAGCTCAGGATAGGGATGTGTGGAGTTTTTATTCGCGCAGCGATTAAAATCCAGCCTATGTCATGTTTCTTTATTCTGTACAGTTTGACACGGAAATACCCAAATGATATGGTTGACTGATGACGCCTACGCCTCCAGCCTTACAAAGAGAAAGTCGCAATTATAATGTACAGGTGTTCTATGTTTGAACAACCATAATAATAATAATAATAATAATAATAATAATAATAATAATAATAATAATAATAATAATAATAATAACAATAATAATAATACCAATAATAATAATAATACTTAGGAACAATAATCACAAATAGGAATGAGATGCACAAAGAAATTAAACACAGGCTCAATTCTGGAAATTGCATGTTATTATGCATTACAGGGAATCCTGTCGTCCCAACTCCTTTCAAAAAACGTTAAACTGAAAATATACAAAACTGTTATTCTTCCAGTTATGTTATATGGAATAAAGTTCTTAGTACATTTTCTGGACCAAAGAGAGATGAACAAATAGGTGAATGGAGAAAACTACATGACATGAGCTATATAGACTTTATAGGAAGCCAGATATATTAAAAAGAGTTAAGTCTCGTAGACTGCGATTGGCAGGACATGTGGCTCGAATGGGGAATGAAAGAGGTGCATGGAAGCTTCTTGCAGGAAAACCAGAGGGAAAACGCCCAGTTGGTAGACCAAGAATGATGTGGGAGAATAACATTAACCATTATTTGAGGGAAGTAGATTATACAGGGGATGATTGGAAAACATTAGCTCAGGATAGGGATGTATGGAGAGCTTATGTCCGCGCGGCCATGAATCTACGGATTCGATGGGGCCAGTGAGTTATAATAATAATAATAATAATAATAATAATAATAATAATAATAATAATAACACAAAAATATCCAAAAACAAATTATGGAAAAATTAAACGAGTTTCATAATTTAAATATGCTGGTGAAGTAATTGGACAAATGAAACTAAAGCCAACAAAAGTAGATGCCAAAAAATGGAAACTCATTTCTGTTTACTCACAACATGTATAATAAAACAATTTATATCTTTACATACAAAATTAAGACACTATAACACTGTAAATAACCAGAGTGCCTCTATGGAGCAGAAACATTAATTCTGAACATATACCAAAAATATAGTAAAAAAATGCAAAATTATAAGAACAGTTGTAGATCAAGTCATAGGTGAAGCATATTAACTCAAAAGTAAAAAGGAAATAACATTATATACAGACATTCATAGTGATATCAGAAAACGAAGGTTAAATTTGTATGGTCATTTAAACGAATTGACTCAAATAGACTTTGAAAACAAATATTGAAATTCTAAGAAAAAAAGATCCTTCGTATATGAAGTACTCTCCTCGTATATCGGCTCAAAAACAGTTCAAAAAAAATCTCAGTAAACATTTCCTTAGACAATATATAACCTACTTTTATTATTCTTTTGTCCACCGCTGTGGTTTCGAGGTAACGTGCTACCTTGTCACGCAGCGGGCCCGATTCCCGGTTGGGACAGGCTCCTGGGTGATGTTTCTCGGGGTTTTTCCTCACCTGTAAGGCAAATGTCAGGAAGCTTAGGGTCCAACGGTCGCCGAAAATCATCCGGCCATCATCATCATCATCCTTCACCGGTGTGGAAAGCAACGGGAAGCTACCACACCTACAATTCCCTAGTAAAGTTGCAAGCATAGCATGAAAATGCTTTGATTGCAGTGAAAGACCTGCCCTCGGGCAGAATTACTGTGGATGGATTATTCTTTTATATTTTACACTTTCTTTACCAAGCCTAATTAGTTAATAAAATTATGTTATTATTATTATTATTATTATTATTATTATTATTATTATCATCATCATCATCATCATCATTATTCAGTTCAGTGTAGAACCCATTCTCCACCACATACAAAAACTACCAGAACTGGAAAGCCCATCTTTTAACGAATGCCATCTCACAGAATTCCAAAAGCTATGCTTCATTACTATCCTCAGGGCAAAATATCGCTGGGACGTCCAAAAAAGCATTGGATGGAAAATTTCTCTAAGACCGTAACAGGCCACATGGCCTAATACCTGCATGGATTATTATTATTACCTTGTCAACTATATATTGTGTGGCTTAGGTCTATTAATCGGCAGCGGTGGACTAGTGGTTATGCTCCTTGCCTCTGGTCCCGAGGACCGCGCGTTCAAATCCGGCCGAGGTCGATGGATATTTTTTTAGGACGGAAAAATCCAAGGAGCAAGTCCACCGGGAGGAGCTTTAAAAGCCGTGGGTCTCGAGTCTGAAGATTTTCTGGCTCGTAAAAGATCCTTAAACCTGAATAAAGAGGACTCTAAGCAAACATTCACCGATCTAATCCACGTTCCACTGCTCGGGACCCAGCTCCGTGTGTCTGAAAGGAATTTGCTGTCTCAGCTGTTAGTACTATGAGAAGCGCCCACTCCCCACACTTCTCCCCGCAAACACACAGAGCTTGGTCTTGTAGTAATACCCTAGTTGCCTGTTAGATGTCTCATTGAGTCAGTGTGTTGACTGCATGCCACTCATGATATCTATGTGCAAATAAGGTAACTAAAAATTAACTTGGTCTAGTAACTCCTAACCAAGGAGAGGCTATGGCTCAACAATGGACCACACCGTTAATAACTAAGTTAGGTCTATTATGTTTTATTAATCAAGTTGTAGATAATTTATAATATTATTTATGTGTGTCCACCGCTGTGGTCTCGAGGTAGAGTGCTGCCTTGTCACGCAGCGGGCCCGGGTTCGATCCCGGTCGGGACAGGCTTTTGGGTGAGGTTTTTTTGACAAATGTCAGGAAACTTAGTACCCAACGGTCCCCGAAAATCATCCGGCCATCATCATCATCCTTATCATTATCATCCATCAACCGGGTTGGAAATAACGGGAAGCTACCACACCTATAATTCCCTAGTAACGCCACAAAGCATAGCATGAAAATGCTAAGATTGCAGTGAAAGACCTACCCTCGGACAGAATTACAAACTTATAGAATATAATTATTATTTTGTTAGAGGCTCGCCTCTCAGCGCTGGGGTCCCGAGATCGAGTCTCGGTCACTCCAAGTGGGTTTCGTGGCGGACGAGCTCGGGCAGTTTTCCTCGGGGTTTTCTCTTGTTTTCCCCTGCCACAATAAATTTCCACCACCATTTCTCCATACTCATCCATTTCGTTTCATTTTAATCATCAGCTCCTGTGATGGTGCGTCAGGCGTGGTCGGCCGGCACCCTTGTCATTCACAGACCTTATAGCAGTATTTTTAATACCATAATAAGTATGAAAGTTAAAGTTGATAATTTTATATTTTAAAATTCTTTTAATATTTAAGTATACTTAAATAGAGAAAAACATCTAAGTAATTGATTGTTGTTTCATTGTTGAATAAAAATGTCTCAATAACAATTAAAGAAATTGTATTACATAACAGTTTTTTCTAATAATGCTTTTAAAATTGTGTCTTAAGTCATTGTTGTCTGAAAATAAAGCTTTCTGTTAGAACTGTAATAGGAACACCTGCTTAACTTAATATTTTTAAATAAAAGCATACTAAATTCTGATTGGATGTTAAAAACAATTAACTTTTGATTTAACCAATCAAATTTAAACCTGGTATTTAATGGACCATTAACCAATAGAATTTAAATTAAAATCATGTGATGTAATAATGTTCTTTAATATTATAACAGAATTACTCTAGGAGTCTGCATATAACTTTCATCAAGTACAGAAGCAATAACAACTCTCCTGATAAAAATGTAAAATTTAATACCAGAAGAACAGTTGATTTAAGAAAAGAAAATAATTTAATTTTAATTGACAGTGAAGAATAATCCCACTTAAATTTACTTAATCTGCTGGGAACCTACAAAATGAATAAATTTATTACTAGTTCAGTTATTAGTGATTGTTAAAGTGTTTTCCTATCCTGTGTACCAACTTCGACCCTGAGAAGAGAATCCAGCTCTACCGGAAAATCAAACCCAACCTGAACCAGTAATTCTTATTTATTTTTGGACAATAATACTTCTTCAAATTGTCGCCACAACGAGGGGCGTAATTCAATACTTCTTCAAAATGTCGCCACAACGAGGGGCGTAATTCAATACTTCTTCAAAATGTCGCCACAAACGAGGGGGCGTAATTAAACACTTCTTCAACCCCTATACAAGGAGTTTAATCTCATCTCATTTCGACCCGACCCCGAGTTGGACACGAGTTGAGGATATTATTATTATTATTATCTTATACTTTTTTGTTCTTTTTTATTATTTTAATATATTTTGTTCTTTCCTTGTCAACTACAGCAAAAATTGCTCAAAGCGGAATCGCATGGGACCATTTTTGTTTCCACATTAGACAAAATTCCGTATTATAAAAACACTAAAACTTATTAATAATCTCAGATTATAGAATATATATACAGTCAATATGCCCATTTCACCAATAAATGTTTAAAATGGTCAACTAGTTTCTACAGCCAAGCTGTCATTCTCAAGACCAGATATTGACTCAGTCAATATCTGGTCTTGAGAATGACAGCTTGGCTGTAGAAACTAGTTGACCATTTTAAACATTTATTGGTGAAATGGGCATATTGACTGTATATATATTTTAATATTGTATCACCAAGAAGATCAATTGTGTATTAAATCAGATTATAGAGTATCACATTTATGTATTTTTTACGTATCTTGGATTAAATGTAGTTCATCTACCGTTGAAAAGTTGAGTACAGTATGTATGAGCGACTTCGACGGTAACGCGCGAAGAAACAGTCCCGTTTCGTCAGCGTTAAAAATGTCTCTATGCGCGCATCCTGAAATTAAAGTATGCAGTTTCGGTTTTCGCTCACTAACTAAAGTTGCGTCCACATCCTTTGATTTTCCGCAAATTTCATTCCACGCTACATTGTGTCGCCTTTTAAAGCTGTCCAGCCAACCTGAAGATGTCTTGAAATCGTTATTCCTTAAGGATTTAGCAACAGCTAGAGCTTGACTTTGGAGAATCGGTCCGGAAATTTGATATATCTTTAATCACTTTCACTTTTTCCTTTAATGAGAATTATACATACGTTTTAACCATCGTTATCCGTAAATTCAGAATGGTACTTGTGAAAGATCGGTCTCAGAACTTGAAACTATTTTTTTTTTAATTTGAGATTTTACGGAGTCCCGCGCCGTAGCCGAGCGGTTAAGGTAGGAAGCCTTGGCGCAGAGCTACGGGACTTGCGCTGGTTCGAGTCTCCATGGGGGAAGAAATTTTCTCATGGTATTTCGGCCAGTATGGGACCGGTGCCCACCCAGCATCGTGAGGCAATTGGGTAGCTATAATAAGTAGCGGCTCCAGGTTGAGGAACCAGCTATAACGGCTGGGGGACTCGACATGCTAACCACATGTCACCCCTACACTGGCTGTTGATCATCTACCTCTGTGATTGACACATGTGGATGTGAAGGGCCAGCAGCCGGCTGGTAAAAGGGCAACCGCTGAAAAGTGGAAAGATCCTCAATCGGACAATCGGATTTTACGGTGTAATTGTTATTTGTAAGATAAGTATCTGTATTTCGCATAACGCGTGTGCAGTGAGGCCGAAATAAAATTTTAGGCACAGGTAGAATCTTAACTTCACCCGGCGGCAGGAATCATTCCTATTGTTTTTTTGTCCTAACGGGAATTCAATAATGTGGAAACTAATTTATTTTTTTGTCTTTCCGGTTTATAATTTTTTCATGATTTGTGTAGAAATACCCTTCCGTGTCCGCGTTGGGCATATTCCGTTTTATGCAAAATAAATACACGTAAAATTACTATTATTTCGACGGGACCAATATATTTGTTCACATTGGATAGATTTCCGCATTATCCACGTTCCGGATTAAACAAGTTTTATTATATATATATATATATATATATAATATATATATATATATTGTAACCTATGTTTATTATGTATTACTTTAATCAAGTTATAGTATAAAATATTTAACTCATGCTCCAAATGGAAGTCGATGACCAATCACATTTCAATGATTTTTTATTTATAACCAATCACAGTCGTTTTTCGCCTAGAATTTACCAACTAAAGTTTATCATAAGTAATGCCACTCTTGATTTCCAAATTATCGATAAATTAACGACTCACGAAGTGAGGAGTGATTTATCTAGAGAATTTGGAAATCAAGAGTGGCATTTGTTAGGACTATTTAACGAATAAATTAAGCTGTTTACTCACAAATCATTGTTTAACTATAGTTATTTTAAAATATTTATATATTTAATGTAAACGGCGATGTTTGAAAACAAATCAGAAATGTGAGGTTATGTTCATTCACTGCTGCTTGATCATATTATTTATTGCCAAATAACATCGCAATATTGTAAGAGTGCACCCAAGTGGAGAAATAATGACACACAGCAAACTATATATCATAATCAACATTGCGGGTTTATTCATTTATTTTTTTTAGTAAACAACTCAGCAAAAATCAAGGAATCTTTTCATTATTTGCTATATTCAATGTATTTGTTGGAGAAAAATAATGCTTTGACCTGTTCAGAACTGAAATTCATATCTATTTGTTATTTAAGATTTATTTTCTTAGGCTTATCTAGAATTAGATTAGTTTTTTTAAGTATTTATTTTATTATGAATGAAATAATCTATTTTATTGAATGAGAAGTTTGTATTATTAATACAAGTAGTATTGTAATAACCTTTTTATTAAAAAGGAGGAGCTTTCTTTATCACAAAATAGGAGCTGATAAAGAGAGAGGTGAAACACGACTGCCATTGGTTGTAAAACAAAATTCATTGAAACGTGATTGGTCATTGACTAGCATTTGTGACATGAGTTAAATAGTCATAATAAAGAAAGCAAGTCCTTTTCAACATTCTGAATAGGTCACTGACTCCGTAACAAGTACTCTGTAACAAGTATATATAGTGCATGTATGTCAACACATAGCGCATGCGGGAGTTAATATAAAAACAGTTGTAGCAATTGATTATACCACAAAAAAAACACTGTTTTCACTTTCTTAAATGTATTTATTCCCAGGTAATAACATTCCAGAAAAATATAATTGTCATATTTACATCATAGAACCAAAAATGAATTAATTATACAGTTTGATATGTTTAAATTTTCTCCACTAGAGTGCATTCTTACAATATTGCGTTCCTTTGGCAATAAATAATATGATCTCGTTGCAGTGATGAATAAAAGAAGCAAATGAAGCGTACCAATCGTTTCCATTTGTTTTCAAACATCGCCGTTTACATCAAATATATAAATATTTTAAAATAACTATATATATAAATAATGATTTGTGAGTAAACAGCTTAATTTTATTCGTTAAATAGCCCTAACAATGCCACTCTTGATTTCCGAATTCTCTAGATAAATTGGAAATCACTCGTGGCATTACTTATGATAATTCATAATTATTATTATTACTATTATATGTATAATTTAACCCTGGTGAAGTGAAAGAAAAGGCCTAACGGTCTTAACTCCATCAGATAAAATAAGTAAATAAATCTGAAATATGAAACAATTCATATCAATCTATTTGGCAGTTCCTTGAACTTGCACCCACTCCGGTTAAAGGTTAAATTAAGCTTAATCTCGCTACATTTTGGACTTTCAGTACACAGCTCAAATGTTTAATGTGTTTATTTTCCAGTGATATCTGCCATATTTATTAGGTATAAAGTTTTACACTGCCGGTTGACAAATATTAAAATACAAATATATTTTAGTTGCATCGTAACATAACAGTTGTTCAAGAAAATAAGTGATAACCTGATAACAGTTTTTTCAAGCAAAAACAAGTTTGTCTGTTTTATTTATTTCGCAAATGGCAAGTACACTGATAAAAAATATATAACTAGCACATTAAACAGTTAAAAAAAGAGTTTACCAAATGTTACCTTATACAATATAATATTTGATTTGTGGTCTCGAGGTAGCGTGCTGCCTTGTCACGCAGCGGGCCCGGGTTCGATCCCCGGTCGGGGCAGTTATTCTAGGTGAGATTTTTATCGGGGTTTTTCCTCACCTGTAAGACAAATGTCAGGAAAACATTAAGGACCAAACGGTCCCCGAAATCATATGTCCATCGCAATCATCATCATTCATATTCAGCTTAGATTAAGCTTAGGATTAGGGACTCTCCTGGCGCACCACTATTATCATCACCCATTATATCATCGGGGCAACGTAACCGCCTTCCGAGTGCCCCAACCTCAGAAGTGGATTACACCAGTGCCAGGAGAGAACACCAGGAATGTCGAAAGACAACCTGGGCCATTAAAAAAAAAATATATATATATATATATATATATATATATATATATATAATATTTAGTCCACCGCTGTGATCTCAAGGTAGCGTGCTGCCTTTCCAAGCAGCGGGCCCGGGTTCGATCCCCGGTCGGGACAGTTTTCTGCGTGAGGTCTTTATCGGGGTTTTTCCTCACCTGTAAGACAAATGTCAGGAAAACTTTAAGGCTCAAACGGTCCCCGAAATCATATGGCCATCATCCTTATCATTATCATATCATCATCCTTCACCGGTGTGGAAAGCAACGGGAAGCTACCACACCTACAATTCCCTAGTAAAGCTGCAAAGCATAGCATGAAAATGCTATGATTGCAGTGAAAGACCTGCCCTCGGGCAGAATTACTATGGATGGAATTCTGTGTACATTAATTTGGTGTATTTGTTATGGTTTAGGCAGCGTAAGCCATTTAAGCGTCCAAAAAGCGACTTTTTAGTTTTTTATAACTAAATTTATAGGTTATGGAGCTCGTATGATAAAGTAGATTATTTTAAGTCTGGTATCGAGAATATTCTGATGCACTCGAAAATCCGAAAAAATGCACGAATTTTCCGAAAAATGGCTTAAAAAATCGAAAATTTTGCATCGATGCACTTTTTTTTTAGCTCCGGCGCTATAGTATGCACCGCAATACGTTATATACGTTAATTGTCCCAGAAAAATTATCTAAAAGATGGTGAAAACCCCATTCAAATCGGCCAAGTAGTTTTTGAGTCTATAAAGGGCAGACAGACAACTAAATTGTTACTGGTGCAGTGTCTTCCCCCCTAATACCACCAGGTTATCTTTTATGACATTTCTGGTTTTCTCCCCTGACATTGGCGGAATTGTAATCCACCTGGAAAGTGCAGTTAAGTTACCTCAATGGCATGGTGGGTGATAAATGATATTGAATCGCCAGGAGAGTACTTAACCCAAATCCCAGACCATGGGAAAGCACAGGAATAATTCCCCTTAAAGAAAAATTCCTATGGTTTGACGGAGACCTCATGAATTGTAGTCAGAAACGCTGACCACTACCCCATGAAGTTGGTCAATCTACCCGTGTATAGACGCTAATTACATATATATATTTTTGCAAATGCCCCAGGTTGTCTTTTCGACATTCCTGGTGTTCTCTCCTGGTATGGCGTACTTGTAACCCAGTTCTGAGGTTGGGACGCCTGGAAGGCGGGGTTACGTTGCCTCGATGACATGACGGGTGATGATGATAGTGGTGCGCCAGGAGAGTCCCTAATCCTAAGCTTAATCTAAGATGAACATGGACGATGATGATTGCGATGGCCATATGATTTCGGGACTGTTTGGGCCTTAAAGTTTTCCTGACATTTATCTTACAGGTGAGGAAAAACTCCGATAAAACCTCACCCAGAAAAACTGTCCCGACCGGGGATCGAACTCGGGCCCGCTGCGTGACAAGGCAGCACGGTACCTCGAGACCACAGCGGTGGACAGATGCTGATTATCTGGAGTTAAAAACCTGCATGATTTAATATAATGCTTTTAAAATGCAAGACATTCCATATGCTCACTTTCTTCTCATCTGCGGACTGGCTTCTTCAAGTTCGGTGACGCAAAGCTGAGTCAAGTATAACAATAGGTGCTTCATCATACCTCTCAACTGGTATTACGGCGGAGTTAACATACCCCAGTGATATGGTGGGTGATAAATGATATTGAATCGCCAGGAGAGTTCTTAACACAAATTCCAGACCATGGGAAACCACAGGAATAATTCCCTTTAAAGAAAAATGCCTATGGTTTGACCGGGAATCGAACCCGAGACGTCATGAACTATAGTCAGAAACACTGACCACTAGTCCATGACGCTGGTGAGTCTACTCGTGTATAGACGCTAATTATATTATCTGGAGTTTGAAACCTGCATGAATCTGGCTTAACTTGGCAAAGAGAGAGATTGAGATATAAGGGTAGATCCTTGACCGCTTTCGGCCAGTTCCAAAAGAAAGAACCCACCCCTACTAACATCTGGTGAAGAAAAACCGCCAACACTGATTCGAGTGAGGGAGGTGAGCACAGCTGTCTCTTTCTACAAATTTCTTGCAAAGTTAAGCCAGACGAACTATAATATTCATCTATCCATATTAATTCTGTCCGAAGGCAGGTCTTTCACTACAATTATAGCATTTTCATGCTATGCTTTGCAGCTTCACTAGGGAATTATAGGTGTGGTAGCTTCCCGTTGCTTTCCACACCGATGAAGGATGATGATGATGATAAGATGAACATGAATTATGACTGCGATGGCCATTGATTTCGGGGACCGTTTGGAACTATAATATAATGTTAAGATATAAAAATATATACAGACATGCATAGTGATATTAGAAAACGAAGGTTAACATTTTATGACCATATTAAACGAATGAACTCAAATAGGCTTACAAAACAGATAATGGAATTCTACGAAAACAGAACTAAAACTCCAGTGGATACTATGAAGTGGATTGATACCAAACAGAGATATATTTAGAATTAAGGTGAATAAGTGGCAAGTTGACCAAGAGGACAAACCGAAGAAAAAAAACTGGAACAACTTGGACAGATGATAGAAAACAAGCTCATAGCAAAAGAATGAAAGAAATTTAGGCTGAAAGGAAACGCCTCTAAGCACTTTGCGTAGTCCTACATGGGCACATCCGCAATAAAAAAAATGTTAAGATATTCTATATGCTCGCTTTCTTCTCATCTGCGGACTGACTTCTTCATGTTCTGGTGATGCAAAGCTGAGTCCTGTATAACAATAGGTGCTTCATATCAGTGAACTGGTATTACGCCGGGGTTTACTTACCTCTTAGCACTGATATTATCTTCGTAGCTAACGAACTGGTCGATTGAACTGTTCACTAAGAATTCAACTTTCACAAGGAAATATACTGTATTATATTAAATAGTTGTTTACGAGGATAAGACTCAAGGATAGCAGAAACACGTGGGGAATTTACACCTGGCAAGTATTAATAATGACAGCTTTCTTTCTTACGTCATTCTACCACATGCAATGTGCATAAACATTACCGTTAATAAACTGTAAATCTGCCAATATTTTAACAATAATGTAGAATTATTATACTTTTTAAGTTTATGTTGTGCTTTTTAAAATTATTATCATAAGTAATGCCACGAGTGATTTCCAAATTATCGATAAATTCACGACTCACTAAGTGAGGAGTGAATTATTTATCTAGACTATTTAACTCATGTCGCAAATGGTAGTCAATGACCAATCACGTTTCAATGAATTCTGTTTTACACCAATGACAGTAGTGTTTCACCTCGCTCTTTATCGATTTATCTTTATCAGCTCCTGCTTTTGTGATAAAGAAAGCTCCTCCTTTATTAATATTCTGAACAAATACATTGAATATAGCAAATAATGAATAGATTCAGTGATTTTACTGAGTTGTTTATTCAAACTATAAATGATTAACCTACAATGTTGATTATAATAGTTTGATGTGTTTCATTATTTCTCCACTAGAGTGCATTCTTGCAATATTGCGATCCTATTTGACAATAAATAATATGATCGAGTTGCAGTCAATAAACATAACCTCACATTTCTAATTTGTTTTCTAACATCGCCGTTTACATTAACTATATAAATATTTTAAAACACCGGTAACTATATTCAAATAATTATTTTTTAGTAAAGAGCTTAATTTTATTCGTTAAATAGTTTTAACAAGGTGAATCGTGAATTCATCGATAATTTGGAAATCACTCGTGGCATTTGTTAGGACTATTTAACGAATAAAATTAAGCTGTATACTCACAAATCATTATTTAACTATAGTTATTTTAAAATATTTATATATTTAATGTAAACGGCGATGTTTGAAAACAAATGAG
The DNA here is from genome assembly GCA_030220185.1 of Diploptera punctata. Classification (NCBI taxonomy): domain Eukaryota; kingdom Metazoa; phylum Arthropoda; class Insecta; order Blattodea; family Blaberidae; genus Diploptera; species Diploptera punctata. The sequence goes on along the minus strand of JASPKZ010006812.1, from coordinate 557,219 downwards.
AAACGATTGGTACGCTTCATTTGCCTCTTTTGTTCGAGCACTGCAACCAGATCATAATATTATTTATTGCCAAAAGATCGCAATGTTGTAAGAATGCACCCTAGTGGAGAAATTTATAACCAACGTTACAGGTATTAATTAATTTCTGATGTCCTATGATGTAAATATGTCAATTATATTTTTCTGCGTCATTCCCTGGAAAACAATTCGTTTAAGAAAGTGCAAACAGTGTTTTTTTTTTGTGGTATAATCAATTGTTACAAATATTTTATATTATCTCTCGTATGCGCTACGTGTTGACATTCTTGCACTATATATACAATCTGGTAGCCGTATTTCTTACAGAGTCAGTCACTGCAAATAATGCAATGACCTATTCAGAATGTTAAAAAGGAGGTGCTTCCTTTATTATAATAAACTTTAGTTGGTAAATTTTAGGCGAAACACGACTGTGATTGGTTGTAAATAAAAATCATTGAAATGTCATTGGTCATTGACTCCCATTTGGGGCATGAGTAAAATTGTCCAATATAATATAATCACCATCATCCTACACAGGTGTTTAGGCCAAATGGACTGTTACGATCTCATAAAGGAGGCGTTTTCCTTCCATTGCTTTGGGACGTCCCAGAGATCTCTTCCCATGACGTTGGTAGTGAAGCATTGATTTTGAGATTCTAGGGGATCTCATCTCATTGTCATCATCATCCATGCAAGTATTAGGCCACGTGGCCTGTTACGGTCTCAAAGAGGAACTTTTCATCCAGCGCTTTTTTTAACGTCCCAGCGCTTTTTTGAACGTCCCAGCGATCTTTTGCCTTGGGGGCAGTAACGAAGCAAGGCTTTTGAAATTCTATGAGATGGCATTCGTTGAAGATGGGTTTTGCAGTTGTTCTGGTAGTTTTGTATATGGTGGAGAATGGGTTCTACATACAACTCTTCCATAATTTCCTCATTTCTTTTATGGTCCCACTTTGTATAGCCTGCTGCACGGCGCATAAATCACATTTCATTTGCTGTTGTTTGGCTTTCATTCATCTCATTGTAACCTATGGAAGTGAAGCCTAGACGCTGTTAGGTAAAGGGACCTGTGTATTATCAGCCTGGGAAGGGAACATTTTAAGAAAGATTTATGGACCAGTTTGTGACAGCATATGGCGAATAAGCACAAATGCAGATTTTCAGAGACTGTACAAAGACATTGACATAATCGCGGACATTAAATGTAGAAAAATTTAATGGATGGGTAATGTCTGTAGGATGAATACTGATCGAACACCTAAAACTGTTTTTAAACTCTAAACTGGATAGTAAGAGAAGAATTGGTAGACCTAGGTTGAGATGGTTGGACGATGTACAGGAAAATCTAAAACAGGCTGGAATCAAGAATTGGAAATCAAAAACAAGTGACCGAAGTGAATGGATGGCTGTTAAAAAAGGAGGTGAAGGTCAGACTACAAGCACCGTAGTACCATCGAAGAAGAAGTAGATCTCGTCCGCCGTAAGTGGTTCATCCAGTTGTTTTGATAATTCTGTATAAAAATGGAGCACTGGTTCCAGACCAAGTTCTTTTATGATTTCTTGTTACGTTTCTGGTCCCATTTTGTATATCCTGCAGTGACTCATAAATCTCATTTCGTTAGCTGTTATTCTTTCCTCCATTTTCCTCGCTGCCATAACACACAACAGATCTTGCCAAAATCTTATATAGGTGAATTCTTGTGTTTTTCTGAACAAGGGAAGGTTTCATTACTTTGTTAATTCCCAAAGTTTTGCATTATTTTACAATTTTGCGTAAGATTATGTTCTTTGGAAACAATGAAAACAATATAACACTGTTCTAAATGGTTACACATACGGGGTGAATCATAAATATGGGGGGGGGTGAATCATAAATATGGCTATACATTTGATCAAAATATTACCATTACAGGAAATATGAAATTACCGTTGGAAAGGCAATTATTCAAAATACAACAATGGAATAAAACAAAACAGTGTAGAATTTACGTCATTAGTCAAAATGCCGTTGAATATGCAACAGCAAATTACAATTGCTGCATGTGCAATAACGTATGCTAATAATCGTGAGGCCGCAAGACGTGACTTTAACGTAGCATTGCAGCCGTCGACTGTGGAGAAGTGGAGAAAACGACTGCTGGAAACGGGAAGGATGCAGAAAATCAAACCTCCTGGAAGGCCTCACACTAGCACGGATGCAGAAACAACGAAGAGAATTGTGTAGGCGTTCGACGCTAGTCCACAAAAATCAACCCGCCAAGCTGCACGTGAGCAGTGATTAGTTTTGTCTTGTTCTATTGTCGTAATTTGAAGGATTCCCTTTCCAATGATAAAATCATATTTCCTTTAACAATAATATTTTCGTCACAAAATGCGATCAAACGTATACCCATATTTCTGAATCGCTCTGTATATACATATGGGTCTAAGCTCAACCACAATACGCCCTGTCGAATCTGGAAGCCATTGTTCACTCTTCTCTCCATACACTCCACTTGTACCAAATAAAACTGCTTTTGATGAAGAAACAAAAGCAATTCAAACTGCACTTTCACAAATCATATGCTGTCAACAAATCAATGATCATATTGTCAATCTCTCTGATTCCAAAGCTGCCATACAAGCAATAACATCATTCAAATCAATTCAAAGCAAGGCTGTAGTAGATTTCAAGAAATTACTCACTGAAATTAATAAAAAACATAAGACGTAGTATTATAATGGATACCATCTGTCTGCGGAATCAATGGAAATGAAGTAGCCGATATGTTGGGAAAACAGGGAACAATGTGTTTACAGCAACCTAATTCAAACACATCTTATCGCTCAGTTATCATTTATATCAAACAAACTAAAAAAAAAAAAAAAAAAAAAACACATTCTCAACCAATCTTCAGATCCGAATTCAAGAAAAAGATGGAAAAACACTATCCATACTACACCAGATGCACCTCGAAAAGAAATTGTAGCATATTTTCTCCTAAACACAGGATATGATTGTAATGGAGCTCATCTTCATCGAATTGGAATTTACAGTAAACGTTCCTTATTCGCGGGGATATGTTCTGCAAATATGCCGCGAATACAGGAACTGTGAATATGGAATGGTAATTTATATGGGTAAATAGGTGATACGTTCCAAGATTCCAAAATAAAATAAAAATTATCATAGGTATTGCCACGAGTGATTTCCAAATTATCGATAAATTAACGACTCACGAAGTGAGGAGTGAATTTATCTAGAGAAATTGGAAATCAAGAGTGGCATTTATTAGGACTATTTAACGAATAAAATTAAGCTGTTTACTCACAAATCATTATTTAACTACAGTTATTTTAAAATATTTATATATTTAATGTAAACGGCGATGTTTGAAAACAAATGAGAAACGATAGGTACGCTTCATCTGCTTCTTTTGTTTATCACTGCAACCAGATCATACTATTTATTGCCAAAGGAACGCAATATTGTTAGAATGCTCTCTAGTGGAGAAAAAATGAAACACATCAAACTGTATATTAATTCATTTCTGATGTCGTATGATGTAAATATGACAATTATATTTTCTGGATTATTACCTGGGAAAAAATACCTTTAAGAAAGTACAAACACTGATTTCTTTTTTTGGTGGTATAATCAATTGCTACAAATGTTTTTATATTAACTCCTGCAAGCGCTATGTGTTGACATCCATGCACTATATATATACAATCTGGCAGCCGTATTTCTTACAGAGTCAGTCACTGCAAAATAATGGTCAGACCTGTTCAGAATATTAAAAAGGAGGAGCTTTCTTTAATATGGTAAATTTAATATTGATAAATATTTGGTGAAACGACTGTGATTGGTGGTAAAACAGAAATCATTGAAACGTGATTGGTCATTGACCCCCATTTGGGGCATGAGTTAAATAGTCAAAATAAAATCAGTTTAATGACAGATTTTAAACAATATTTATTATTATTGTCAGTCTTAGGCAAGGGCTTAAAGAACTTAGTAATTTCTTCTTGTTTTGCCGCTTTTAAAAGGTATTTCAATTCAGACTGATATTCAGCGATAGAATTCCTTATTTTGTCTTTGGATTTCTTGATGAATCATACAGTTGATTCATTAACATTGAAACAATGTGATATAGATGCAAACGACTCGCCAACGCTTAAACTGTCAAGCATTTCTGTTTTTACTTTAAGCGGTAACACTACTTTTTTTCCGCTTCGGAACTAATTTTTCTCTCCTTTTATTCGACATTATAAATTGCGTACAAAGCATAAGAGACACGTGTTGTTCAATTAAAATTTTTGCAACGAATGACAAGTTGAAACAACAAAACACTGATCGAGGCGAGGGCGGCTTAGTGACAATAAGATTTGTTTTACTTTGATATTTATTTGTTCATTTGGTTTGAATTGCTATTTGTAAAAGCTGTCTTGGCACGTGCCTACAGTAAAAAAAAAAAGTTGCCGATGCGTCAATTAAGGATAATAATCCTTCTAATATACCGACTGGATCCGTTAGTACAGGAACTGTGTCGATTTTTTTAACCCGCATATAATGAAAACGCGAATAACGGAACAGTGAATTACATTTTTACTGTACAGAAATGCTCATTGCCTACTGTGGTCCACGAACACGAACCTGGGCAGATATCAGCTGCTAGTGTCAGGCACTTCACCCTGCTATGCTATCATGTTTTATTGTTTTAATTTACTGTTATCAGTTTTTGTTTACTCATAATTAGAGCGAGGAATTACATGAAGAAAATTATACTAAAATATGAAATCATAATAACAATATATGAAAAATATGAAAATTGGGACACAAAAATATTATGAGGCTACTATTTTTTCAACTTTTTACGTATATTTATATACACAATCCCTGTATAATTCATGAGTAGAGCGAGGAATTATATGAAGAAAATTATACTAAAATATGAAATCATAATAGCAAAATATGAAAAATATGAAAATTAGGACACAAAAATATTATGAAGCTACTATTTTTTCAACTTTTTACACATATTTATATACAGAAGCCCTGTATAATATATGGGTATACATACAAACACCAAATGAGACAAGAAGACCTTTTTGTAGCTCAAGAAATAAAGAGTTTCACTGTATTTCCATTTTAATTAATTTTTCATTACTTCTGACTCAATATAAAATATTTAATATAATAAATTTTGGAATTTTTAACATTATGAGGTTTTATTGATTCTTATCAATAAAATATCATGTTCGTGATTTGAAGCAATTTTAATGGCTCACATTGAAGTATATTGTGTGAGGAATCACGCTAACAAGCCGGAAGGTCGTGGGTTTGAGTCACAATGGGGTCAGGTTTTTAGCTGGACCAAACCTTCTGGCTGCATCATAACCCTAGAGTCTACTCAGCTCTTAATTGAAATGAGTACCAGACACATATTCTGGGGCAAAGGGGCCATCACGCAGGTCTGAGAACCCAGTGGATATCCCTTGGAGATTGTCTAGAAATGTGGAAGTCTCAACATCCATCTACCCCAAGCCTGTAGTTTGACACTTGATTTCAATAAATGAATACTGAGTTTATATAAAACGTGATCAATTAATTTATCTAATGATATTTAATTACGAAATCCAAACATAAAAAAAAAAAAAAACAAAACATAGTAACCATTGTAACTTGCTTCCATCGGATATACCACTGACAAATTTAGAGTAGGTACAGTTTGGATGACTTCTATTTCCTTGCATAAAGATAATGAATTCCAGTACATATAATGCCACAAATAACATTAAATTGGATGAATCAGAACACACGTAGACCAAGTCCTAACTAACTAACTCACTGGCACAATCGAACCCGTAGGTTCATGAACGCACGGACATAAGCTCTCCATACATCCCTATCCTGAGCCAATGTTTTCCAATCATCCCCTCTATAATCTTTCCCTCAAATCATGGTTAATGTTATTCTCCCACTTCATTCTTGGTCTACCAACTGGGTGTTTCCCTCTGGTTTTCCTTCAAGAAGCTTCCATGCACGTCTTTCATTTCCCCATTCGTGCTACATGCCCTGCCCATCGCAGTAGACCAAGTACTATATGTCATATTTGGAGAAAAAATATGTTTAAATGAATTAATCCACAAATAATTCTAGGGAGTATTTCAAAACTCTCTTTGCAATTACAATTATTTTTAATCCTATACATTACACGTATGAACATAGTGAAATGTAGTTAGAATTATTTTAACATTAGTTTTTCCATGAAATTTGCCTGAACACAGTATATATGCACGTGCTTTGAATAATCAAATTAACAATTCTGTTCATAATACACAGTTAGGAGCTTTTTATATATTTTTTAACGCCTGTCAGAATTATTTTGTACGATCAAAAAGTATGCTCCACATTATATGATGTTATGGGAGCAATCATGTACTGCACTACATATATGATTAGTTTGATGTAAGTGAGAATAATACTGGCTTTACCTACAAGAACTTTACAAATTTCATAAAACTGTGGAGCAAGACCTTATTTCACAGCACAGCTTCAAGTTTACCAGCAGCAGTCTTACCTACATTTAAATACTGTAATCCATTCATAAAATAAGAACTGTCCTTAGTAGCAAAAAAGGAATAGGTTTCTACCTGATAAAAAAGAGGTGGGTAGTAATTAGTCTAACATTGTTATTCTACTTATTCATGTTCTTGTCACAGATTAGGAAATCCCTGTTCTTTTTCTGTAGTTTCGGACAAAAGCCTCCACTTGGTCATTCCATCTCTCCTTTTTCAATTATTTTCTTTATTTATCTTGTTCCAGATGGGGATACTTAGGAATTTTCGCTGTCTACCATATTACATTGTCAAAAAATTTCAAAACTGCAGTCACTCCAAAAATGTTTTTAATGAATTAGTAGAAATTTCATTTAAAAAAATTGAAAGTTGAAAAATATGAAGGAATATTAAATTTTTACAGAAATATGAACATTTCGCCAAAATATTATGAAATATGAAAAAATATGAAGGTCTTATTTGATTCTACATATCATAAAATGTAAAGATACTTTGTCTCAGCGCTCTCTGACCAATAGTTTAAAACATGAAATTTCATAAAAATCCTCGCTCTATTCATGAGTATACATACCAGCACACAAATGTGACAAGAAGACCATTTTGTATCTCAAGAAATCAAGAGTTTCACTGTATTTCCATTTTAATTAATTTTTCATTTCTTCTGACTTAATATAAAATATCATTTAATAAACAAATTTGGGAATTTGTAACATTATGAGGTTTATTCATTCTTATCAACAAAATATCTCGTTCGTGATTTGAAGCAATTTTAATGGCTCACATTAAGTATATTGTGTGAGGAATCACGCTAACAAGCCAAAAGGTCGTGGGTTTGAGTCTCAATGGGGTCGGGTTTTTAGCTGGACCAAACCTTCTGGCGGCATATTAGCCCTAGAGTCTATTCAGCTCTTAATATAAATGAGTACCAGATGCATTTTCTGGGGCAAAGGGGCCGTCACGCAGGACTGAGAACCCAGTGGACATCCCTTGGAGATTGTCTAGAAATGTGGATGTCTCAACATCCATCCACCCCAAGGACTTCCCAAGCCTGTAGTTTAACTGTTTATTTCAATAAATTAATACTGGGTTTATATAAAACGCGATCAATTTAATTTATATAATGATATTTAATTACGAAATCCAAACATAAATAAAAAACAAAACAGTAACCATAGTAACATGCTTCCATCGAATATACCACAGACAAAATTTAGAGTAGGTACAGTTTGGATGACTTCAATTTACCTTGCTTAAAGGTAATGAATTCCAGTATATATAAATGTCACAATAACATTACATTGGATGAATCAGAACACACGTAGACCAAGTCCTAACTAACTAACTAACTCACTGGCACGATCGAACCCGTAGGTTCATGGCCGCACGGACATAAGCTCTCCATACATCCCTATCCTGAGCCAATGTTTTCCAATCATCCACTCTATAATCTAATTCCCTCAAATCATGGTTAATTTATCCTCCCACTTCATTCTTGGTCTATCAACTGGGCGTTTTCCCTCTGGTTTTCCTACAAGAAGCTTCCATGCACGTCTTTCATTCCCCATTCGTGCCACATGTCCTGCCCATCGCAGTAGACCAAGTACTTAATGTCATATTTGGAAAGAAACAAGATGTTAAAATAAATTAATCCACAAATAATTCTAAGGAGTATTTCAACTCTCTCTTTGCAATTACAATTATTTTTAATCCTATGCATTACACGTATAAACATAGTGAAGTGTAGTTAGAATTATTTTAAAATTAGTTTTCCATGACATTTTCCCGAGCACAGTATGGTATGAATGTGCTTTCATTTGTAATCCGTTCATAGAATACGGACTGTCCTTAGGTAGAAAAAAGGAATAGGTTTCTACCTGAGAGAAAGAGTTGGTGTGTTATTACTCTAACATTCTTGTTCTACTTATTCATGTTCTTGTCACAGATTAGGAAATCCCTATTCTTGTTATGTAGTTTAAGACAAAAGCCTCCATTTGGTCATTCCATGTCTCCTTTTTTCAATTATTTTCTTTTATCAAATCTATTTATCTTGTTCCAGATGGGATACTTAGGAATTTTCGTCTGTCTACCATATTACTTGTCAAAAAATTTCAAAAACTACAGTCACTCCAAAAATGTTTTTAACCAATTAGTAGAAATTTTATTTTAAAAAATTGAAATGAAATGAAAAATATGAAGGAATATTAAATTTTTACTGAAATATGAACATTTCGCCAAAATATTATGAAATATGAAAAAATATGAAGGTCTTATTTGATTCTACATATCATAAAATGTAAAGATACTTTGTCTCAGCGCTCTCTGACTAATAGTTTAATACATGAAATTTCATAAAAAATCCTCGCTCTACTCATAATTATGGGCAATGACATCTGTCAATTCCCCTGCATTTGTTTAAATAGACTATTTAACTCATGCCCCAAATGGGACTCAATGGCCAATTACGTTTCAATGATTTCTGTTTTACAACCAATCAGAGTCGTGTTTCACGAAATATTTATCAGTGTTATAATTACCATATTAAAGAAGGCTCCTCCTTTTTAATATTCTGAACAGGTCTGACCATTATTTTGCAGTGACTGAGCTTGTGAGAAATACGGCTACCAGATTGTATATATAGTGCATGAATGTCAACACATGCCGCATGCGGGAGTTAATATAAAAACATTTGTAGCAAATGATTATACCACCAAAAAAAATAAACCAGTTTGCACTTTATTAAATGTATTTTTCCCAGGTAATAATCCAGAAAAAATATAATTGTCATATTTACATCATACGACATCAGAAATGAATTAACATAGTTTGATGTGTCATTTTTTCTCCACTAGAGAGCATTCTTACAATATTGCGTTCCTTTGGCAATAAATAGTATGATCTAGTGTGCAGTGATAAACAAAAGAAGCAGATGAAGCGTATCTATCGTTCTCATTTGTTTTCAAACATCGCCGTTTACATTAAATATATAAATATTTTAAAATACCTATAGTTAAATAATGATTTGTGAGTAAACAGCTTAATTTTATTCGTTATATATAGTCCTAACAAATGCCACTCTTGATTTCCAAATTCTCTAGATAAATTCACTCCTCACTTCGTGAGTCGTGAATTTATCGATAATTTGGAAATCACTCGTGGCATTACTTATGATAATTTGCCTCCTATATCCATCATCATCATCGTCCTTTCAAGTATTAGGCCCAGTGGCCGGTTACGGTCTCCCGCCATCTCCGAAAAGGTCGACCCACAGATCTTCTGCCTCGAGGAATGTAGTGAAGAATTTGTTTTGGTATTCTGTGACGATCCATGCGCTGAATATGGGCTAGTCAATTGTTTCTATATTCTTGGAGGTATTCAGATATAGGTACGATGTTTAACTCTCTGGCTATTGTTGAATTTCTTTGGTAGTCTAGAAGGCTATAACCTGCAGTTCGTCGCAGAAATTTCATCTCCGTGGCTGTAATATGACGATCATCCTGAGTTCTGATGGTCCAAGCTTCACTGCCATAACAGATTATGGGTCTAGCGAGAATTTTATCCATATCAATATTAAATGATAATTTGCTGCCGAGATATGTGAAGAGATGCAAAAAGCAACTCGTACTCAGTAATCATACCTGGTCTAATTACGTGACATGCCGATCCGGTGGAGCGGCTGCCCCGACAGGGGCATCAGGTTCGAATCCTGGTGATTTAGGAAGGGGTGGTGGGCCATAATGTAATTTTTCGTTCTCCTGTTTCCCGAATTTCACCCCACAAATACTCTATTTTGTTGAAATCCAAAATTCTGTGACATTAGGGTAAAAAATATGCAAGTCTGATTTAGTGATTTTTATCATGTAAATTGGACGATGTTATGCATCAAACCGGCTAAGCGTCATTAAAAATAAGATTTCGATGCCATTCTGTTGCAACTGGCTCATGCAGTAGGTGTACGCACACTTTTAGCGCCAAATATTTAAATGTAGCCTTATTATTAGAGAAAAAATGTAAACATCATCAGTCCTATCAGAGATTCTATGTTTTGCAACAACGGCTATGAAACCAGATCTTCATAAATGCTAATCTAAACTTTATATCGTGCAGCTAAGAGCCAAATGTTCTCATTCTTAGGGTGTAGTGCGTAACTGTCAAACAAGGAAAATAACTTGCAATATCCAGTATTGTTAGTTGGGCTACAATAAATAGTGAAGATTGACTTAAACTTTAAAAGTATTTTCCCGAAATTTACATAATGGCGCATAGCATGTTGACCCATAATTGAGTATATTATCATATAAGCGATTATCAAGTAAAAAATAATTAGTTCTTGCTAGAGTTAAAAATGTAAAAAAAAAAACTAAACGTATTTTCTCGAAACCTACATAATGGCGTATAGCCGGTTGATTCATAACACCGTCCAATTAATTGCTTTGTTATAAAGTAAAGTGATCCCACAACAGGCCTCAGGAGGCCCTTGGGGTAATAGGAGGTTAAGGCTCCCACTTTTTCTAGACAATCGGGACTTTATGTCAGCCCTGCGTGACGGCCGCCTTTACCCCCAGAACAAGCGTCTGGTACTCATTTCCGTTAGAGGCTGAGTCGACCCCAGGGCCATAGTGCCGCCAGAGGGTTTGGGTCAGTTTAAAAATCCTGACCCCAACGGGACTTGAACCCTCGACCCTCCGGCTTGTAGCTCAGTGCCTTAACCACTACGCTACGGCGTGTAAAAATTAATCATATAATCAATGCTTATTATAAATAAACACGCTAATAATACTGATAAATTTAAAACTATTATCGTAATCAGTGTTATCACCAAATACATACAACCACGATTAGCAAAATGTAATAAAACTTAATCACTCAGGAACTGCGTAATCTAAATGAATTCCTCACCAAGTTCAATTTATGGTCCAATTTTGGTGGCTTATTCTTCAAATTCAGTATAATAGTGTAAATCAGGTGTAATAACTTGGGAATTCGAAAAAAAAAACTTAATTAAGACTGATAAGAAACTGATAAAAGTAACATCTCAAGCCAATTGGTTAGAAACGTAGGAGCCTCCCACGCCTAAGAATCTCCTGTAATGGGATGACATTTCTTTTTATCTTCAGAAAAAAAAACATAATAAGAAGTTACCTAACAACTTAAAGACTTGCTTAAGGACGATATAAGAGTTTTAAAGCTTATACAGAGTCAATACTAATAAAATGCATTGTTAAAACCGTTGAGGTGGAGAGTCATAAAATAAGTTAAAATATACCTTCTTAGGTAAAATACGTCATCCTCAACTTATAAAATATGTACGAGGGCGGATCGAAAGTAACGGACAATAATTTTTTCTGCCTTGGTATTGCAGGCTAGAATGTTGAAATTTCACAGAGATATAGTTTGAAGTTTTCACTACAGATGGTATTTTTTTCTCAGGTGCACCTCTTGCGAGAGAAGCTTGAACTATGCAACAAAGATGGCGCGCATGCTACAGTCGTCCACAGGGCGGATCGGAAAGTAACGCACAATCATTTTTTTTTAAAGTTTAATAGTAAAAAAAAAGGGAAAAAATCACAAATGAACTTGCATCTTTTACCTACTTTTCGACATAGTCACCAACTTTCTCAACACATTTTCCCATCGTGTTACCAGTTTCAATATGCCCTGTTCGTAGAAGTCCGTTTGGTTGGAGTGTAGCCATCTGCGCACTGCTGATTTCACTTCCACATGTCTCAAAGCGTTTGCCGGCCAGGAATCACTAAGGCGAATCACTGGCGAATCACTAAGGTTTACGCGTCCTCTTGGAAGAATGTGCACCACCTGGAGACATTGCTACGGTCCATACAATCATCCCCATACACGCCACGCATGTCCCTGTGAATTTCACTGGGTTTATGCCCTTTGGCCCACAAAATCGAACAACACTTCTCTGTTCCTCACAGGTGGACGACTGTAGCATGCGCGCCATCTTTGTTGCATAGTTCAAGCTTCTCTCGCAAGAGGTGCACCTGAGAAAAAAAATACCATCTGTAGTGAAAACTTCAAACTATATCTCTGTGAAATTTCAACATTCTAGCTGCAATACCAAGGCAGAAAAAAATTATTGTGCTTTACTTTCCGATCCGCCCTCGTATTCTTTATGCCTGTAGGCCTTTCAGAACATCCGTTCCATCTTCAGCAGGTCCCTCTTCGCTACAACATCCAGTATGATGCTGCTGGTCCTAATGTGGTGGTGTATATTTTAACTTATTTTATTTTATACAGAGTGTAACAGGATCTCACCGACAAAATGATAGAGATGATACGCCATGCAGAGAGGATCATCTTTTGTGAGAGACCAAACACGTCATTTATGAGTTATGCGCAGAAGAAGATGTTCACCCGTTAGGGTCGGAATTGAATACAGACAATTGTATACATATAATTTTATTGAAAAAGGCATGTTTTTACAATAAGTGTTCAAACAGTCCAAATTCTTGGCTTGGGGCATGGATAGGGTTAGAAATCAATTTACTTTCATTTATCCCCCTAATAACGAACCATAAAAATGTTTTTTACAACGGAAGCCTCCTTAAAATATTTCTTAATTCAAGCACACCCTGTGCCTCATTGCATATTTGTTATCGTCGGAGCAACTATCGGTCACCACGGCCGAGCATGGCAAGGATTCTGTTTGACGTCGTCAAATGCACATTTAGTCTGTCAATCAGTTGGGCTCTGGTGGCGACTAGAGTTACGTAGACCACATTCTTGACATGCCCCCAAAGAAAAAGATCAAAGGGCGTTAAATCAGACGAACGCGTTGGTCACGCAACAGATCCTCCTCGACCAATCCACCGGTCCCCATAATCGAGTTGTGCTCGTGTGTCGACACTGAAGTGTGCTGGGGCACCATCATGTTGGAACCTGAGATTGCGGCGCACAGCAAGCGGTTACACTACCTAGCAGGTCAGGATGAGCTGTCAGCAGGAACTGTAGATAAGCTGCCCAGTTAACCCTCCTGGCAGAATTAATTACAGGTCCCGGCAGATGAGTATCAACAATTTAAGCCCAAATTTTGAAGGAAGCCCTCTGCTGGTGATTGCGAACAGCAATTGCAAGTGGGTTTATGTAATCCCAGATGTGACTATTCCTACTATTGTATTACTCCATCACGCATTAAAAAGGTTTCAATCTGAGAAAGACAGCTGAGTAGGAAAGGCAGCATTGTGAACAGTCTGATGTAGAAACCACTGTCCAAAGTTCATACGAAGTACAAAATCTTGTGGTCCTATTGTCTGCACCTTTTGAAGGTGGTATGCTTGTATGTTGTACTCTCCCAATGGACTGTTGACTTACGTTCATAGCACAAGATCAGCACGCGTGCTGGTTTAAAGATTCAACAGTAAACTCGCTCCGACCACAGCGTCCTCAAAATCTGGTGTCCTCACATCACGCCTCCCGCCGCCAACGGCCCGAGGATGAAGGTTCCCCGTTTCTCCAAGGCGTCGATGAATTGCAGCAAATGTATTGTCTGTCCAACGGGTCTGTGCCCCCGTAAGATATGCGAACTAAAGCGTGCTTCCTTTTCTGCCTCGGCAAATCATTTCCCTCCCTGCATTCCTATATCTCTCTCTTTTCTATATCCCTCTTGCACTTGCACTCCAGTGTTGTCAACTCAACTCCAACTTTGCATTATTCAATATTCAAGAGCCATGACACTGGGGGAAGTTTGGCAACACCCCTACTCGATAAGTTACCGTGGCTCCTGTTTTGACGTAGTGGGAGGGGAATCCGGTGAAATGGTGTAAGTATCGACGTGTACTTTTCTAAGAACGATGTCAGCGCTATAGGGGCGCATATCCGTAGGTCCAAGTATAGTATGGTGTGGATGTCTCCTGTTGGGATACCGCTGCTCGTACATGCGATGAGCCTCTATCTCGCCTCGCCGTAACACATAATCATGTCTCGGAGTTCTGACAACTCGTACTGTGTGTTCATTAAATTCTCAAAACAACAACAAACCAAACCTACAGGTACGTATTAATACGACAGAGTGAGGGCTGATCGCACAGATAAACAACGAACGGATTGGTTCCAGCGCGTGGCGCGTGCATCTTGATACATGCGCATAACGCATACACGACATGTTTGCGACTGTATGTTCCTTCACAAAAAAATGATCCTCTCTGCATGGTCACCATCCCTATGATTTTGTCGGTGAGGTCCTGTTACATCATGTATATTCCAACAACAGTTAATAATAATTAATAATAATAATAATAATAATAATAATAATAATATAATAATAATAATTATTTAATAATGACGAAAACTATGATGAAGATGACAACGGCAAACGATGATGATTTTTGTATTACCAATTAAATCAAGGAGTTACAAGGCTGTGTCCCTTTTCACCAACACTTTCAGCTATATATAATATATATATATATATATATATATATATATACACACACACACCACACACACACAGACATAGATGGCCCGGCGAACTCGTATCGGCCTTTAACTATTTTTACGTTAATTTTCCGTATGGTTTGTTGATTGAGATGAATTTTATGTTGTCTGCATTCTCAGTATCATCCATAAGTGTATCATAAGGATTATATACATTTATTGATGGAATATTTTGAGGAGGCTTGCTGATTTCATTATACTTTCGTTTTTTTCTACGAACTTGTTGGCAGTTTGGATTCTCATCATCATCAAGAAGTCTCTGAATAGTAATATCATCTTGTGATATATTATAGTCATCTTGTTTTTCATTTAATTGAGGCATGGAGATTGTTTCTGTAATATTAGGCATATTATTATAACTAACAGACTTACTTACAGTTCTGTGTATTCCGTTCCTTAGGACCTTCATATGTTTTTAAATTGACATTCTTCTTAAATGTAAGATTTATGTCACATAGGCCTATACCAATTTGCGGAAATTCACTTGATATCTTATCATTCACGGTCTCTAGAACTGATTCGCCATATTGTTCAATGTCCCTTCTCGGTCCAGTTAAATTTAAATTAAGTTGCTGTCTTTCAGCCAGATTACTTAAGACTAATACTTACACACGAAATTAATATTATTATCAATATATTGAAAATAAAATCAAGAGAGAAAACACTTAAATTATGAAATAATCAATATTTGTAATTCAATTGAAATTCGCGGTTGCAACAAAAAGCACAGCCACCTGGATCTCTCTTTGTTAAATAATAAACCAATTACCTTACACCGTCATCTGTTAGATAGAATCGTATGGAACTCACATAAATTATAACTCTTTGTTAAATAATAAACAGATAATTTGCAATAAAAATAATGCGACTATAAATTTAGTTATAAACAACCGTAGGTCTCAAGTTGGATCAAACAGCACACAGTGTGCAAAATTTTATTAAAATCGGTTCAGTAGTTTAGGATTCCATCGCGGACAAACGTGACACGTAATTTATAATATATATATATATATATATATATCCATAGTAATTCTGCCCGAGGGCAGGTCTTTCACTGTAATCATAGCATTTCCATGCTATGCTTTGCAGCTTTACTAGGGAATTGTATGTGTGGTAGCTTCCCGTTGCTTTCGACACCGGTGAAGGATGATGATGGCCATATGATTTCGGGGACCGTTAGGGCCTTAAAGTTTTCCTGACATTTGTCTTACAGGTGAGGTAAACCCCCGATAAAAACCTCACTCAGAAAAACTATTAACCATGATTTGAGGAAAGTGAATTACAAAAGAAATTATTGGAAAATATTCTCTCAGGATAGAGATGTATAGAGAGCTTATATCCGCGCGACCATGATCCTCTGGGTTCGATATTACCACTTAATAATGGCTAATACAGAAATTATCTGAACCTGATAAAATACCTATTAAAATTATTAATAGCAATAAAATTTCGCAAAACATGAATACGTCCATAGCCAACACTTTATCGCACTATAGAGCCATAAAACATGGCATTAACACATTTATAATGCCATTATGGTTCATATTACTTAAAACAGGTAAAAATACTCAAGTTTCGTTTAAAAGTGCAATAAAATGAAATTATTTCAAAACCACGAAAAATAGTTCAGCTTTGTCAGTATATCAAAGAGGAGGCTAGGACATTTAAATTAAATGTTGTTAACTGAACAGTTGCCCCGAAAAGAGATCGAATCAACAAAAATTCGAAAGTTCAGTTTTAAGTGGATTAGTGATTTATCCAACAAGAACGTCACGGCATGGTGGATGTAAAATTACACTGAGCAACAAAAAAGAAACTTTTTTTTTGTCTCAGAAAGAAAAATATGTGATTCTGATAGTATTTTTTTCTCCTGAATTCAAATATGATATCGGTTTTTCTCCACCGCGCAAGGTTTCCGAGAGATTCCATCCTTTTAGCCGGGAAACAAGTATTTCAGACTGGTTTTTGGATAACTTTAAATCTCGTATGAGATCGTTAAGATCTTCTTGAGTCAATAAATGAGGCTCAGATGAACAGCTTTGTTCAAAAGTTGTACCACCAAAATCAGTTTCTTCTTCTTCTTCTTCCTTACTTCCGTCAGAATCTGAGCTCTCTTCATCTAATGTTACATGTTCTGGAGGCTTTGGTATGGGCAATTCTTCGCAGTGTGGAACTGGTCTCATTGCAGATTGCAAGTCAGGGTACACCACTGTATGTTTTGATTTTGACGTAATCCCTTTAATGTTTGTTAAACAGAAAATAATTATTTAAATCCATTAATTGAAATTGAAATAAAAAAAACTGTGGGTGATGGAGAAATTCCGAATACATATTTGAAAACACGATAAAACTGCATTAAGTAAAGCTATTGGTATTCATGAGTCAAAAATAATTTTGGCCAGTGTTACCCGTACTCTCTTCCAGACATTGATATAGTTGCCAGGGAATCTAGTTATCCCGATCTTCTTGGCATCAATCAAAGACAAAAATGGTTATTGTGAGTTATCCGTGAAATATAAACATATGCTGTCGCGTACTTTTTTTTAGATAGTTGTGAGATATTCAATTCTGCATACCTTAATTTTGTGCTTTTGTTGTGGTTTAAACAGCGTCCATTTAAGCGTCCAAAAAGCTACGTTTTCACTATAAAGGGTATTTTTAAGGGTGAAAGGGTTGAACATCACAATATATTATAGCCTATAACCTTCCGGGGAAACTCATGAACATTTTGCAAAAGTCCTATCACAATCGGATGAACGGTATGACAGCGCATAAAATACGAATAAACAAACATTCAGTTTTTTACATCCATTAATAGTAATTCTGCCTGAAGTCAGGTCCTTCACTGCAATCATAGCATATTCAAGCTATGCTTGCAGCTTTACTAGGGGATTGTAGGTGTGGTAGCTTCCCGTTGCTTTCCACACCGGTGATGAAGGATGATGATGATGGCCATATGATTTCGGGGACCGTTTGGGCCTTACATTTACCTGAAATTTGTCTTAAAGGTGAGGAAAAGCCCCGATAAAAACCTCACCCAGAAAAACTGCCTCGACCGGGGATCGAACCCGGGCCCGCTGCATGACAAGGCAGCACGCTACCTCGAGACCACAGCGGTGGACTTTTTTTTACACATTAGATGAATTAACTTAATGTATCAAACTCACATAAAAGGGCAGGTTTATTGGCAAGAATTGTTCAATAAGAGCAATGCTATTTTCTAGACGTGAAAACCCCTATAGTTATAAAGGATGTCCCATTCAAACCTCCCACGTTTTAATTAATCATAACTGACAAAGTATGCGGAATTATGAAATGAGGCCGGTATTAAACGAAACAGAAACTAGAAGAATTTTCATTGCCACACACTAAAACCTCTATATGTGCACCATTAGTAGCACTAACAATATCAAGTCTAATGTATTCACGTAGACTTTCACGGCCGGAGTTGCTATGATGATCTTGAAGAAGATTTTCGGGCCGTAGGCCGTGGTCGTGAGGCTTGTAGTTCCCCGACGTCTCTGGAGAAACGTCGGAGAACTACAAGTCTCACGACCACGGCCTACGGCCCGAAAATCTTCTTCAAGATCATCATAATATCAAGTCTGTATTCGATTTCGTGACACGTTCTATCAACATGTCCATTGAACTGCCGGGAAGCTTGGCGAATTGATTTTTGTAGACTTCTCTGAAATCCTGCTCTAATTTCTTCAATCTTTTCTTCTGAACACGAGTACGAGCACCTCCTGATTCTTTTTTAACGCTTCCAGTCGCCAGAAACTTCTCAAGCCATGCCTTAATGGCCTTCCCATCAGGTGCATTTCCTCCATATTATCTCCGGTAATTTCGTTGCACTGTAATTATTGACTTCGTCTATGCATACCACAAAACAGTTTGTGCTCGTTGCTGAGGAGTCGCCATTTTGTTTTATGTCATTATTGTCCAAGATGCGACAGATGAATTAACTGCAACAATGAAAACAAAAATTCTTTGAGTTTCTCTTTCTTTACATCATAGGACATCAGAAATGAAGTAATACCTATAATGTTGGTTATAAATTTCTCCACTAGGGTGCATTCTTACAATATTGCGTTCCTTTGGCGATAAATAATATGATCTGGTTGCAGTGACGAACAAGCGTAACAATCGTTTCTCATTAGTGTTAAAACATCGCTTCTCATTCGTTTTCAAGCATCGCCGTTTAGAATAAATAAATAATTTTTTTTAAATAACTATATTTAAATAATGATTTGTGAATAAACAGCTTAATTTTATTCGTTAAATAGTCCTAACAAATACCACTCTTGATTTTCAAATTCTCTAGATAAATTGGAAATCACTCGTGGCATTACTTATGATAATTATATTGTAGATCCCTCCATGGTATCTTTACCTTGTCGTGGTGGAGTGGCTTGTGTGCTTAAATGATCCTGAGAGCTATGCCGGCGGTAGCATTGCTGCCGACAGGGTTACCCATGCCGGACTGGTCGAAGGTGATAAGCCAGACGAAATAAGTACCTTGGTCGAAAGAGTGACGATCTTTCACCGTAAAAATACAACCGTCAAGAAATGCGGACCTGGGTTCTACTGGGGTAAAATTTTCCGGAGGTCAAATAGTCCCCCATTCGGTTCTCCGGGCGGGGACTACTTCAGGGAACCCATGCCAAAGGCTCAAACACAGGGACATGTTCCTAGGAACGTGGAATGTTAGGACTTTATACAATAGCGGGGCACTAGAGATATTAACGCGGGAATTGGATAAATCGCCCTTGGATATAGTCACTTTACAGGAAGTTAGGTGGCCAGGAGAAGGTAGTCAGGAATCAGGAAGCTTTGCATTATACTAAGAACAGTTAAGTCCCGTAGACTGCGATGGGCAGGACATGTTGCGCGTATGGGGAATGAAAGACGTGCATGGAAACTTCTTGTAGGAAAGCCAGAAGGAAAACGCCCAGTTGGTAAGACCAAGAATGAGGTGGGAGAACAACATTAACTATGATTTGAGGGAAGTAGATTATACAGGGAATGATTGGAAAGCATTAGCTCAGGATAGAGATGTATGGAGAGCTTATGTCCGTGCGGCCATGAACCTACGGGTTCGATAGTGCCAGTGAGTAAGTAAGTAAGTAAATTATATTGTAGATATGCCATGTAATTAATTTGTTTATTGTAGGAATTGATGGGTTATGTGGACTAACAACTTAAATAACTTCAAGTCGTTAATTTACAGATATTTTTCTCCTATACAGGGTGCAGCATAAGTCAGGTAACCGAAAATGCAACTATGCACTGATCTAAACATTATGACGCGTATTTCACTGAAAAACAGTAAGTAGAACATAACAGTGTGGGACCAGCCTCATGGGCTTAGTGGTCAGTGCTTCTGACTAGAGTTCACGAGGCCCCGGTTCGATTCCCGGTCAGACCACAGAAAATGTTCCTTAAAGGGAATTATTCCTAGTTGTCCATGGTCTGGAATATAAGTTTAGGTTAAGAATTCTCCTGGCGTTTAACATTTATCACCAATCACGTGATGGAGGTAACGTAACTCCGCCTTCCAGGTGCCACAACCTATTAAATTAATTATAATTCCGCCAATGCCAGGGGAGAAAGCCAGAAATGTCACGAAAGACAACTTGGTGACACTGAACAATAGTATATTGCAATGCGAGGTTGGGAAGTGGTTTCTACAGAAGCGAGGAAATGATTAAAAACCGAGCGACAGCGCGAGATTCTGTAAAACACTCGACAAACGTGTGTTGTACATTATTTTTTCGTACGATGGTGTCTTTAAAATCATAATAAGAGTAAACTAATAACATCCTTGTTGGAAATATTTGTGTTCATTAAAAACAACTGACCGACTTTAGAGATAAAAATATATAATAAGATAAAGTGAAAGTATAATAAATTCTAATCTTAATAATGTAGACAACAAGTGCTTTCGAATTTATAATTGGTTAATGATTTAAGTATGTTAAAATTTTACTTAAAATATTTCATATTTTTTTTCAGTTTGGCCAATATATATACGCTAAATGCCGAAGATAATTTGCTTGAGATTACAGTAGGCTGTGACACCAATCAGGTATAAAACGGCGGCAAGTACGAATTTATTGTTTTATATTGTTTCAAATATAAAAATCAGTTCATTTAAAATGCAGTGATTTGTTTCGTATAATGTATATTAACACCACCTTTTGGATACATTTTTATATATACATTTGTAATAATAATAATAATAATATAATAATAATAATAACAATAATAATAATAGCTTTATTTTACCTGGCAGAGTTAAGGCCTTTTGGCCTTGTATACCACTCAACCAGGTTTTAAGAAAATACAAAAAAAATAGCCTTACATCTAAATTACAATAAACATAAACAATTACATGTTATAAATACAGTACAATTAATATTTATAATGTATTTTGATTTACTCTAGATTTAACGAATTTAATGTATAATACGTACAAGATATATAAAAAAACGAGAAAAAATTATGAATGACATAGTATACATTTAAATAAATAGAGAAAAATTAATTATTAGACAACAGGTAACTGTATAAGCGTGACTTAAAAGTACGTAGTATGCATAAAGGGCAGTGGTTTTACTTCCTGCACTAGGTGGCAATTTGTAATGTTACAGTATAGTTAGTCCACCGCTGTGGTCTCGAGGTAGCGTGCTGCCTTGTCACGCAGCGGGCCCGGGTTCGATTCCCGGTCGGGCAGTTTTTCTGGGTGAGGTTTTTATAGGGGTTTTTCCTCACCTGTAAGACAAATGTCAGAAAAACTTTAAGGCCAAACGGTCCCCGAAATCATATGGCCATCATCATCCTTCACCGGTGTGGAAAGCAACGGGAAGCTACCACACCTACAATTCCCTAGTAAAGTTGCAAGTATAGCATGAAGAACCTGCCTTCGGGCAGAATTACTATGGATGGATGGACAGTATATTTATTTAGTTATTTATAGGTTGGCAATCCTAGAATTTAGGAAATTTAACTTTCAATCATGGTCGTCATTCCTATAAGTACGACAGAAGGCACTACGTGCAAAAAAAAAGTGTTGTGTCATGTACAGTATAATACAATTCGTACTCTTGTGAATCGCACGCTAAATACAGGGCATTCAAAGAGAAGGAACACACTTCAAACATTTATTTCTTCCAAACTACAAAAATAGGAACACAATTCCATGTTCCTGGAAGAGAAAAGTTCAAATTTCACCATTTTGTGCATTCAATATGAGCACCATGTGTTACACGACAATATCAAAACGGTGGCTCATTCTTGCCACACACAAATCTGTTGATCTCTAGTTGTACATGTCCATACCACTGTGGAGCTCTCTTTGTTATCCTATCGATAACAGTTTCTTGTGCATCCATTTCTTGTCTGATATATGTATTTCGAATATGTTGTAGCCTGGATATTCTCATACTTCTCCGTAATCCATCCATTTCTGTCGTCAAGATTCTTTTATGCATCCTGTCATTTAAGGTCCAGCTTTCTGATCCATATGTAAGTATCTTCTTCTTCTTCCTTCCAAGTATTAGGCCAAGGCCTGTTACGATCCTATAGAAAATTTTCCCTCCAGCGTTTCATAGGACGGCAAAACCTTCCGGGAAATTCTCGTATAAGACTTGAAAGCATAATAATAGTCCCTTCGATTGGTTGCTGGCCAAAGGAAGGCAAGACCAGTGATGGGGCTGCCGTCTTATAGCCTCTGGTCAGGCATTTCTGGAGAAGAAAAGAAAATAAAGGAAGAAAGAAATGGAAGAAAGGAAAGACTCCCTAGCCCTCGGATTCCCTAATAGCGTCGGGGTCGAAAAAAACAAGAGTTAACCAAGAGAGGTTAGATAGTAAAGTTAAAAGAGTGCAAAACACAAGTAAGTGGAAGAAATGTTTTGCTCAGCTTGGGCACCTTGTGGTCGCCATCCACATATCCCCTAGATGAGGACCCCTGAGGGGATATATGTAAGTATACTTTCTATTATTGTCTGTATAATATCTTTTTTTGTTTTTCTGGTCAAATTTCTATTCTATAAAAGACCATTCAGGGATCTAATCGCCTTCCTTGCACAATTTACTCTGTTAATAATATATTTTTCACAAGTACCAGCTCTATCTATTATAGATCCAAGATATTTAAATTCTTCAACACATTTAATTATCATATTATTTATTTGTAGGTCTTCTGAATTTCCTCCGATTACCATATATTCTGTTTTAATATAATTTATCTTCAGTCCACCTACCTCAAATGCATCGACCAACTTTCTGATCACATATAAAGGATATATATATTCATGAGAACGACTTCCAATGCCTTTATTCCTTCGGAATTCGGTAATAAACACGGGATCAAGTGTCTAAAGTTGAGAAATAGTAATTCCAGATCGGCAGGAAGTGGGAAAGGATGCGGTGAACCAGTAGATAGATTCTTCTCCACACCGAGATCACGAGGTATCAACATAAGAAATCTTTCATTCATATAAATTAAAGGGAATCAAAAAACTCAACACGGTCTACAGTACTGTGCGTCCAAGCGACGAGACGATCGTGAAGAAGGGCGCTGCATGTTTCGTTTAGATATTCTGTATGTAGTGGCGTAAGAGTTCTCCAACTCGCCACTCCGTCTCGTCGCTTGGACGCACAGTAATACCATACTACCACTACTATACCCGAGCCGTCATATCTCCGGCCCTGACGTTTAGGTTATACGAGGGGTAAAGGGAGAACTCGCCCTCTACTGCCAATAAGGATACGGTTGTATCGGGAGCAGATGTCTGCCACAACCAATCACTGCTCTTGACGCAGCTATAGCGCGCTAGTAAGGTTTGAAATTGCTGAGATGTTGTCAACTGTATGTCTACTAACCGCATACATAAAGCGGCCACTCCCACTGAATATCCATATCGGCAACACTGTCGTGAAAATGTCAAGGCCGGAGAATCAGTGGCTGCAGTATAATAACAAAAATAATAATATATTTTTATTAGGAATATTCCACAATACGTGTTTCTCCTTCAACCTAAAGTGATTTGTCGCCAGAGGTTCCTGTCTAAAGCACCTTGTTCCCTCAAATCTGTAGATTCCATACCTCACTCCATCCATCCAACGTTCTCTAGGTCTGCCCCTTCCACTTCTCCATTAGCTTTCCAATTAAGGATCGTCTTTGTTATTCTCTCTTCTTCCATTCTTATGAGATATCCATGCCATTTCGAACGTTTTTCTTCTATTTTTCTAATTTTTTTTTTCAACTTGCATAATTTCCCTTATTGTGTGTGTTTCTGACCTTATCCCTTCTTGAAATTCTTGTCGATCGCCACCAAATATCCATTGCTACTGCTAACAGCTCGTTGGCTTGTTTTCTACTTATTGACTAAGTTTCGGACCCATATAATAAAATGCTTTGTAACAGAACTTGAAATATAGTTTTCTTTGTTATGTATATTATATTTCTATTCCAAAGCACTGAGTTCAACATACAAATGATTCTTCTTCCATCAATAATAATAATAATAATAATAATAATAAGGGTGAGTGGAAGGAGTAACAACCTCGTTAAAGAACCTGGGTTAAGCGCGCCCTGCTGATAGTACCCAGTAAGGGCCCCTGTCTAGTGAACAGACACTGCTGCCTTCGTCAAAGGATAGAGGAAGAAAACCTTGAACAAAATTCACCTGGTCCTCCAGGTTGGGGGTTATAACAATGAGCCGGCTTACCGTTTTATGGATTTTTTTTTTTGTCTAATGCCACCAGGTTGTCTTCTATGAAATTTCTGGCTTCCTCCCCTAGCATTGGCGGAATTGTAATCCAATTGTTAGGTGAAGTTACGTTAGCACGGTGATATGATGGGTGATAAATAATAATGAAGCGCAAGGAGAGTTCTTAACCTAAATTCCAGATCATGGGCAACCACAGGAATAATTCCCTTTAAGAAAAAAATCCTATGGTTGGCCGGGAATCGAACCCGGGACCTCATGAACAGTAGTCAGAAACGCTGACCACTAGCCCATGAGGCTGGTCAGGAAAAATAATGAACTATGCTAAAAAAAAACAATGTGAATATGGTAATAATAATGGTAATAATAATAATAACAGGCCCTAATAATAATAATAATAATAATAATAATAATAATACCAATGATGTAAATTATGGGTGTACAAGAGGAGCCGGACATCAGAGACATAAACTTTTATAAGATTCATGATGTGTTCCGTTGAGGTATTATTCAAAATTAAAATATAAAATTATGGAATATTCACCTGAAAGGTCCGTCTCATCAACTTAATTAGTTATTTAACTGTAGCGCTTTCGGGACTTGTCCCATCATCAGCAGGATTCAAAACTGGTGTTTCACTGAAGATCTGGTAGAGGGGGTTACATATATTGGGTTCGTTTTCGTTTATCAGATTTTTCAATATTGAAAACACCCTAACAGTAATGCACAGAGAAATTAATCCAGCGAAGATAAACGTACTCGAAGAGATGGAAATCATGAAAGCAGCTCACAACAACGACAATCTGATAAACGAAAACGAACCCAATACATGTAACCCCCTCTACCAGATCTTCAGTGAAACACCAGTTTTGAATCCTGCCGATGATGGGACAAGTCCCGAAAGCGCTACAGTTAAATAATTAATTAAGTTGAGGAGACGGACCTTTCAGGTGAATATTCCATAATTTTATATTTTAATCATAGACATTATAGAAAAGAAAATATTACAGTGGTATGGCTATGTCAAAAGAATGCCAGAGCAAAGATTGCCTAAAATTACTATGGAATGGATCCCAATGGAAAGGAGGAAGACCGAAGAAAACTTGGATAGCAGCTATGAATATCTGAGGATTGGAGGAAGATCAATGGATGGACAGAGAGGAATGGCGTTTGGTTTCCGGAAGACGGCGGCAGCTGCCATGATACCGGATGATGATGATGAACAATAATGTAATAATAGTAACAATAATAATAATGATAATTCAATGGACTATGAAACATAAACATAGATTCAATTCTAATC
The DNA here is from genome assembly GCA_030220185.1 of Diploptera punctata. NCBI lineage: Eukaryota > Metazoa > Arthropoda > Insecta > Blattodea > Blaberidae > Diploptera > Diploptera punctata. The sequence continues at coordinate 531,149 of JASPKZ010006812.1, read as the reverse complement.
CCTGATAAAACGCAATTACTAAGTTGTTTGTATACAGTATTATGGTATTAGGCGATTGCAAAGAGATACTAAAAGTCGTCACACCTAACGAATACACGGCGTGTGCTGCTACGCCTAAATAAATTAAATATTACCCGTTTAAGGAGTAAGCGCAGTTGTTGACGGAGGGCACTGCAGTCGTGTTTATGCAGGAATAGAACACGTGACACTGCTATCTATGAGTGCAGAGGGGAATGGGACGTGGGACGCTGACAGTGTACACTGCCTTATATGACGTCACGTGTACCAACAAACAGAGCTTCCTGATTCTTCCGCCTGCAGAGATATTTTGAATGAGTAATATGCGTTTTATTTTTTAGTTTAGTAAGTTGAAAGAAAATACGGGTTAATAATTAAATTGTATGGTATACATTGTGACGAACCAAACATGGCAATTGCTAGTCAATTTTTAATTTCGGATTTCAGATAAACCCCCACTTCTAATATCCAGATTTCGCTAATTTTGGGCAATATATACCTCGGCTTATTTTAATATCGTATACCGATTTTTACTGTGAAACATAAAAAATTGCGACCGCTAGAGGAATTTGTCCATTTTCGTTTCAGGTGAACTCCTATACCTAATGGTTTTAGAGAATAATAGAAAACGACTAAACTCTCTCCGTACAAATTTTCATAACAATCTATAGACTACTTTTCGAGTTTTGCGAGCGCAAACATATGCAGACTGAATTTTTATATATAAAGAAGATAACACTGAAAAATTGGGGTTAGAGATAAGTATGGATAAACTAAATATATTATAATACGTAGATATAAATTATATGTGAGTGGACACTTAACAACAAATGCTGATAATGTAATATTGTTAGCTGATAGTGAGGAAATACTGGTAATAAAAGTTAACACACATATTAAATAACACTAAGAAACTGGGACTGAAAGTAAATATCAATAAAACTAAATATATGGTCATAAGTAGAAATACATTATTAAATGGGAAATGGGCACTTAACTATAATTTTTTTAATGTCCCAGGTGTCCTTATGGACATTTCTGGTGTTCTCTCCTGACATTGGCGTAATTGTAACCCACTTGTGAGGTTGGGGCGTCTGGAAGGGCGGGGTTACGTTGCCCCGATGATATGATGATAGTGGTGTGCCACGAGAGTCCTTAATCCTAAGCTTGATCTAAGATAAATGTGAATTATGATGATTGCGATGGCCATATGATGCTCGGGGACCGTTTGGGTCTTAAAGTTTCCTGACATTTGTCTTACAGGCGAGGAAAAACCCCGATTAAAACCTCACCCAGGACACTGTCTCGACCGGGGATCGCTGCGTGAGAAAGCAGCATGCTACCTCGAGACCAAAGAGGTGGATCTTAACTACAAATTAGGATATGGAAAATTTATCCAAGTCCCGCGCCGTAGCCGAGTGGTTAAGACAAGTTGCTTTAGCGCAGAGCTACGGGATTTGTGCTGATTCGAGTCTCCAAGGGGGAAGAAATTTTCTCATAGAATTTCGGTCAGTAAGGGACCGGTGCCAAGCCCAGCTATAACGGCTGGGGAACCCGATATACTGACCACATGTCACCCAATCACTGGCAGGTTGATCGTCTACTTCTGTGATTAACACACGTGGATGAGACCAGCAGCCGGCTGGTGGGCCAAGGGCCATGGAGTTTTTAGCTTTTTAGGAATTTATCCAACATGCTTGTCTACATAAATAAAATATCATCAACATAGTACATTCACGAATTTAGGCCATTTGTTGACCTGTTTTGGCCTCAAGAGAAACACCATCCAAAAGTCTTCTGAGTGGATATCCTGGTCTTCTTTCTGCAAGTTGATAGCTTAATATTTGTTTGGGTATCCTGTGATCTTCCATTCGATGAACATGTTGCATCCATCTTGACTTATAATCATAAATTTTGTTTTCTAAAGGTTCCATATGTAATTCTTCTAAGATGTCTTCATTTTTTTTTGTGATCTAGTAGTGTGTGTCCTGCAGTCCTCCGAAGATATCTCATTTCAGCAGACTAAGTCTCTGTATATCCTTCTGTTTCAACGTCCATACTTCGCTACCATACAAAAGAGTTAGAAGAGCCAGTGTTTTATATACTTTTAGTCTTGAATGTTTCTGGACTAACTGTGGCTTGAAGATAGAATTTCCATCCATAGTAATTCTGCCCCAGGGCAGGTCTTTCACTGCAATCATAGCATTTTCATGCTATGCTTTGCAGCTTTACTAGGGAATTGTAGGTGTGGTAGCTTCCCGTTGCTTTCCACACCTCTGAAGGATGATGATGATAATGATAAGGATGATGATGATGGCCATATGATTTCGGGGACCGTTTGAGCCTTAAAGTTTTCCTGACATTTATCTTACAGGTGAGGAAAAACCCCGGTAAAAAACAATGATATTAGAAAATGTAAGATCTAAGGATAGAGACAAGTGGAGGAGGCAAAGGACTGTAGTGACACTTAAAAAAGAAGAAGAACATTTGAAGATGTCTATTGGTCAAATAAAATGAACAATCAACTTACAAATACATACTAAAAAAAAAAAATGTCACCGAGTTCCTATCTAATCTAATCTAATCTACCTATCTAAACTACCTTACAAAACCTGAATAAAGTAGTCGGCAACGAGCTAAAGTGGAAATATGAGTAAACATATTTCAATGGAAAATAACACTATGAGGTTCATTTTAATAAATTATCAAATCAATTAAACATCTCACCTCATTGTATTTGAAGATAAAATACATGTTTTTATTATTAATTTAATACTTTTCACTGAAGGATACATTTTTCGCTTCAAATATAAAAACATATTCTCAGACTGGGGTTAGAACACAGGACCTTTGGCTTTCTATGCCAATGATCTATCTGACATGTCCAATCTAAACACAAATTTTTCTCGGAAAAACTGCACTTAAACTAGCGTGAGATATTTTCAAAGTCCAATAGAATAACAGTGCGCATGCACCACAGTTTATAGAGCCAGCGATAACCCACAATCGAACCACATATTGATTATCATCCTCGATTCTATCTGTCGCTATGAAATTTAAATGACCAATATTTGCAATAAATCTCCAAATCTTTGTTAAAAATATACTAATAATATTAAAATTACCAAACGTTTATTAAAAATGGGTGTACACTTACTTATCACTCCGTAATGCTGATCCAACAAGCGATAACCCAAAACAGCGATAGAAAAATCATAGACTAAGTAATATACTCTGTGGAGAAAATAGCAGTTAGCATCACAATATTGTCTAACAGTGCCATAAGATTGTGATTTGCATATTTTAATAAATACTTCAAAATTGTCTAATAATGTTATAAAAATTGTTGAAAAAGTTTAAAATATTAAATAATGTTAGTAAATACAGAAGAAGAGCTATAGTTTACAATAATATAACTGAAAAATCAAGCGCTAGTAGAAGTACAGTTGAGCCAAACATCTTAACTCATTATATTTTAAGATAAAAATATATAATAATAATAATAATATTTATTATTAATTTAACATTTCTCACTGAAGGACAAATTTTTCTCTTCAAATATAAAAATACATACTCAGACTGGGGTGGAACACAGGACCTTTGGCTTTCTATGCCAACTGATCTACCTGACAAGTCCAATATCTTCTTCTTCTTCCTTCCAAGTATTAGGCCAAGGCCTGTTACGATCCTATAGAAAATTTTCCCTCCAGCGTTTCATAGGACGGCCCAGTGATCTTCGTCCTCTTGGTATATAATTATAAATAGCTTTGGGGATCCGATTTGAACTCATTCTTTCAAGATGGTGTTTCCAATTTAGTTGGTACTGTTTAATATATTCCAAAATTGGCGTAGTCTTCAATTCTTTTAAGATATCGGTGTTCCTTTTCCGATCCCATCTGGTGTGTAACCCGCTGTTCTGCGCATGAATCTCATTTCACAAGCCGTTATTCTGCTTTCATGTTGTTTTCTTAGTGTCCATGCTTCACTACCATAGGTCAACACTGGTCTAGCCAAAGTGTTATATAAACGTAATCTGGTGTTTTTTTGTACAAGGGATGGTTTCATAACTTGATTAATAATTCCTAAACTTTTATTATAACTAGTAACTTTTTCAGGGATATCCTCTTCATCCCAGATAGAGAGATAATATCCAAGATATTTAAATTGATTAGATCTCTCTAAAATTTTATTCTGGAGACAGATTTTACTTTGTATGGGGTCCTTCCCATGAAATGCCATAATTTTAGTTTTGTTAATTGATATTTCCATATTAAATTTGGCACCTATTTTTTGTAAATTATAAATTATAGTCCAATATAAACACAAATTTTGCTCTTATATAGGCGTATTGTTAATTCCCGAGTGCCAAATGCTATAAACATCAAGTACCCAAGTTTCAGTACCGTAAGTAACAATTGGACTAATCAATGTTTCATAGATCTTGATTTTTATACGTCTAAGAATAGAGATGACTCTTTATTATGGGAAGAAGAGCTAAATGTGCTTTATTTACAATTTCAATTCTTCTATTTATTTCAAATATTAAATCGTTTTTATTGCTTAAAAGAATTCCTACATAAAAATTCACTAAAAATGTAGAAATTATAATTCCCCATAGTAATTTTCTGGCCCAGTGATACATTTTCAAAAAAAAAACAATCATAAATTTGGTTATATTATAATTTATCTTCAGTCCAAAATAAAAAATTCATTGTGACATGCTGCCATCTAGCATAAGATTTTTTAACTTTAGTATGATGTCGATAGTAACATCTTTACATCAATTAAATCAGTTATGCCAAGAATATAATTTCAAAATATCAAAAGAAAAAACAAAAATAATGGCATTTTGGGGATACGATCATACAAGATCAAAAATCGTAATAGACAACAAACCTCTGGAACAAGTAACAAATTTGAATGATTTGGGTTGTAATTTCACTATAAACACAAACTGAAAGAGACATACATATGAAACTGTCGACATTTCAAATGATATGTGGAACTATACATACAACATTAAAGAATAAAACAAGAAGAGATGCTAGATTGAAGTTGTATATAACATTGGCAGTTCCTGCATTACTTTTATGGGAGCGAAACTTGGGTAATGACCAAAAAAAACTGCAAAGTAGAATACAAAGCACAGAAATGAACTTCCTTAGAAGAACAAAAGGCTGCACAAGATTGGATTGGATAAGGAATGAAGATATAAGAACAGAGTTAAATATATATCGATTGGATGAGAAAATCAGAGAATATAGAGAGAAATGGTTTACACACGTGGAAAGAATGAATGTAACAAGATTACCAAGAGCAGCATTCAACTACAAGCCAAGAGGTTCAAGGAATGTAGGAAGGCCAGTGAAAAGATGGACAGAACAACTGTGAGGCGGAACAGGCAATTTGCCTAGCCTGTGAAGTGAAGAAGAAGATCTTCAGTCCAAGTTTAGATGTTTGAGTTGTCAGAGCATTATTTCAATAACATCTTGAATTCTTCTCCCTGAGATCATCAAATCATCTGAATATGCAAGAAGTTGGCTACAATGTTTGGTAATTTTAATATCATTAGTATATTTTTTAAACATAGATTTGGGGATTTATTGCAAAGATTGGTCATTTAAATTTCATTGCAACATGCTGCCATCTAGCATAAGAATTTTTTAACTTTAGTACGATATCGATAGTAATTGAGGATGATAATCATTATGTGGTTCGATGGTGGGTTATCGCTGGCTCTATAAACTCTGGCGCATGTGCACTGTTATTCTATAGGACTTTGAAAATGTTTCACATAAGTTTAAGTGCAGTTTTTCCCATTTTGGAATTTATTGCAAAGGTTGGTTAGGCTGAACTGCACTTCTACTTCCTCTTGATTTTTCAGTTTATTGTTGTAAATTATAGCTTTTCTTCTGTATTTACTAACATTTTTGTAATATTTTAAACTTTTTCATACAATTTTTATTACATTATTAGACAATCTTCGAGTATTTATGTAAATACAAAAATCATAATATCATGACACTGATCCCAACTGCCATTTTCTCCACAGAGCAAATTACTTAGTCTATGATTTTTCTATTGCTGGTTTGGGTTATCACCGGTTGGAACAGCGTTAGGGAGAGATAAGTAAGTGTATACCCATTTTTAATAAATGTTTGGTAATTTTAATATTATTAATATATAATAATAATAATAATAATAATAATGTTTTATTTTAGCTGGCAGAGTTAAGGCCTCAAGGCTTTCTCTTCCACTCAACCAGCAAATAGTAAAATTATACAAAAATTACGTACATATTACAATTTTAAGATATTATTAAAATACAGTCTAAACAAAATACAATGATGATGTGATCTAATACTAGGTAATACTAACAAAAATATAGAATATAATAAAATTAAAATGATATCAAACAAAGTAAGTAGCTTCCTAGATGATTATTAATGGAATGCTCTATATAGTTGTTATGCAGTTAATGTTTTCATTGTGTCGAACTGAAGATAATAAGATATATTTCTTAACATAGAATTGGGGATTTATTGCAAAGATTGGTCATTTAACTTTTGTAGTGATGTGCTGCCATCTAGCATAAGCTGTATGAATTTTAGTACAATATTGATAATAGTTGATATGTGACAAGTATGATAATCGATATGTGGTTCACAGTTGGGTTATCGCTGACTCTATAAACTCTGGCACATGCACACTGTTGTTCTATAGAAGTTCGAAAATATATCAAGTAAGTTTAAGTGCAGTTTTTTCCAGTTGGTTATACCAATGTCACACATGTCCACCATCTAGTGGAAGTTTCTTTAAGCATTCACACATGCGCACTATGATTCTGTAGAACTTGGAAAAATTCTTGGTAAAGGTAAACTAAACTTGGAAAAACTGCACTTAAACTAGCATGAAATATTTTCAAAGTCCTATAGAACAACAGTGCGCATGCGCCAGAGAAAAATTCTTGGTAAAGGTAAACTAAACTTGGAAAAACTGCACTTAAACTAGCATGAAATATTTTCAGTCCTATAGAACAACAGTGCGCATGCGCCAGAATTTATAGAGCCAGCGATAACCCACAATCAAACCACACTGATTATCATCCTCGATTACTATCCGTCGCTATGAAATTCAAATGACCTATATTTGCAATAAATCCCCAAATATATGTTTAAAAAATATTAATAATATTAAAATTACCAAATGTTTATTAAAAATGGGTGTACACTTACTTATCACTCCCTAACGCTGATTCAACCAGCGATAACCCAAAAATCATAGACTAAGTAATATACTCTGTGGAGAAAATAGTTGTTAGCATCACAATATTGTTTAACAGTGTCATAATATTGTGATTTGCATATTTGAATAAATACCTCAAAATTGTCTAATAATCTTATAAAAATTGTTTGAAAAAGTTTAAAATATTAAATAATGGGATGTGGTCGGTTTTATGTCTCTCACATTTCTACACTTACATTCTTATGCCACTGATGCACTAAACACTTGTAAACACGTTTTGTACTGTTTTAAACATTTTGCAATGATCTTCAAGCTTTCTTCACAATATTTTATATTTATATATTTACGTAAAACGTGATCGTGGATACATCACTTCCTTGCTACTTTCCCATGTTGTTCCAACGTTGCCACCATTTGAAAATAATTTAAAACTATATTTAGTGTTAGTGTACGTAAAATTAGTTTATAGTTCATTAAATAGTACACATGTAAATTGCTTTGTTACGTTAGGAAATGGGAAGTTGGTTTACGTCCATTTTTAAGCATTTGGGAAGAAATAATATGCATGTAAATTGTTTTCTTTAGTTAGAAAATGGCAAGTTAGTTAACGTCCATTTTTTTTTTTGCATTTGGAAATTTATTCCCAAAGTTGGTGACGCCGACTACCGGAGTCTATATTAACCATTACAGCAACTCGCGCATGCGCGCTGCGATTCTGTGGAACTTAGAAGAATTCCTGAGAGACATAAAACCGACTTTTTCCAAATAATGTTAGTAAATACAGAAGAAGAGCTATAGTTTACAACAATATTACTGAAAAATCAAGCGCCAGTAGAAGTGCAGTTGAGCCTTAAGCTTTTTCCTTCTTCCCATCTGTCATTAATTTCATAAATCTTGAATATCAGCACTATTATTCTGTAGAACTTTGAAAAAAAAAACTTTGTGTGATCTATTGGAAACATTTTCCAAGTTAGTTTACCCAAGTAATTAATTAACAATAACTAACCATTCATTTTTTCACACATTAATGTACTTGGTACACATATGTTAAAGAAAAATATAGTACAAAGTCAGGAAGTAGGAATAATCAAAATAAATTAGGTAATATTTTGACTAAAACATTTGCTAGAAATTAAAATTAATATTTCATGATTTAGGTCATTGACCTTATTTACAATGATATCAAAATTATTCAATAATCTGTCCATAATTTGTGTAATGTTTATTTATCACTGATATACTGACAACACGGCCATAAATCGAAGGGCAATAAGCACTAGTCTTACATAACGAACTAATGATGAAGAAAGAATGTTTAGCCAGATAAAACATCAATTGATTTCTATTAATAAATAATTACCAAGACAGTTAGTTTACAATAAAATAAAACATATGACCTCTTTCACGTCTAATTGTAAGTAGGTTGCATAAAATGAGAAGCGTTAACATTAAGGTTAAAAGTCCATAACATAAGCCTACCAGATATCCAAATGTATAAAAAGACTGGATTTAAATTGTTTACCAAAGAGGGTATTCCAAAATTAATCTAACGAGCACAAAGACGGAGGAAGGTCTAAACAGTGTGGGAGAAATCAAGAACATCTTGAGATAGCAACAAGATCTACTGAACGAAAATTTAAAATATTCATTTGATGACAATTAATTTAAAAACATATAACGACGTACCTTTTTCAATTGTTGTTTTAGGTTATTCTATGTGTTCTCTTTGATTACGACAGCAAAAATTCCCACTGAACAGGGGATATCTCCGTATTGCACTTCGTTGTCCTCAACTTTTTCTCCTTTCACTTTCAAAAGCTTTCAGTTCCGCCTCTCACCAAACCACCTTTCGAACGATATAGTGGAAAACGGACAAATGAACCGAAACGAACGATCTCTGGTAAAGCGCTGGTAACATAGAGCTGGTAAAGCTTTCTGCTACGAATATTTATATAAAATTTCTCGATAATCGATTTATTGAAAGAATGAGTTATCGAGAATAAACTCAAAGGGATTTGTATTGAAGTGCCATCTATTTGTGATTAAGTAAACTTCAGAATTAATGGCCACCGCTGACTGATTCGATAACGAAACATTTTGCATCTTTATAATTTCGTCATTCTACAAAGATACGTTACCGAGCGAATTGGCTAAAACGGTAACATTTGAAACTCGTATACAGGATATCCCGAGTTCAAATCCCAGTGCCGACCATCGTAAGAATCTTTGATAACTTTTCCAGTAAATTCTAGGTTGAATTTCATCACAATTTTGATAAAATCATTTGAAAAGTGCGTTATGCATGAACTGCTTAAAACAAGCGAATCCCCCGACAAGTTGAATCTAAGGACCAATTTTGCTAGTTTAAGGAAATATACTTTTTTGATAATTTGATCTTATATACAAACTATCATGACGAATTAGGGAAATTTTGAAGAAGTAGAATACTTACTTGGGCTACTCATTCTTACTCACTGGCACTATCGAACCCGTAGGTTCATGGCCGCGCGGACATAAGCTCTCCATACATCCCTATCCTGAGCTAATACTTTCCAATCATTCCCTGTATAATCTACTTCCTTCAAATCATAGTTAATGTTATTCTCCCACCCCATTCTTGGTCTACCAACTGGGCGTTTTCCCTCTGGTTTTCCTACCAGAAGTTTCTATGCACGTCTTTCATTCCCCATACGTGCCACATGTCCTGCCCATCGCAGTCTACGAGACTTAACTGTTCTTATTGTATCTGGCTTCCTATAAAGACAACGTAGTTCATTGTTATGTACTGTGGCAAGTCAGTCACACAGCCTCCTGTGTAAATCTATAAATAAATCCCTTACTTACTTACTCTTACTCACTAGCACTATCGTACCCGTAGGTTCATGGCCGCGCGGACATAAGCTCTCCATACATCCCTATCCTGAGCTAATGATTTCCAATCATTTCCTGTATAATCTACTTCCCTCAAATCATAGTTAATATTGTTCTCCCACCTCATTCTTGGTCTACCAACTGGGCGTTTTCCTTCTGGCTTTCCTACAAGAAGCTTCCATGCACGTCTTTCATTCTCCATACGCGCAACATGTCCTGCCCATCGCAGTCTACGGGACTTAACTGTTCTTATTATATCTGGCTTCCTATAAAGACCATGTAGTTCATTGTTATGTAGTCTTCTCCATTCACCTGTCTGTTCATCTCTCTTTGGTCCAAAAATTTTCCTAACAACTTTATTCTCAAATACTCGTAATCTCCTTTCCTCCCTTAAAGTAATAAGAGTCCATGTCTCGCACCCATATAATATAACTGGTAGAATAATAGTTTTATATATTTTCAGCTTAACGTTTTTTGAAAGGAGTTGGGACATCAAAAGTCTCTGCAATGCATAATAGCATGCATTTCCAGAATTGAGCCTATGTTTAATTTCTTTGTGCATCTCATTCCTATTTGTGATTATTGTTCCTAGGTATTTGAATTCAGCCAATTCCTCAAAATTTCCCTCATTTGTCATTAGCTGTCCATTTCCATTATATAATGTATTTCTACGTGTGACCATATATTTAGTTTTATTGATAAATCCCTATCGGCAAAAATAATCAGATACAATTATAATATCATTGGATGAAGCAGTTACTGGACTTAGGTCATATTTATATTCAAATTGATCAGGGAAGCGAGTGGAACCTGATTATGTAGGAGCAAAGGTCATATAAAACGATCCAAAGAAGTCAGCATCAATGTAATTAAATTACTAGTTATTAAGTACGGTACTGACAACTCAGGTAATGTCATCCTTTCTTTTGTTAAGACGGAAGTGGCTGACACATGATAATAACTTAGTAATGACAAAATCCTTTGCTCGACAGATTGAGTAGAAATATCTTCTAAGCCTCCAGTTAACTGATTTATCGTGATAACCATAACCCATTAGCTAAATGTACAAGCGGGGGTTTTACCCTGACACAAACAACGCTAGCAAAAAGTGTGGGAATATGGCAATTTTCTAGCGTCTGAAGCCTAGGAAAAAACCCAAGCCTAAGAAAAAAAACCCAAGCCTAGCTAATGTTTGTGACCCGACTGTACGTGAAGCCAGCACGGGAAAAAAAGGTCCAACCTCTGAAGGCGTAAATCGCCAATGATAAATTTGTAACCCCCCCGGGATCAAAATAGGAGGGTGCATTAACCAATTATATGTTTCGTTATATGTGCCTAAGCACTGAACTTAGGTCCACGAGATCGAGGTAGTGGGAGTAACTAGTTTACCTATAGGCGAGAGAGGCTTCTCCTCGTCACTTCTCGTATACAATCAAACAAAGTCACTTCTCGTAGACAATCAAACAAAGTCACTTCTTAGAAACACTTCGTTCTGAAAGTTAAATAAAGTCACTTCATATATACAATTACTTGCAGTTTATAAAAGATAAGAATATACTACTTTTACCAGACCTTCTTTACACATTAATTCTGCCCGACGAAGTCCTCGTGGAATCCCTAGATAAGAACCTCAACTCTATCGATTACGAACCTGAGCAACCTAAGTTCTCACACATGGAGAACTCCTTCAGTATTCCTAGTGTCACTAAATCACACCTACACCTCTTTACCCCAACAATAACCCTCCTCCAGTACCTTTCTCCATTTGCCTACCTGTTCATCTCTCTTTGGCCCAAAAAATTTCCTAAGTACTTTATTCTCAAATACTCGAAGTGGAATATGTAGGAAATATAATATATATAAACAAATGCATGTTGTCTGTCTGTTTGTCCTTTATGCAATAGGCTACTATACCATTAATTTGATTGTGATGGGGCTTTTTTCTTCACTCTTTGTAGTGAAAGTATTTTTTTGGAACGTGTGAACGCATAAATGGCTTACGCTCCCTAAACCATAACACATACACCAAATTAATGTACACAGAATTGAATATATAAAAAAATTACAAAAAAGTCTGCGACAGCATATGTCTATCTTTTATGGATCTCTCTCAATAACCATTTTTGTCTTTCAGTTCATTGTGTCAAGGAGATCGGGATAAGTAGATTCCCGGGCAACGCCAGGTATTCAGCACGGGGTATCTAAAAATAATTACGATAACTAACTAACTCATTGGCAGTATCGAACCCGTAGGTTCTGGCTGTGTCGACGTAAGCTACCCGTACATCCCTATCCTGAGCTAATCTTTTTCAGTCATCCTCTGTATAATGTACTTCCCTCAAATCATAGTTAATATTATTCCCCCCCTCATTCTTGGTCTACCAACTGGGCGTATTCCCTCTGGTTTTCATACAAAAAGCTTCCATGCACCTCTTTCATCCCCCCATACGTGCCATATGTCCTGCCCATCGCAGTCTATGAGACTTAACTGTTCTTATTATATCTAGTTCCCTATAAAGATCATGTAGCTCACTGTTATGTAGTTTTCTCCATTCACCTGTCTATTCATCTCTTTTTGGCCCAAACATTTTCCTAAGAACTTTATTCTCAAATACTCGTAATCTTCTTTCCTCCCTTAAAGTAAGAGTCCATGTTTCGCATCCATATAATATAACTGGTAGAATAATAGTTTTGTATATTTTCAATTTAACATTTTTTCAAAGGAGTTGGGACGACAAGAGACCCTGTAATGCATAATAGCACGCATTTCCAGAATTGAGTCTATGTTTAATTTCTTTGTGCATCTCATTCCTACTTGCAACAAATTTATAATTATTTTTCTTTTTACTTATTCAATTAAACAAAAAAAATAATTTATTTAGGCGTAGCAGCGCACGCCGGGTATTAATAATAATAATAATAATAATAATAATAATAGCTTTATTTTACCTGGCAGAGTTAAGGCCTTAAGGTCTTGTCTGCAACTCAACCAGGTTTAAAAAAATACAAAAAAAATCTTACATCTAAATTACAATAAACATAAACAATTACATGTTATAAATACAATACAATGGATATTTATAATGTATTTTGATTTACTCTAGATTTAACGAATTTAATGTATAATACGTACAAGGTATATAAAAAACGAGAAAAAAATTATTAATGACATAATGCAAATTTAAATAAATAGAGAAAAATTAATTATTAGACAACAGGTAACTGCATTAGCAAGTTACAAATAGAACTGAGGTGCAGATAGGAATTAAATAAATTCTGGAAACGCTTCCTATTACGCTTACAAGGATACACATGTCATCTCACCTTCTTAAAAAAAACACTAAAAATGTACACCGTGTCCTTAAAAGTCCGGTAACACCTTTCTTATTTAATTGCTCAAAAACAAGACATCATACAGGTATCGACTATTTGTCATATGAAAGAGTATCTGCATTTTTTTTGTGCAGTGTCTGGGTTTAAAATCCCTCAATATGGGAACCACGTGTAACTCGAAATATGTCTCCACGATAATCCAGTTCTTGTCATACTCTTTGGAGCATATCCTCAGATACAGTGGTAGCAACTTCTTTAATCCTAAGGCAGCAATATATGCAATAAATTCAGACAAAATGAACTCAATACAAATTAAAGAGTGCTACAAAATGATTCAACAACTCCAAAAACTACATAAAAGAATTCAATTGCAATGGATACCTGCACATTGTGGAATTGCTGGAAATGACACTGCTGATTTCTTGCCAAAAAAGGGTCCAATTTAATTCAGAACACTACTAAAAGCTTACCTTTCGCATCCATAAAAAGAATAATTAAAAACAGATATAAAATGAAACAAAACCAAGACCTGTGTAATAAAGCCAAAGACAAAAAAATGGAATATTTTAGTAAAGAAGCCAGATATTATTCCAGAAATTCCACGTAAAACTACAGTGGCAAAATTTAGACTGCTTACAGAACATGACTATTTGGCCAAACATTTACATAAAATAGGAATGTACACAAATCCAAATTGTCCTCTATGCAACAAAGACGAAGAAATTAATGAAGAACACCTACAAACCTGTGAAGTATTACCTGTTGGATCCACCATAGAGAAATATTGGAGAGCAAGAACGCTAATGGCTTCATTGCCAAAGCCCAGCATTTGAAAACAACAACACTTCTTCAATCCTGCGCTTGAGGTCTCGCACATTTTGTTGTAAAGGTGGCACAAACACATTATCTTTTATGTATCCCCATAGGAAGAAGTCACAAGGAGTTAGATCCGGGGATTTGTCAAAGCAGTTATCATTATGCCCTGCACGTCCTAGCCAGCGTTGAGGTAACTCACTGTTTAGGAACTCACGAACGTTATTATGATAATGGGGTGGAGCCGAAACCAAAATAATTTTATATACGTTTTTATATGGCATATAAACGAAACCTGTATGATGTTTCGTTTTTGAGTAATTAAATAAGAAAGGTGTTACCGGACTTTAAGGACACTATAAAATTGTTAATCTTCCAGTTGCATTATACGAATGTAAAACATTTGACTCATACTTCAAGGAATGAGAAAATATTACACGAGTATTAGAAAATAAAGTTCATAGGCTCAAAAAAATATGAACAGACAGTTGAATAGAGAAGGCTTACATCATCATCATCATCCTGCCAGGTATTAGTCCTAGAAGAACTGTTACGGCCTGAGAAAGAGGTTTTCGTGCCATCTTTTCATAGGTCGACCAAGTGACCGTTTCCCATTTGGACAGTAGTTCATTATTGCCTTGGGGATCCTGGATCTAGCCATTCTTGAGACATGTTCCTTCCAGTTTAGCTGATATCTGGAGATGTAGTCCAGTATTGGTGACACATTAAGTTCTTGAAGGATTTCTACATTTTTCTTTCGATCCCATTTGGTGTAGCCAGCTGTTCGGCGCATAAATCTCGTCTCACAAGCTGTTAGTCTGCTTTCATCTCTCGTCCTTAACGTCCATGCTTCACTCCCATAACATAGGACTAGAAGGCTTACATAACAATATTTTATATGATACTTATGGGAAACCAGATGTAATAAGAACAGTTAAGTCTCATAGACTGCAATGGACACGAATGGGGGATGAAAGAGAGGCATGGTAACATGTAGGAAACCAAAGGAAAGAGACTAGCTGGTAGGTCAAGAATGAGGTGGGAGAATAACATTAACTAAGATTTATACGGGAATGATTGGAAAATATTAGCTCAGGACAGGGATGTATGGAGAGCTTACGTCCGCTCGGCCATGAACCTACGGGTTCGATAGTGCCAGTGAGTTGGTTAGTTATGATTTTGGGAAAGTAGATTATACAGAGGATGATTGGAAAACATTAGCTCGGGATAGGGATGTATGGAGAACTTACTCCCGTACAGATATGAATCTACGGATTCACACACACACACACAACCAACACACACACACACACACACACACACACACACACACATGCATATATATATATATATATATATATATATATATATATATATACACGAGTATATATGCACTAGCGTACTCGGGAGACGTTGTCCTGCCCGAACGTTCAATTCTTGTGTCATGGCGGACGATAAAAAAATGTTACTTTTTTTTACATAAAATTCAATAATTAAGACGTAATTAGATATTATTAAATAAGTTCACAAGAAAACCCCACACTGCTATATGTTGTGGCTCAAGAAGCATGCTTGATGACGTCACATTATTGTCGTGAGGAATATGTCGATAATGCAGATGACTACATATCTGACATAAAAATTTCCTATAATCCGATCGTAGCGCCACGTACCGAGTCCAATTGTGAATCTAAACCATCCACTCAAAAAAAAAAATCATCAAAATCTTGTCCAGTTGTTTAGGCAGTTTTTAATTTCGGATTTCAAGTAAATCTCCTCTTCTAATTTATCGGATTTCGCTAATTTTAGACAATATCTCCGATTGATTGAGGTCTTTCCACTTTTCAGCGGTTGCCCTTTTACCAGCCGGCTGCTGGCCCTTCACATCCACATGTGTCAATCACAGAGGTAGATGATCAACAGCCAGTGTAGGGGTGACATGTGGTTAGCATGTCGAGTCCCCCAGCCGTTATAGCTGGTTCCTCAACCTGGAGCCGCTACCCAATTGCCTCACGATGCTGGGTGGGCACCGGTCCCATGCCGAAATACCATGAGAAAATTTCTTCCCCCATGGAGACTCGAACCAGCGCAAGTCCCGTAGCTCTGCGCCAAGTCTTCCTACCTTAACCGCTCGGCTACGGCGCGGGACTAATTTTAGACAATATCTACTTCGGTTTATTTTAATGGGATATACTGAATTTCGTTGTGAAGCATCGAAAAAAATGTGACCACAAGAGCGATTTTTTTCAATTTTCACTTCAGGTGAACTCATACACCTAATGGTTTTAGACGGTCCAATAATTGTAAATGAGGAACCCAATCAGACACACGCACACCAAAAATGTTTTCAAAATCAGTTCAGTCGTTTAGGTGGACTTCAGTGACAAACACACGTACGGAAGAATTATATTATATAAAGATAAAGATAGCCTATGTATATATATATGTATGTATATTTTCCATGCCGTAGCCGAATGGTTAAGGCAGGAAGCCTTGGCGCAGAGCTACGGGACTTGCGTTGGTTCGAGTCTTCATGGGGGAAGACATTTTCTCATGGTATTTCGGCCAGTATGGGACCGGTGCCCACCCAGCATCGTGAGGCATTTGGGTAGCTTCAATAAGTAGCGGCTCCAGGTTGTGAAAACAAGTTATAACGGCTGGGGGAATCGACATGCTGACTACATGTCACTCCTACAGTTGCTGGATGATCACCTACCTCTATGATTGACACATGTGGATGTGAGGCCAGCAGTCGGCCTTCTAAGCCTGTCGCGCCAGGAGTTATACAAGCGTTACTGCTATAAAGTAAATATTCTATTTAAAGATTTGCTTAACTGTTATGTTAGCCACTAGATGTCAGTCGGAACGATTTTCCGCTACCTCTTGTGTGAATCGAGAATACTACATATCCATCCATAGTAATTCTGCCCGAAGACAGGTCTTTTACTGCAATCATAACATTTTCATGCTATGCTTGCAGCTTTACTAGGGAATTGTAGGTGTGGTAGCTTCGCGTTGCTTTCCACACCGCTGAAGGATGATGATGATGATAATGATAAGGATGATGATGGCCATATGATTTCGGGGACCGTTTGGGCCTTAAAGTTTTCCTGACATTTGTCTTACAGGTGAGGAAAAAACCCGATAAAAACCCAACCCAGAAAAAACTGTACCGACCGGGGATCGAACCCGGGCCCGCTGCGTCCCAAGTCAACACGCTACCTCGAGATCACAGCGGTAGACATAATATATAAGAAAAATGTATGTTTCTGTTGGAATACTTGCGTAGCTCAGGTCGTTAGAGCGCTAAACGTACAGAGTTTAGAGACTCGGGTTCAAATCTCGACTCAAACATTCATTTTTCTTTTCATATCATATATACATATGTGTGTGTGTGTGTGTTGTGTGTGTGTGTGTGTGTGTGTGTGTGTGTGTGTGTGTGTGTCATGGTCATTTTCGGTGTTTAGTAAGTAGGATCGGTGAAGACGGGCTAACATGTGGAGCAACAAATCTACATGAAATTCACTTGAATTAAAAGTTAATTATTCCAGTCCATGACTTTGTATGTCAAAGGATTCACATATTTAACATCTTGAGAAATTTATCGTTCGCATGTTCTCTACCCATTTCCGCCAAATTAGATTGACTTGTTTCTACCAAATTCATTTTTAACATAATGTAGGCGTAACTTTATTGAAGGAACTAAAGCAAGCGTCTTGGAAGACAGGATTAGTCACATACGAGGATAAAACAAAATATATGAGAATATCCATTCTCTTATACAGGGTGTAACATAACTCAACGCAAAATTTCAGGAATGAGTTCCTCATATGGCGAGAATAAAAAAGTGTATTACAACATGGGTCCGGAATTGATAATTACAGAGTTGTTCGAACTTTAATGAATGTTAGTACATGGCGACAAAAATGCAAGGGACTTGTTGGAGCGCTCTGTTCTGTCAGATGAAATGTCCAAAGTGGCCTCCTTGTGCCTCAATACAGGCATATTCTTCATTTGTGTACATCACAGCAGCCTACAATCAACAGAAAACAGACTGTCAATACCTACTGTAAACCTTAATAACCTAACATTCATGAAAGTTCGAAGAACTCTGTAATTATCAATTTCCGGAACCATGTTGTAATACACTTGTTTTATTCTCTCCATATGAGGAACTCATTCCTAAAATTTTGTCGTTAAGTTATGTAACACCATGTATAGTCCTATGATGGTCAGAAATATGAGAAAGTTGATAGTATTAAATGCTTGGCTTCTCTAATTACCACAAAAATTAATTAAGTGAAGAGTTTCGAGCAAGGATTACAATGGGCAATAGATGCTTCTATGCATTAAAACAAGTTTTTAAGTCAAGAACAATAAGTAGGATAGCAGAAATTAAAACATATAAAACAATATTAAAACCAATAGTTATTTATATTATTTTTGGTCTGGATATCTTACCTCAATATTAATGTTGATTTGTTCTTGGACATGTTTCAAAACAATTCTGTTTTATCGTCAGCTTTTGAAACATGTCCAAGAACAAATCAACATTAATATTGAGGTAAGATGTCCAGACCAAAAATAATATAATTAAAATAACCTCAAAATATAACTTCCTAAAATTAAATACCAATAGTTATGTTTGAAAGCGAAACATGGACATTATCAGAAAAAGGTAAGTAGGCCTACATGTTAAATACATGAGAAAGAAAAATATAAGGAAGATATATGAAACAGTACAGGAACAAGCTAGCTTAAATGGAGATTTAGAACGAAGCAGGAATTGAAAGAATTATATAGGAATTTAGATCTGGTAGGAGATATTAGAAGAAACATACTGGAGTGGGTAGAACATGTGTTGCGAATGGAGCAAGAAAGAGGTGCAAGAAAGATTTTAGAAGGCAAACCGGAATAAAGAAGAAAGGTTGGAATACAGAAACTTTTTCTTCCTCAAATGCCCCAGGTTGTCATTTCGACATTTCTGGAGTACTCTCCTGGCATGGCGTACTTTTCTGAGGTTGGAGCGCCTGGAAGGCGGGGTTACGCTGCCCCGATGATATGAGAGTTGATGATGATGGTAATGATGCACCAGGATAGGGCTTAAACTAAACTTAAGCTAATTACGTGAATATGATACTGATGAGAATGATGGCCAGATGGTGTTCGGGGACCGTTTGGGACTTAAAGTTTCCTGACATTTATATTGCAGGTGAGGAAAAACTCACCCAGGAAACTTGTCCCAACCGGGGATCGAAACCGGGCCCGCTGCGTGACGAGGGAGCATGCTATGTCATGATCACAGCGGTGGACGTGCAGAAACTAAGATGTTTGGATAAGATTGAGGAAGATTTAAGACAACTAAAGATGAAAAGAAGGAGACAGAAAGCTAGTAATAGAGAAGAGTGGGAGGCCAACGTTCTTAGAGGACCGTATAGCCAAAGGAAGAAAACGAAGATGAAGAAGAAAATGAAAAAGAAGAAGAGGAAGGGGTAACTTTGATTTTTTAAATATTTATTTAGCACAAAGGTCACCAAAATTTTGTCTCCTAAATCAAGTTGCAGAGACTTTTGATGTCCCAACTTCTTTCAAAAAACGTTAAGCTGAAATATATAAACTATTATTCTACCAGTTATATTATATGGGTGCGAAACATGGACTCTTACTTTAAGGGAGGAAAGGAGATTACGAGTATTTGAGAATAAAGTTCTTAGGAAAATTTTTGGACCAAAGAGAGATGAACAGACAGGTGAATGGAGAAGACTACATAACAATGAACTACATGGTCTTTATAGGAAGCCAGATATAATAAGAACAGTTAAGTCTCATAGACTGCGATGGGCAGGACATGTTGCGGTATGGGGAATGAAAGACGTGCATGGAAACTTCTTGTAGGAAAGCCAGAAGGAAAACACCCAGTTGGTAGGCCAAGAATGAGGTGGGAGAATAACATTAATTATAATTTGAGGAAGGATACATTGGCTCGGGATAGGGATGTATAGAGAGCTTATGCCTACGCGGCCATCAACCTACGGATTCGATAGTGCCAGTGAGTTAGAACAAAACTGCTTTGTTCAGACTTGATAATGATAGCCTCGCTATTGAAACGCGTTGACGATTTAATTCTTTTTAGGAATTTTAATGACATATCATTTTATTGGCAGCTTTCCATCTGGTTTTCCTGCGAGAAATTCCTATGTCCTGCTTCCACTCCCCATACGTTCCACATGCCTGCTCATCCTGCTCATCGAAATATATAAGCCTTTACTTACTTACTTACTTACTTACTTACTTACTTACTCACTGGCACTATCGAAGCCGTAGGTTCATGGCCGCGCGGACATAAGCTCTCCATACATCCCTATCCTGAGCTAATGCTTTCCAATCATTCCCTGTATATCTACCTCCCTCAAATCATATTTAATGTTGTTCTCCCACCTCATTCTTGGTCTACCAACTGGGCGTTTTCCCTCTGGCTTTCCTACAAGAATTACTATTCATAATATATTTGGTTTGCCATAAAGATCATGTAATTCATTATGTAGTCTTCTCTATTCACCTGTTTGTTCAACTATCTTTGATCCAAACATGTTCCTAAGAACTTTATTCTCACATATTCGTAATGTTTTTTCCTCCCTTAAATAACAGATCACGTTTCTCTTCAATATAACTGGAAGGTTAATCTTTTATAATTTTTTGTTTAACATTTTTGAGAGAAGTTAAGGCGACAAGAATCCTTGAAATGTTTAATAACTTGCGTTTACAGAGTTGATCCTATGTTTAATTTTTTTCTGCGTGTCATTCCTGTTTGTAATTAGGATGGCACTTTCTATTGCTGGGTTAGATTCAGTCATATCTTCAAAATTTCTCACATTTGTCATTAATTGTCAATTTCGATTACATAATATATTTATACGTGTGACCGTATATTTAGTTTTATTGATGTTTATTTACAGCCCCAGTTTCCTAGTATACTTTAATGGAATGTGTGTTTTGGCCCTTAGTATCCCTCGCTATATCCTAATATCCTAGAAAATCTAGACTAGAAATCATATTTGAAGAGAAAAATTATACGCTCAGACCGGGACTTGAACCCGGGACCCTTGGTCTAGAGAACCAAGGGTCCCGGGTTCAAGTCCCGGTCTGAGCGTATAATTTTTCTCTTCAAATATGATTTATCCATCATTGAGATGTACGAAATCAATAATATAGACTAGAAATAATTATAAATACAGAAATTAGGCCTTTGGTAGTCTTCCCTCCAGCATTCTTCTTACGTGCCCATACCATATTAGCCTCCTGTGTTCAATCTCATCCATTATACTTCTTTCTGCATTCATCCATTTTCTAATTTCTGTATTTATAATTATTTCTAGTCTAGATTTTCTGGCAGCTCTTCTCCAAAATTCCATTTTAACTGCAGTTATTCTGTTGGCATGTTGTCGTGTCATTGTCCAAACTTCCGATCCATATAAAATTATACAGTACGGAAACATTTATAGAATTACTTCCTTTTTCAATTTTTACTCCATACGAAAAAATCCATCGAAACTAAACCTTGGATCCAGAGGCGATCATGGAAGCCAGAAGATAGGGAAGGAAGTGCATTCTACATTAATTGTACACTATTATAACGACAACAGGAAGTTAAATATTGCCCGAGGGAAGATATTTTAAAATCACGGGATAACTGATACTTTAATGGGAAACTATTATTTCTAATTAAGTAGAATATGTCCACCGCTGTTATCTCGAGGTAGCGTGCTGCCTTGTCACGCAACGGGCTTGGTTTTGATTCCCGTTCCGGACAGACTACTGGATGAGGTTTTCACGGGGTTTTCCTCATTGACTCTCATACAGGGGCTACAACATGAGCCTTAGGGAGTCATAAGTGAACAGAAAATATAGGTATCTTTACAAAAAATGCTAAAATTATTCTCAAATAAAAATACTCTAATTAAATCATCTATAGATTTCATTAAAAAATGTTTGATTCTTACTGTCATATAAATATATAACGCCAACCAATAATGGCATGGATGCCAGTAAAGTGTAAAATAATAAATAGATTCCCGCCTGTAAACGCTCAAATTTCAGGGAAACCGTAAGGAAGAAGAAAGGTTGGAAGACAGAAACTAAGATGGTTAGATAAGGTTGAGGAATACTAAACACAACTGAAGGTTAAAAGATGGAGACAGAAAGCTAGGAATAGAGGAGAATGGGTAGATGTTATGAAGGTGGCCAAGGTTCTTAGAGGAACGTAGAGCCAAAGGAAGAAGACAAAGAAAGACAAATTTCAGGGGGACCCCTGAGCAGAATTAGAGCCCCCGTACCGACTTATGAACCCCTGAGCAGAATTAGAGTATCCGTACCGATTTAAGATCCCTGAGCAGAATTAGAGTATCCCTACCGATTTAAGAACCCCTGAGCAGAATTAGAGTCTCCTACCGAATTAGGAATCCCAATGCATAATTAGAGTGCCCGTACCGAATTAGGGACCCCTGAGCAGAAGTATTGTCCCTGTACCGAATTAGGGACAACTGAACAGAATTAGACTTCCCGTACAGAATTAGGGACCCCTGAGCTGAATTAGAATCCCGTACCGAATTAGGGACCCCTCCCCAGAATTAGAATTCTCGTGCCGAATTAGGAGCCCCTGAGCAGAATTAGAATCCCCGTATTAAATTAGGGACTCCTCAGCATAATTAGAGTCCCCGTACAAATTAGGGACCCCTGAGCAGAATTAGAGTCTTCGTACCGAAGTAGGGACCCCTAAACCATTAGGATAGGAGTTCATTTCAAGTGAAAATTTAAAAACCACTCTCTGGCAGTCACATTTATCGATGTTTCGCAATGAAAATCAGTATATCCTATCAAAATAGACGGAGGTAGGTATCACCCAAAAAAATGAGCAAAATCCGACAATTAGAAGTGGAGGTTTACCTGAAATCCGAAATTAAAAACTGCCTAAATGACTGAACCGATTTTGATGAACTTTTTTGTGTGTTTCAGTAGATCCCTGGATGGTTTAAATTCACATTAGACCCAGTAGGTGGCGCTACGATGGGGTTATAGGATTTTTTTGAGTTGGTCCTTGGATGGTTTACAATTGGACCCTGAAGGTAGCTCTGCGATTGGGTTAAAGGATTTTTTTTGGAAAATTTTTGTTAATATTTTAAAGATTTTTCACATATCAGAACATCATCATCATCATCATCATCATAGTACATTCACGAATTTAGGCCATTTGTTGACCTGTTTCGGCCTCAAGAGAAACACCATCCAGAAGTCTTTTGAGTGGACGTCCTGGTCTTCTTCTTCCTGCAGGTTGATATCTTAACATTTGTTTGGGTATTCTGTGATCTTCCATTCGATGAACATGTTGCATCCATCTTGACTTATAATCAGAAATTTTGTTTTCTAAAGATTCCATGTGTAATTCTTCTAAGATGTCTTCATTTTTTTGTGATCTAGTAGTGTGTATCCTTCAATCCTTCGAAGATATCTCATTTCAGCAGATCTAAGTCTCTGTATATCCTTCTGTTTCAACGTCCATACTTCGCTACCATACAAAAGAGTTATATCTCCAAAATTGCAACCTCACCATCCCCCAATATTTTTTTAAAACAAAAAAAAATCCACCGTTAAAACCTTCTGAGAAGTTCATACATAATAATTGATCTCCTGAGAATAATTCGGGCAGAACAACGTCTGTCACGTCCGCTAGTATATCCATCCATAGTAATTCTGCCCGAAGACAGGTCCTTCACTGCAATCATAACATTTTCATGCTATCCTTGCAGCTTTTTTACTAGGGAATTGTATGTGTGGTAGCTTCCTGTTACTTTCCACGCCGGTGAAGCATGATGATGATAATGATAAGGATGATGATGATGATGATGGCCATATGATTTCGGGGACAGTTTGGGCCTTAAATTTTCCTGACATTTGTCTTACAGGTGAGTAAAAACCCCGATAAAAACCTCACCCAGAAAAACTGTCCCGACCGGGGATCGAACCCGTGCCCGCTGTGTGACAAGGCAGCACGCTACCTCGATACCACAGCGGTGGACTCGCTAGTATATATAGCAATTAATTAAAAAACCAAGGTCGTGTTCTGGTTGCGTCACTTTTTTAATTTAATGAATATTTACACATATGAGTACCAGAACAAGTTCATATTCTGTTGTAATATCGAACTTCTCTGCAGCTCATTTATTCTTCACAGCTATCAATGCATATTATTAATATTCATCACGCTCGTATATTTAGTAAGTTCACTTATTACACAATTAAAACACTGGCTCAACTGCACTTCTACTAGCGCTTGATTTTTCAGTTATATTGTTACACGCTTTATATTATTACACGCTTTATATTAGCTTGACCTGTATCTATCCATCTATCTATCTATGTAACGGAATTTTTCAACGCGATTTTCACCCACTTAAAATCATTGGATCGATTTGAAACTTTGTATACTTGTAGAGGACCCGTGACAATACAATAATTTCATATTTGTTTTCTAAAATCCTGGCCATAATCATCAGAAAATAAAAAAAAAGTGTTTTTGTATCAATGTAACGGAATCTTTCAACGCGATTTTCACCCTCTTAGAAACATTGGATCGACTTGAAACTTTGTATACATGTAGAGGACCCGTGACAATACAATAATTTCATATTTTGTTTCTAAAATCCTGGCCAGAATCATCCGAAAATCAAAAAAATTAAAACTGGTATAATAGGTTGCGGACTTGTCGAGTTTTTAGTCAATCGTTGTAAGAGCTCAATTGGTAGAGCAGTGAACTCTGTGGTATATAATTTCAGTAATCCATACGTCGCTGGTTCAAATCCAGCTGGGAGGCTTTTTTTAATAGAAGAGTATTACTTTTAGCTCATACTACAATAGTATCGAATTTAAAGATATTTACATTTTTATCTTATTCTGTAAAATATTAAAACTAAAAAATAAAAAATAAATAATAGTTTTAAAAAACTAAAAGAACACGCTTTATTAGAAAACTAAAAAATGAAAAATAATTTTAATTTCCAATAAGCTTGGGATAAAATAAAGTGGTCAACAAAAAAAATCATCTCCAACACATACAGAATAAAATTAGAGTTATCAACAAAAAGAAAATAATTTTACGATCAAAAGCGTGGGGTGCTTTTTATGATTTTTACATTTTCTTCTTAGAGAGCTTACTTTTACCAATATATGTTTATTATCAAATATATTAATTGATATAGAGCACCCCACGCTTTTGATGGTAAAATTATTTTCTTTTTGTTGATAACTCTAATTTTATTCTATATGTGTTGGAGATGATTTTTTTGTTGACCACTTTATTTTATCCCAAACTTATAGGAAATTAAAATTATTTTTCATTTTTTAGTTTTCTAATAAAGCGTGTTCTTTTAGTTTTTTAAAAGCTATTATTTATTATAAACTATAGCTCTTCTTCTGTATTTACTAACATTATTTAATATTTTAAACTTATTCAAACAATTTTTATAACATTATATTCATAGCTGCTTGTATCCCTTCTATCCAAGTTTTCTTCAGTCTTCCTCCCTTCCTCCTTTCCATTGTGATCCATTCCATAACAATTTTAGGCAATCTTTGCTCTGGCATTCTTTTGACATGGCCATACCACTGTAATATTTTCTTTTCCATAATGTCTATGATGTCCGGCTCCTCTTGTACACGCGTAATTTCCCTTATTTCTTTATTTCGTATTCTATCCATTCTAGATTTTCCAGCTGATCTTCTTAAAACATCCATTTCTGTACTTAAAATTCTTTTCGTTTCCCTCTGACTTCATAATAAGATAAAAATTGTATTTTCCTAGCCACTTAATTGTCTAAATGATAACATCTTCCGCAATACCGCTTCTATCCAAGTTTTCTTCGGTCTTCCTCTCTTCCTCCTTTCCATTGGGATCCATTCCATAACAATTTTAGGCAATCTTTGCTCTGGCATTCTTTTGACATGGCCATACCACTGTAGTCTTTTCTTTTCTATAATAATAATAATAATAATAATAATAATAATAATATAATAATAATAATAATAATAATAATAATAATAATAATAATAATAATAGCTTTATTTTACCTGGCAGAGTTAAGGCCTTAAGGCCTTGTCTACCACTCAACCAGATTTTAAAAAATACAAAAAAAAAAATAGTCTTAAATCTAAATTACAATATACATTTATAAACGATTACAAGTTATGAATACAATACAATTAATATTTATAATGTATTTTGATTTACTCTAAATTTAATGAATTAAATATATAATATGTACAAGATATATAAAAAAAAGAGGAAAAGATTAATGACATAGTATAATGTGTATGACGTCCGGCTCCTCTTGTACACCCATAATTTCCCCTATTTCTTTATTTCGTATTCTATCCATTCTAGATTTTCCAGTTGATCTTCTTAAAACATCAATTTCTGTACTTTAAATTCTTTACGTTTCCCTCTAACTTCATAATAAGATAAAAATTGTAATTTCCTAGCCACTTAATTGTCTAGGCCTAAATGATAAGATCTTCCGCAATTATTGAAAAAGTATTTTACTTGAACTATAGACACAATGAAGACATATGAACTATCACTTGTTTTAATATCACGGTGACTAGCATCTTCCATGACCACTTATCAAATGGCTGACAACAATACTCAGCACACATTTCCGTGTATATGTTACGATCAGAGTGATTAATCAGCGATTACAGGTAATTACAAGTCATTATGAATAATCACAACGTCACATTTTAGAGAATTCCGAAGGGATGAAGCTACTGAGGTTGTTCTCATCAAAAAAATCTGAAAAAAATTGCAGATCTTCACCGATTTCAGACCTTATCATGGCTACGGCCTAAATGACAGAAGATCTTTACATCTTACTATTTCAAATTCTGCACACATATTTATCAAGTTATTTAAAAACACGTTTTCAAAATTTATCGGCTCATCACAATTTAGGAACAAGATCACAAGACTCTTCTTTACTTTTGATACCACAATGACTAGAGCATGGAACTCACTTCCCAGTCATGTCAGGGATTGTCAATCGCTATCATTATTTAAATACAAATTAATTGATATCTTAAGTTCGACACAATGAAAACATTAACTGCATAACAACTATATACAACATTCTATAAATAATCATCTAGGAAGCTACTTACTTTATTTTATTTTAAATATTTTAATTTTATTATATTCCATGTTTTTGTTAGTATTAGCTAGTATTAGATCACATCATCAATGTATTTTGTTTAGTCTGTATTTTAATAATATCTTAAAATTGTAATATGTATGTAATTTTTGTATAATTTTACTATTCGCTGGTTGAGTGGAAGAGAAGGCCTTGTGGCCTTAACTCTGCCAGCTAAAATAAAACATTATTATTATTATTATTATTATTATTATTATTATTATTATTATCATTATCAGTAGTAGTAGTAGTAGTAGTAATAATAGTAGTACTAGTAGTTATTGTAGTAGTATTAGTAGTAAATTAGAAGGCAACGAAAATTTCAATATATCAGGGGCGGCCAGTCCTTAAGGGCACAGGGACACGTGCACCTCTTACAGTTTATTCATTTATTTACCTATATTAATTAAAATGCTCTTGCAGATTTTCTAATATATATGAAGGGCTTGTCCACCGCTGTGGTCTCGAGGTAGCGTGCTGCCTTGTCAAGAAGCGGGCTCGGGTTCGATTCCCGGTCGGGACAGGCTCCTGGGTGAGTTTTTTCGGGATTTTTCCTCACCAGTAAGACAAATGTCAGAAAGCTTAGCGTCCAACAGTCCCCGAAAATCATCCGGCCATCATCATCATCATGCTTATCATTATCATCATCATCATTCACTGGTGTGGAAAGCAACGGGAAGCTACCACACCTATAATTTCCTAGTAAAGCTGCAAGGCATAGCATGAAAATGCTATGATTGCTGTCAAAGAACTGCCCTCGGGCAGAATTACTATGGATGGATATTAATTAAAATGATTTTGCAGATTATCTAACACAAATGAAGGGTTTAAGGCAATAACATCATAAGGAACATATTGTTCTTTCTAAGATATATGAATTTAAATACTAATTGGACAGTACTGTTGTTAATACATTACTTACTTACTTACTTACTTACTCACTGGCATTATCGAACCCGTAGGTTCATGGCCGCGCGGACATAAGCTCTTCATATATCCCTATCCTGAGCTAATGCTTTCCAATCATTCCCTGTATAATCTACTTCCCTCAAATCATAGTTAATGTTATTCTCCCACCTCATTCTTGGTTTACCAACTGGACGTTTTCCCTCTGGCTTTCCTACAAGAAGCTTCCATGCAAGTCTTTCATTCCCCATACGTGCAACATGTCCTGCCCATCGCAGTCTACGAGACTTAACTGTTCTTATTATATCTGGCTTCCTATAAAGACCATGTAGTTCATTGTGTGTATATATTGCACTCCGGCAAGAATAACGTCACAACTCAAAAAATGCACGAATTAGTTAATCCCCAATTCAAAACTACACAATTTGTTTAAACCGTATAAAGTGAGTCAGTAACTAATCAAGGTACAAGTTGCACATATAGCTAGCTATTCCTAAACCATTTGAACTGTGATGTAAGTGAACACTTTCTTTTTGATGTACTGGTTGGAATATGAGTTTTTTTTAGTTGTGACGTTATTCTTGCCGGGATGCGATATGTTTTAACTCATCACTGATGCACTTACAAATGATTTTATGGATAATGCTCTGGCATTCTTTTGACATGACCATACCACTGTAATCTTTTCTTTTCTATAATGTCTATGATGCCCGGCTCCTCTTCTACACCCATAATTTCCCTTATATCTTTATTTCGTATTCTATCCATTCTAGATTTTCCAGCTGATCTTCTTAAAACATCCATTTCTGTACTTAAAATTCTTTTCATTTCCCTGGTAGGAACTTGCCAGACTTCAGCACCATATGTTAAAATGCTCTGAATTATGGTTTGATATATTTGTAATTTTCTATTTTTTTGTAATTTTTTGCTCAACCGAACAGAATTTAAAGCATTTATTGCTTGTTTTTTTTTTCTGCGATTCTATTTTTTATTTCCACTGTGTTATCGCCTGAATGGTCTAATTTTGTTCCTAAATAAGTGCATTCAATACTAGATTTTAGTTCTTCTCCATTGTTGAAATTTATATTTTCCATTTCTTCTCCTATACACAGGTATTTAGTTTTCTCAATGTTTATACAATGTCCCCATTTTTCATATTCTTCTTTTAGTTTTTTAGCCATATATTCTATGTCATCGTGGTCCTGTACTATTAATACCTGGTCATCTGCAAAATTTAGTGATATACATGTGTATTTTGGATGGGTATGCCCATTTTTTGACATTTTTTCCTCCAGTCTCTTAGTACTCTTTCAAGGTAAATTTTAAATAGAGTTGGAGATAAACTGCAACCTTGCCTTAAACCTTTTGTAATAGTAAATCCCTTTGTTATATGATTTCCAACTTTTATTTTCGAAATAGATCCTTTGTATAATGCTTTTATAGCTTCTACTAATTTTTTGGTAATGTTAATTATATATATATATATATATATATATATATAAGAACTAGCTAATACCTGGCGTGCGTGCTACGCCTAAATAAATAATAATAATAGGAAAAGCGCGCACAAAAGTGCATTAGTTTATGTCTCTGCTGTATACCAGTAACGATTGTGTTCTCTTTAAACAGACACCGAAATGATATCTTTCACACGGTTTATCACAGAGCTTTCACACGCAGTGCCTTGACGGATCATGATAGTTTGAATTTTTGCAGAGATTGTAGTGATATTCATGCACTGCCAGTCTTATTATTGCACTGCGTATCTTGTTGTTTGGTCCAGTCCAGTCTCGATTGATAATTGCATCTGTTGCGTAAAAATCGTCTGGTATTTCTTTTCTCTTCTTTTTTCATATTTCCTTCAATGCAGTTTCCTGTTTAGTAGCTGGTAGCAGGAATTTTGTGCGTAGATCTTGCACGAGGGAAGTTTCCCGTGCTAATTCATATGCAAGTCTAGATGGAGCAAATTTCGAGATCCCCATTGCTGCTTTTAGGAATCTTGCTTTCACTTTTTCTACGCCTAAATAAATAAAATGCAGTAAAACTTGTTTAATGCGGAACATGAATAATGCGGAAATCTGTCCAATGTGAACACATTTATTGGTTCCGGCAAAATAATAGTAATCTTAGTGTATTTATCTTGTATAAAACCGAATCTGTCCAACGCTGAAAAGGAAGGATATTTCTACACAATTCACGAAAAAAATGTTTATAAGGCGGAAAGATAGAGAGAGAAATAAATTAGTTACAACTTCATTGAATTCCCGTTAGGCGAATTAACAATAAGTGATGATTCCTGCTGCCGCGCGCGGGTGAAAGTAGAGTTTCTACCTGTATCTGGAATTTTCTTTCGGTCTCACTGCACACCTGTTTTGAGAAATACAGGTTCGTTTAACAAATATGTGGTGTGTGACATCTGTCTTACAAATAACCAGTGCACTGTAAAATCTTAAATTATTTTAAGATCTGAGACCGATTGTGTACAGATCTTTCACAGGTTAGTGTTCCGAATTTACGGAATAAAGATGGCTAAATCGTATGTATCAATGGCATCAAACGAAAAAGTGAAAGTGATTGAAGATAAAGAAAAAACAAACCCTTGGTACGCGAAATAATGACTAAATTTAAATGTAGAAAAACTCAAGTTTATGAGATTTTAAAATACAAAGAAAAAATGAATGAATGATGGATACAAGGAAATGGTCAAATGAAGAGGGGGGAAATGAAATCAACGAGGTATTGGTTTTACAAGTCCACGATCAGCAAATCTCCAAATTTTCGGACCGATGCCCCAAAGTCAAGTTCTAGCTGTTGCTATATCCTTAGAGAATAACGATTTCAAGGCATCTTAAGGTTCGTTGTGGACAGTTTTAAAAGACGACACAATATAGTGTGGAATGAAATTTTCGGAAAAATCAATGTATGTGGACGAAAGTATAGTTACTGAGTGGAAATTGCAACTGCACACTTCAATTTAAGGATACGCGCCTAAGAGACATTTTTAACGCTGAGGAGAAAACGGGACTGTTTTTTCGTGCATTACGGTCGAAGTCCCTTGTACATACTACACTTCACTTTTTAACGGCACGCGGAACTACAGTTAATCCAAGGTGCATAAAAATACATATACGGTGCTCTATAATTTAAGATTGGTTATTTTTTGTTTTTTTTATAATGCGAAATGTTGCCCAATGTGGAAAAAAAAAAATAGTCCCACGCGATTCCGCTTTGAACAAGTTTTACTGTATTAACACATTCAGTACCGTAAACCAGTTAAGGCGTTTAAAGAGACTATCGTGTATGGGGCCGTCGGTCAGTTAACTCGCTTTAGAGTGGGCGCGAACAAACCGCGTTTATATTCGGCGCCTAAATATTGTGTTGGCTTAGTATGTCTTGGAGATTATAGATGGCATGTAAATGTACATTTTCTATTCCCGTTTGACACGTTTAACCTTGGTGAATCCCCTTTTATTTTTAAAACAAACAACACATGGAATTCGTTCACCCAAACTTGCTCCAATGCAGTCGTATATGTTTCTCGTTATCGCGCTGTTGTTTGTGCGTCAATGAAACCATGGCGAAAGAAAAATATCTCACTGAAGAAGAATTATTGAATATTTTGTATAATGATGACTCAGGTGATGAACTGATTCCTGAATTAGAAGATTCACAAAGTGAAAGTGAAGATGAACTTCCACTTCCTGAAATTGATACACCGATAGCATGTGATGTCAATACCCAAGTTATTTCACCATCAAATACTACTAGGATATCTCCTTTAGGTATGTACAAAATTTGAATTTTCTAGGACTAATAGTTTGTGAATAATGGTCCATTTTATGAAGTGCCACGAAAAGGGTAGCTGGGGTATTTATATGGCTGGCCTGTGGGTTTAAATGCCCTGCTCAGTGCCTGGTACTGAATGTAATAAAGGTTAATAAACTATATGCTATACGCTGAGACGATCCAAACATGACGGTTGCTTTTTTTAATTTCGAATTTCAGGTAAACCTCCACTTCTAATTGTCGGATTTTGCTCATTTTTGGGCAATACCAACATCTGTTTATTTTAATAGGACATACTGTGTTTCGTTGTGAGACATCGAACATTGTGTCTACTAGAGAGATTTTTAAATTTTCAATTCAGGTGACCCCTCACACCTAATGGTTTTAGAGGGTACAATTGTGAATCTAAACTATCGAGAGACCCACTCAAACACACACAAAAATATCATCAAAATCGGTCCAGTCGGTTGGGCAGTTTTTAATTTCGGGTTTCAAGTAAACTTCCTCTTCTAATTGTCCAATTTCGCTCATTTTTTGATAATACCTACCTCACTTTATTTGAATAGGATAAACTGAGTTCGGTTGTGAAACATCGAAAATTGTATCTAGTAGAGCGATTTTTAAATTTTCCGATTCCGATTGAGGGTCTTTCCACTTTTCAGCGGTTGCCCTTTTAGCAGCCGGCTGCTGGCCCTTCACATCCACATGTGTCAATCACAGAGGTAGATGATCAACAGCCAGTGTAGGGGTGACATGTGGTTAGCATGTCGAGTCCCCCAGCCGTTATAGCTGGTTCCTCAACCTGGAGCCGCTACTTATTGTAGCTACCCAATTGCCTCACGATGCTGGGTGGGCACCGGTCCCATACTGGCCGAAATACCATGAGAAAATTTCTTCCCCCATGGAGACTCGAACCAGCGCAAGTCCCGTAGCTCTGCGCCAAGGCTTCATACTTAACCGCTCGGCTACGGCGCGGGACTTTAAATTTTCACTTTAGGTAATGCTCTCATACCTAATGATTTTAGATGGTCCAATTGTGAATCTAAACCATTCAGGGAACCACTCAAACATACACAAAAATCATCAAAATCGGCCCAGGCGTTTAGGCGGTGGCCCAGGCGTTTAGGCGGTGGCCCAGGCGTTTAGGCGGTGGCCCAGGCGTTTAGGCGGTGGCCCAGGCGTTTTAGGCGGTGGCCCAGGCGTTTAGGCGGTGGCCCAGGCGTTTAGGCGGTGGCCCAGGCGTTTAGGCGGTGGCCCAGGCGTTTAGGCGGTGGGCCCAGGCGTTTAGGCGGTGGCCCAGGCGTTTAGGCGGTGGCCCAGGCGTTTAGGCGGTGGCCCAGGCGTTTAGGCGGTGGCCCAGGCGTTTAGGCGGTGGCCCAGGCGTTTAGGCGGTGGCCCAGGCGTTTAGGCGGTGGCCCAGGCGTTTAGGCGGTGGCCCAGGCGTTTAGGCGGTGGCCCAGGCGTTTAGGCGGTGGCCCAGGCGTTTAGGCGGTGGCCCAGGCGTTTAGGCGGTGGCCCAGGCGTTTAGGCGGTGGCCCAGGCGTTTTAGGCGGTGGCCCAGGCGTTTAGGCGGTAGCCCAGGCGTTTAGGCGGTGGCCCAGGCGTTTAGGCGGTGGCCCAGGCGTTTAGGGCGGTGGCCCAGGCGTTTAGGCGGTGGCCCAGGCGTTTAGGCGGTGGCCCAGGCGTTTAGGCGGGGGCCCAGGCGTTTAGGCGGTGGCCCAGGCGTTTAGGCGGTGGCCCAGGCGTTTAGGCGGTGGCCCAGGCGTTTAGGCGGGGTGGCCCAGGCGTTTAGGCGGTGGCCCAGGCGTTTAGGCGGTGGCCCAGGCGTTTAGGCGGTGGCCCAGGCGTTTAGGCGGTGGCCCAGGCGTTTAGGCGGTGGCCCAGGCGTTTAGGCGGTGGCCCAGGCGTTTAGGCGGTGGCCCAGGCGTTTAGGCGGTGGGCCCAGGCGTTTAGGCGGGTGGCCCAGGCGTTTAGGCGGTGGCCCAGGCGTTTAGGCGGTGGCCCAGGCGTTTAGGCGGTGGCCCAGGCGTTTAGGCGGTGGCCCAGGCGTTTAGGCGGTGGCCCAGGCGTTTAGGCGGTTTTTAATTTCGAATTTCAAGTAGACTTACATTTATAATTGTCGGATTTCGCTCTTTTTTGGATAATATCTGCCTTGGTTATTTTATTAGGATATACTGAGTTTCGTTGTGAAACATCGAAAAATGTGGCCGCTAGAGCGATTTTTCTATTTTCACATCAGGTTAACTCCTACACCTAATGGTTTTAGAGGGTCAAATTGTGAATTCAAACTGTGGAAGGACCCAATCAGATACACACACAAAAATTTCATCAAAATCGGTTCAGTCGTTCATTGACATACACACGTAGAGAAGAATTAGGCCTATATAAGTATCCACAGTAATTCTGCCCGAAGGCAGGTCCTTCACTGCAATCATAGCATTTTCATGCTATGCTTGCAGCTTTACTAGGGAATTGTAGGTGTGGTAGCTTCCCGTTGCTTTCCACACCGATGAAGGATGGTGATGATGATCATGATGATGATAATGATAAGGCTGATGATGATGGCCATATGATTTCGGGGACCGTTTGGGCCTTATTAAAGTTTTCCTGACATTTGTCTTACAGGTGAGGAAAAACCCTGATAAAAACCTCACCCAGAAAAACTGCCCCGACCGGGGATCGAACCCGGGCCCGCTGCGTGACAAGGCAGCACGCTACCTCGTATATAAGTATAATAAAAATAAATCGGCGCGGTGGGCTAGTAGTTATGCTTCTTGTCTCTGGTTCCGACGGTCCGGGTTCAAACCCGGCCTCGGTAGATGGATATTTTTTTGATGGAAAAATCCTAGGAGCAAGTCCTCCGGTAGGACTTTACAGTAAGCCGTGGGTCCCGAGTCTGAAGATTTTCAGGCTCGTAAAAGATCCTTAAGCCTGAATAAAAGGCATCTAAGCAAAATTTACCGACCACAAACATCCTAGTAATATCTTAGTTATAATATTATAACGATATTGAAAAAAAAAATAATGTCTGAACCAGGAATCGAACCGTGGACTTCTCCTTCTCCGGGTGTGTGCAGCCCACTACACTATTCTAGACTTGGTACAAACACAGAGTTTTTTTTTTGCGAGTTACTTTCTGCCTCTCATCGCCTTAATCTATGACCGTGTGTGAGTAGGTATATGCAATATGTCATATTAGTAGAGATGAGATGAGAAGAATTCATATGTAGAAAAAATGTTGCGTAGCAAAAATAATGACTTTGTGAATTCCTCGGTGAACTCAGCGGAAAACAGAGGACAACACTCAAAATTTAAACGAACCCGGATATTGTTAAAGCAAATCAAGATGTCATCATACGCACTTAAACATCTTAATTTAAGAATGTCCGTGAGCCAGGTGCTGCGTAAATTAAGTGCATTCCTCATCAAGTCAAATATGTATGCCATTTTGTTGGTTTATGAAATATATATTCCTTTTGAAAACTAGGGCTCGGGAGTTGAGGACATATCATCATCATCATCATCCGGTATCATGGAAGCTGCCGCTGTCTTCCGGAAACCAAACGCCATTCCTCTCTTTCCATCCATTGATCTTCCTCCATTCCTCTGATATTCATAGCTGCTTGTACACCTTCTATCCAAGTTTTCTTCGGTCTTCCTCTCTTCCTCCTTTCTATTGGGATCCATTCCATAACAATTTTAGGTAATCTTTGCTCTGGCATTCTTTTGACATGACCATACCACTGTAATCTTTTCTTTTCTATAATGTCTATGATGTCTGCCTCCTCTTGTACACCCATAATTTCCCTTATTTCTTTATTTCGTATTCTATCCATTCTAGATTTTCCTACTGATCTTCTTAAAACATCCATTTCTGTACTTAACATTCTTTTCATTTCCCTGGTAGGAATTTGCCAGACTTCAGCACTATATGTTAAAATGCTCTGAATTATGGTTTGATATATTTGTAATTTTCTATTTTTTTGTAATATTTTTGCTCCACCAAACAGAGTTCAAAACATTTATTGCTTGTTTTGTTTCTGCGATTCTATTTTTAATTTCCACTGTGTTATCGCCTGGATGGTCTAATTTTGTTCCTAAATAAGTGCATTCAATACTAGGTTTTAGTTCTTCTCCATTGTTGAAATTTATATTTTCTATTTCTTCTCCTATACACAGATATTTAGTTTTCTCAATTTTTATATAAAGTCCCCATTTCTCATATTCTTCTTTTAGTTTTTAGTCATATATTCTATGCCATTGAGGACCTATAAAAGCCTATAAAATACCTTTAAAAAGATCTAAAGATATCCTACAAATGACCTAAAAACGGGGCGAAAAAGGACGTAAAAAGTGCTGCAGTTGCTAACGAGTGGGTAAAGACAACCTCGTTTTCTTCGTCCTCTGTTCGAGGTAATTTTCACAAAGTGGCAACTTCTCAAAAAAATTGTAGTCGAAATACGATAGTGGACAGTAGGCTAGTGGAATTGTTATGCAATGGATCCCAATGGAAAGGAGGAAGAGAGGAAGACCGAAGAAAACTTGGATAGAAGGGGTACAAGCAGCTATGAATATCAGAGGAATGGAGGAAGATCAATGGATGGACAGAGAGGAATGGCGTTTGGTTTCCGGAAGACGGCGGCAGCTGCCATGATACCGGATGATGATGATGATGATATATATAATTATATATATATATATATATAATATATATATATATATATATGGTATGATAAGAAAAATAAATGCCTGGACGGGATTCGAACCCGGATCTCTGAGTCTGTACCTCAGCGTGATATCCATTACACTACCAGGCGAATCCAATTCAAACACTTATTTTTCTTATATATGTATTATACTCTCCATTATTACTAGATGTCGCGAGAACACTGTCTTCACTGCCATCTAGTAGCTGACTATATCAAGTAAGCAAATTAAAGAGAATATTTATTTTACTTTATAGCAGTGACGCTTTATCGATGTTATAATTAAATCTTTAACATTGAGCAATGCAAGCTTAATATGGTATGATAAGAAAAATAAATGCCTGGACGGGATTCGAACCCGGATCTCTGAGTCTGTACCTCAGCGTGATATCCATTACACTACGAGGCGAATCCAATTCAAACACTTATTTTTCTTATATATGTATTATACTCTCCATTATTACTAGATGTCGCGAGAACACTGTCTTCACTGCCATATATATATATATATATATATATATATATATATATATATATAAATTTTCGTCACGCCCATTTTCAGGGTCTAATAACTAGTTTCATCCCGCGCCGTAGCCGAGTGGTTAAGGCAGGAAGCCTTGGCGCAGAGCTACGAGACTTGCGCTGGTTCGAGTCTCCATGGGGGAAGAAATTTTCTCATGGTATTTCGGCCAGTATGGGACCGGCGCGCACCCAGCATCGTGATGCATTAGGGTAGCTACAATAAGTAGCGGCTCCAGGTTGAGAAAACCAGCTATAACGGCTGGGGGACTCGACATGCTGACCACATGTCACCCCTACACTGGCCGATTATCATCTACCTCTGTGATTGATACATGTGGAT
This sequence comes from Diploptera punctata, assembly GCA_030220185.1. Taxonomy (NCBI): domain Eukaryota; kingdom Metazoa; phylum Arthropoda; class Insecta; order Blattodea; family Blaberidae; genus Diploptera; species Diploptera punctata. Next base: position 493,374 of record JASPKZ010006812.1, on the reverse strand, counting down.
GTGAGGCCAGCAGGCGGATGGTAGGCTAAGGGCCTTGTAGGCCTGTCGCGCCAGGAGTTTGTTTTTAATAACTAGTATCGATGAAGACTTGCAAAAAATGTCAATCTTTCCATTACATCAACAATAACTACTCTATTTCCTTCCGAATTCTCTAACATATAATATTAACTTACATAACACACAAATAGGAAATAAACACAGGAAATAGAGAGAAAAAAGGAGGAATCCTAAGTACAGTACCAATTAGTGAAAATCATTTCACCCCTCCTTGATTCACGTCACAATGCTCGGAGAAAGCAACAACTGAGCGGATGGAAAGAAGGCGAGAGTTCTACAGTTGTTGTCAAGATGTGGTGGCTACCACTCGTGTTTTTGTTCTCCGCGGTCTCGGCTTTCAACGAGACTGACTTGCTGTCGACGGAGTGGGACAGTGATGGCATGTCTGTTCCTCTTTCTAATTCTTCGGGACGCTTCACTTCGCTTGAAGCATTACTAGAAGTTTTTAACCCGTACCATGTGGCGAAACAGTGGGATATTCCTCCTCGCGACATGACCGCCATGTGCGGACTACAGGTTCATCAGTACCTAGAACACCTCAACAAAGGGACACTTTGGGCACTCAAAAGTAAGTTGTTATTAAAAGCATAATTTATACATTGTCCCGTATTCGTCCCGTGTTTTATGATTTCAAAAGCTGTCACAATAGGTTATTTTATTCAAAATAACTGTATTAAACTTATATGAACGCCATGGAATTTATTTACACATTGTCCCGTATTTGTCCCGTTTTTTATATTTTCAATATCTGGTCACAATTTGTCATTATATTAAAAATAACCGTATCAAACTTTTATGAACAACATGCAAATTATATTTATACATTGTCCCGTATTCGTCCCGTTTTTTATTATTTCAAAAGCTGGTCACAATAGGTTATTTTATTCAAAATAACTGTATTAAACTTATATGAACACCATGGAATTTATTTACACATTGTCCCGTATTTGTCCCGTTTTTTTTTAAATATTTTCAATATCTGGTCACAATTGGTCATTATATTAAAAATAACCGTATCAAACTTCTATGAACAACACGCAAATTATATTTATACATTGTCCCGTATTTGTCCCGTTTTTAATATTTTCAATATCTGGTCACAACAGTCTATTATATTCAAAATAACGTATTAAAATTCTATGATCACCATACAAATCATTTATACATTGTCCCGTATTAGTACCGTTTTTCAAGTCTTCAATATCTGGTCACAACAATCCAATATATTCACAATAACTGTATTAAACTTCTAAGAACATCGTACAAATCCTTTATACATTATCCCGTATACGTCCCGTTTTTATGTTTTTAATATCTGGTCACAATAGGTTATTATAATCAAAATAACTGTATCAAACTTCTATGAACGCCCTAGTAACTAACTCATTGACACTATCGAACCCGTAGGTTCATGGACGTGCGGACAGAAGCTCTCCACACATCCCTATTCTGAGATAACATTTTCCAATCACCCCTGTATAATATATTTTCCTCAAATTGCGGTTAATGTTATCTCCCATCTCATTCTTGGTCTACCAACTGGGCGTTTTCCCTCTGGCTTTCCTACAAGAAGCTTCCATTCCCCTCTTTCATTTCGCATTCGTGCCTCGTGTCCTGCGTATCGCAGTCTACGAGACTTTATTGTTCTTATTATATCCGGTTTGCTATAGAGATCATGCAGCTCATTGTTATGTAGCCTTCTCCATTCGCCTGTCTGTTCATCTCTCTTTGGTACAAACATTTTCTAAAGGATTTTATTATCAAATAGACCTACTTGTAATATTTTCTCTCCCATTTTAAAGTAAGAGTCCATGTTTCATATCCATATAATATAACTGGGAGAATAACAGTTTTATACATTTTCAGTTTAACTTTTTTTTTAGAGAAGTTGAGACCAGAGTCTCTGCAATGCATAATAGCGTGCATTTCCTGAATTGAGCCCATGTTTAATTTCTTTGTGTACCTCATTCCTATTTGTAATTATTGTTCCTAGGAATTTGATTTCAGCAACTTCATCAAAATTTCCCTCATTTGTCATTAAGCGTCCATTTCCATTATATAATGTATTTCTATGTGTGAACATACTATATTTATTTTTATTGATATTTACTTCCAGTCCCAATTTCTTAGTGTTACTCAATAGAGTACGTGCGTGTCGGCCCTTAGTATCTCTTCGCTATCGGCCAATCATACTATATCATCAGCATAAATCAACAGCTTATTTATACCATTGAGTTGTAGGCCTTCTTCATTCTCTGACGATTTGATGGCATGCTCTAGTGCAAAATTAACCCATTGTAAAATTCAAAAGTATCCGAAAACTGATTGACTTAGGCTTTCACGGCCGGAGTTATGATGATCTTGTACAAGACAACCCTTGAGGATGCCGGACGCAGTCTCTGGTGAAACTTCGGGGAACTACAAGCCTCAAGACTACGGCCAACAGCCCGGAAATCTTCTACAAGATCATCATATTATCCGAAAACTGCTTGCCTACACGACAGCCCTACTCTTTGTACCATTTCGACCAGTACTTCCGACTACGGTTCTAACTGTTTTTCTGGAATACAACCAAACTTATAGAAGGACGTCTCGTAAATAAGCCTGGCATAAAAAATCGAGTTTCAGCAATTTAAAGGATAACAAGAGAAATATTCAATTAACCAACAGAGTCCACTATAACATTGGCTTGATGTGGAATTCGGTTGGTTCATGCAGTTCTTGCGAGTTGGATTTTTTTAACAAATAAAAAGAAATGTTACATATGTGTGTATATTCATCTGTATTGTATATATATATATATATATATATATATGGTATGATAAGAAAAATAAATGCCTGGACGGGATTCGAACCCGGATCTCTGAGTCTGTACCTCAGCGTGATATCCATTACACTACCAGGCGAATCCAATTCAAACACTTATTTTTCTTATATATGTATTATACTCTCCATTATTACTAGATGTCGCGAGAACACTGTCTTCACTGCCATCTAGTAGCTGACTATATCAAGTAAGCAAATTAAAGAGAATATTTATTTTACTTTATAGCAGTGACGCTTTATAGATGTTATAATTAAATCTTTAACATTGAGCAATGCAAGCTTAATATGGTATGATAAGAAAAATAAATGCCTGGACGGGATTCGAACCCGGATCTCTGAGTCTGTACCTCAGCGTGATATCCATTACACTACCAGGCGAATCCAATTCAAACACTTATTTTTCTTATATATGTATTATACTCTCCATTATTACTAGATGTCGCGAGAACACTGTCTTCACTGCCATCTAATAGCTGACTATATCAAGTAAGCAAATTAAAGAGAATATTTATTTTACTTTATAGCAGTGACGCTTTATAGATGTTATAATTAAATCTTTAACATTGAGCAATGCAAGCTTAATATGGTATGATAAGAAAAATAAATGCCTGGACGGGATTCGAACCCGGATCTCTGAGTCTGTACCTCAGCGTGATATCCATTACACTACCAGGCGAATCCAATTCAAACACTTATTTTTCTTATATATGTATTATACTCTCCATTATTACTAGATGTCGCGAGAACATATTTTTCTTATCATACCATATTAAGCTTGCATTGCTCAATGTTAAAGATTTAATTATAACATGTATATATATATATATATATATATATATATATATATGGTATGATAAGAAAAATAAATGCCTGGACGGGATTCGAACCCGGATCTCTGAGTCTGTACCTCAGTGTGATATCCATTACACCACCAGGCGAATCCAATTCAAACATTTATTTTTCTCATATATGTATTATATTCTCCATTATTACTAGATGTCGCGAGAACTCAGTCTTCACTGCCATTTAGTAGCTGACTATAACAAGTATATATATATATATATATCCAACGATAGTAATTCTGCCCGAAGGTAGGTCCTTCACTGCAATCATAGCATTTTCATGTTATGCTTGCAGCTTTACTAAGGTATTGTAGGTGTGGTAGCTTCCCGTTGCTTTCCACACCAGAGAAGGATGATGATGATGATGATGATAAGGATGATGATGATGATGATGATGATGACCATTTATTTCGGGGACCGTTTGGGCCTTAAAGTTTTCCTGATATTTGTCTTACAGGTCAGGAAAAACCCCGATAAAAACCTCTCCCAGAAAAAGTGCCCCGACCGGGGATCGTACCCGGGCCCGCTGCGTGACAAGGCAGCACGCTACCTCGAGACCACAGCGGTGGACACACACACACACATACATGTATATATATATATATATATCCTGCCCGAGGGCAGGTCTTTCACTGCAAACATAACATTTTTATGCTATGCTTTGCTGCTTTACTAGGGAATTATAGGTGTTGTACCTCCCCGTTGCTTTCCACACCGGTGAAGGATGATGATGATAATGATAAAGATGATGATGGCCGGATGATTTTCTGGGACCGTTGGGCCCTAAGCTTGCTGACATTTGTCTTACAGGTGAGGAGAAACTCCGAAAAAAACTCACCTAGGAGCCTGTCCCGACCGGGAATCGAACCCGGTTCCGCTGCGTGAGAAGGCAGCACGCTACCTCGAGACCACAGCAGTGGACTATTTGTATTTATGACATTCATCTGATGAAGGTACAGTGTATTGAAACAGCTGCTATGAATGATATATGAAATAAATATTTATGAAAATCATATAAAGCTTTTATAGTTTTATTTAGCTATTAAATAAATGTAAAGAATTTAGAGAATTTGAGCTGAAATTACAGAGTCTTGGGTAATGTAACAAATTGGCTTTCAAATTATTTTAATTTTAGGTCAAAGCTTTTGCTGTTATTTTCTGTTATTATTGGAAGCCACCCCTCGAGGAGAATAATACGCGCCCCGCGCAAGTATGACAATCTACTTTCACACTGACAGTCATTTGTTTCACTCAGCACGCAATATCTTACTTTCCAGTGACACCAACACGGAATTCCATCATATAATTATTACATTTGTTATCTTAATATATAAAAATTCAGCCTGCGTGTGTTTGTGACTTATAGGGTGGATTTATCAACCGAAGTCCAAAACCACTACCCCGGATTTCCGATTTTTCATTGTTTCCATAACAACTATAAAAACTGTTTACGGCTGTTAATAATTAATTTGCAATTATTGCAAAAGCAAATGTCTCAACATGCCTATAGTTTCATAACAATTTCTGTGAATTTTTAGTAATTTTTATTAATTTTATGGAAATATTTTATTACTGAGCTATAATGTAATTCAGGAAGAATACGTAATGTTAAAAATTTTAAATATTTAGATCTGTTTTAGATAAAAGTGAGAATTCAACTACAGAAATTGAAAGAAGAACAACTGATGGAAGAAGAATCATTGGTATGTTGAACTCAGTGCTTTGGAATAGAAATATAATACACAGAACAAAGAAAACTATATTTCAAGTTCTGTTACAAAGCATTTTATTCTATGAATCCGAAACCTGGACAGCAAGTAGAAAACAAGCCAACAAGCTGTTAGCAGTAGAAATGGATTTTTGGAGGCGATCGACAAGAATTTCAAAAAGGGATGAAGTCAGAAACAGCACAATAAGGGAAATTATGCAAGTTGAAAAAAATAGAAGAAAAACGTTTGAAATGGTATGGACACCTCATAAGAATGAAGAAGAGAGAATACCAAAGAAAATCCTTAATTGGAAAGTTAATGGAAGAAGTGGAAGAGGCAGGCATAGAGGACGATGTAAGGATGGAGTGCAGAGAAGTATGGCTAGAGATTTGAGGGAAGAAGATGCTTTAGACAGGAAACTCTGGCGACAAATCACTTTGGGTTGATGGAGAAACACTGTATTGTGGAATATTACTAATAAAAAAATGTAAATAATAAAAAAATTGTAAAGCTGGTGTTGTGGTATTGACCTCGGTTGACAAGTTCACTCATAGACTTCTAAACCCCTCAACCGACCTTCATGAAAATTTGTACAAACATGTTTTCAAGTACGCCGAGTGTTCAGCAGCAGAGAAAACAAAATACATGAATAAAAAAAAATCAACATTTTTAAAATTTATTGTAATCACAATTGAGGTTATGTATTATTTTTTTAAATATTAATAGAAGTATCTTTTTATATCCGTCTTCATAAATTAAAATGGATTTTTGTTTAAAAAACGTTATTAATTATTTTAAATCATGTAGGCCTTTCAAAACATGTTTCATCTTCGGCATGTTATTTGGTAAAGATGTTGGCGTTTAATTATGTCATGATTTCAGGTCTATACATTTGTATTAATGTATACCCCTACATCAGTATTAAATTACATGCCGAAGATGAAACATGTTTTGTCCAAATAATGGGCCCATCTAACTTTCCTAAATTAGCATTGCAGTATCAATTTACAGACTCTCAGATACAGGAAGACCAAAATTAAGATGGACTGACCAACCACATCTTGAGTTCTCTTATGAACAGGATCAAACGACCTAAAACTAAAAACGTTCACGATGATAATGATGATGAAAGAAATGTTTATGTTTCAAGCCCCAATTTCTTAGTTTTACTCATTCTATTGAGTAATATAAATAAACTGGGACTAGAAGTAAATATCAATAAAACTAAATATATGATCATAGTACAAATATCGTATATATATATTACAGAAGTTGGCACGACAAGAGTCACTGTAATGCATAATAGCATACATTTCCGGATTTAAGGCTATGTTTAATTTATTTAATACCTCTTGCCTTATTTGAAATTATTGTTCGTAGGCATTTGAATTCCGCCAGTTCTCCTAAGTTTCCCTCATTTGTTATTTATTGTCCATTTCATTAATTCATTTATTTATACGAGTAACCATACAGCCTATTTAGTTTTATTGATATTTAATTCTAACTCCAGTTTCTAAGTGCTATATAACAGAATGTGAGTGTCGACTTCTAATATAGGGCCTATCTTTGCTATCACCTAACAATACTAAATTATCAGCATAATTACTAACAGATGATTAATAATAACATTGAGTTCTATGTTCTATTTAACCTCTAAAATTGTGATTGAATGCTCCAGCACAAAATATGATAGCGGAGGAGATAGTGCATTTATTTATGCCATTGTCGATTCCGTATGCATTATGGTATGAAGGTACACTTTGACAATACTTTCTCCATTTTGTTGTTTTGTCGTTTCTCTAAATACGGTAATTGCACGTCTGCGATGAAATTCACAAAATGTGTTCACAAGGTTATCTAATTAATTAATTAAGCTATTAATTTTTACAAGTATGTAATTTGTTGTTTTTCTGCATTATCTTTATACAATATTGCTTAATAGTGTTCTATGAAGGATGGGAAAAATGTACATAAGATATTGAAAGATGGTATTGTTTGAAACTGCGCAAGTGGGTGGGTCCATAAGGTACACAGAGGTACATTGTCTTCTCTTCTCTGTAAAATTAACGAATTCCGAAGGAATGAAGCAATTGAGGTTCTCATGAAATTATTTTTGAAAAATTTTGACATATTTTCATTAATCCTATCTAGTAGACACTGAAAATGACCACATTAACAAATCCTCTTCTTCTTCTACTACAAGGTTTAGGCTATGCAGCCTGTTCCGGCGAAGTTAAAAGTGGAGTCCATCTTCTACGTGGTCGGCCAACATCTCTTGTTCCTCTGGGATTATACACGAAGGTTCTTTTTGGAATTCTTTCGTTGTTCATTCTCATTAAGTGTTCTGTCCATTTCTTATTATTTTCGCTGATTGTATCTTCAATTTTATATATATTTAATTCTTCTCGTATAGTTTCATTCCTTATTCTATCCGCTCTTGTGCATCCTTTCACATTACGTAAAAACAGCATTTCCGCAGTCTGTATCCTGCTTTTATCCCTTGATTTCATTATCCAATGTTCACTTCCATACAACAACAAAGGAAGAGCCATTGTTTTATATAATTTAAGTTTCGTATCTTTCCTTGTTTTCCGACCTAAGGTTCTTTTTATGGTTCCACAAATAGCCTGGAATTTATTTACTTTATTTTCTATATCTTTATTTTCTCTATAAGTTATATCTCATCCTAAATATTGGAAATGTGATATTTGTTCTATTATTTTGTTATCCAGTACATTTTTTGATCTAATTCCATATTTACCAATAAATGCCAATAAACTACATTAACAAATAAATAAATAAATAAATAAATAAAATGCATATATACGTATCTTATGTGTCACAACAAACAAAATTAAAACAAAATTAAAATTTTATAAAACAATCGCAGTTCCTGTCATGTCGTGACACGATTTCCAACGCACAGCCGTCTGCAGCCGACAGTTGAAGAGTTAAGAGGTCAAAGAGCACGCAGGATCTCCTGAGGATGTCTACCGCAGTAGCAGATGAAACGTTGAGTGTTAATAAAATCAGACCACGGCCATTTAGCCCAAAAGACATAAAATGCATGAATCAATATACCTGCCGTGAAAGTTTACAATTTTACATAATTGATAATGTGTTTGTGCATTTGGTTGAATAAGTAAAAGGAAAAATGAATATACATTTATATCGTTATTATTTTTAGATACCCCGTGCTGATTACCCGGCGTTGCCCGGGAATCTATGCATCCCGATGTACTTGGCATAAATGAGCTGAAAGATAAAATTCGTTATTTTGAGTTATCCATAAAAGAATACCCTCCGTGCGCTGCTATGCTTGCCCGGGAATCTACTTATCCCGATCTTCTTGGCGTCAATGAAAGACCAAAATGGTTATTGTTTGTTATCCTTAAAAGATAAACATATGCTGTCGCGGATTTTTCTGTAGAAGTTTTTGAGATATTCAATTTTGTGTACAATAATTTTGTGTATTTGTTATGGTTTAGGCAGCGTAAGCCATTTGAGCTTAAAAAAAACACTTTTCCACGTTTTTTCACTATAGAAGGTGATTTTTAAGGGTGAAGGGCTTGAGCATTAAAACTCTCTTATAACCTGTAACGTTCCCGGAAAAATCTTGAACATTTTGCAAAGAGCCCCATGACAATCGGATGAATGGTATGGCAGCACATGCTTTCCCGGGAATCTACGAGTACTTATCCCGATCTCCTTGGCATCAATGAAAGATAAAAATGGCTATTGTGTGTTATCTTTAAAAGATAATCATATGCTGTCACATACTTTTTTGTAGAGTTTTGTGAGATATTCAATTCTATGTACATCAGTTTTGTGTTTTTATTATGGTTTAGGCAGCGTAAGCCATTTAAGAGTAAAAAAAGGGACTTTTTCACGTTTTTCACTACAAAGGGTGTTTTCTAAAGGTCTAGGAGTTGAATATCACAACTCTCTTATAGCCTATGTTCATCCCGAGAATCTCGTGAACACTTTGCAAAAATCCCCATCATAATTGGATCAACGGTATGGCCTCACATAAAGTACGAACAAACAAACACACATTCATTTTTATATATTAAGATAGTATTGCTTAATACCATTTTTAAGGATGGGAAAGTGTAGGAACCACATCCAATGAATGTGTTGTACGTATATGTAAGAGGGCGTGTCCATGAGTAACACAGTGATAATAACACACTCTTGTTACATTGTCTTCTCCTCTCTCTGGTATTTTTTTATTAAGACCTACTTACACATTTTATGCCACCATATCACCAAAATAATTTCAAATAAAACGAAAAAACAAACAATTTATCGTTGCAGTACATGAATGATTACCTGAGATAAATATATACATGTTGATTTAAAAATATATATGAGAAGTGCCTTAAAATGAAGTGAGAAGTTGAGCTAAAAGTAAGCTAAAACCATCAAATTTGCAATGTAAAATGTGTATTAGTCATTGCTCAGAGAATGCAGCAAATTTATCACAAAAGCCAGCTAAACTAATCTTGTGTACTAACTAACATTTTCTCACTTTAACTTGCAAAAAATAACACTAACTTATCCAGCTAACACTAACTTGTCCATTTTATCACCCTAACCTGACCACTAATGTAGGTGGACTCCTGGGAGATAATCTCCTTATATGTGAGTAACTTGTTGGCAATTGGCTCTAGGGAACATGTGTTATCACATTTGCCAACATGACACTAGTAGTAACTTGTTCTCCGATCGAATATTCACAGGTGACACAATGGCAAAGGATATTCATAATAATAATAATAATAATAATAATAATAATAATAATAATAATAATAATAATAATAATAATAATAATAATAATAGTACATTTTCAATGTTTACACATCTTTCTGTGCCTAAAGTTTTATTTTCCTTCTCAATTCGTCTCTCTCAATCCACTCCATGTCCTCCAGTTCTCTAGTTCTCATTCCAGTTATTTCTTGCATCCACGAGTTTCGAGGTCTTCCTTTGTTTCTTCTTGCAGATGGACATCATTCCAATACCTATATCAAGAGAATATAATTTGGAAGTTTCTACGAAAAAAATGGCTTTATTGGAACAGATCACATCAGAACAAAAATAATTTTAAAAAATACATTAGAAAAAAGTTCACGAAATTCAATTATCTAGGCTGCAATATTTCATACCAAGTTTCAAATGACTTAGAACACAAATTAACATAATTTCTTCAATTAATTGGCACAATCAAACGAACTATATTCAAGAAAGTGAGAAAAGAAAGTAAATTAAAAATATACAGATCGTTAGTACAACCTACATTTTTATACGGTTCAGAAAACTGAGGTTTAACCACATCCCAGAGGAGGAGAATTGAAGCTGCAGAGATGAAATTACTTAGACCTCTTGCAGGATACTCTCTCCTTGATCATAGAACAAACGAATATATTCGTCAAAAACTAAATATCGCAAATATATTAGATATTGTTGACGAATACCGGTCAAATTGGCATTTCCGTTTACAACGCATGCAATCATCAACAATTCCATTACAGTCATATACATACAGACCATAGGGTAAACGAAGAATTGGGAGACCAAGGAAGCGATGTAGAGAACAGCTATAAATTCTGGGGACGGAATCGATCAAGTGGTCCAATCCTTGAAACTCGTGATGGTGGTGTATGCATTGTCTAATGCCATCAGATTGTTTTACGACATTTCTGGGATTCTTTTCTGTTATTGTCAGAATTGTAACCCACTTCTGAGTTCTGGGAGCCTGGAAGTACCGATGATATGATGCGTGATAGCTGATAGTAATAGCAGATAAAGCAATACCGCTGTAGTTTGATTGTATCTTTGTCTCTCTCTCTCTCTCTCTCTCTCTCTCCTCTCTCTCTCTCTCTCTCTCTCTCTCTCTCTCTCTTTCTCTAGCGTTCTTGACATACAACGCCGTTGAGTTCAAGCCAGGCTTTTACTTCAAGTTGTCAGGTTGTAGTAGTATGAATTGGAATGAAAGAGGGACATGCAAAACCAGAGGGAAAGCGCCCAGTATATAGAACAAATATGGGATGGGAAAATAACATAACCCATGATTTGAGGGGTGTGTTTTACACACGGAATGATTGAAAAAAATAACTCAGAATAGGGATGTAACGAGAGTAATGTCTGCGCGGTCATTTTAACTTCTGGATTCGATAGTACCAGTTATTATTATTATTATTATTATTATTATTATTATTATTATTATTTGTTTTTGTGATAAGTTGGCTACACTGACTGAGCAATGACTAATAATATGGTACGGGCACGTAAGAAGAATGCAGGATGGAAGACTAGCAAAAGCCGTCCATATGGAAAATTGAACAAGGAGCAGAAAAGGAAGACCAAGAACAACCTTGAAGAACAACATTCAACATTCAATGAGAAAATTTGGTGTAACGATGGAGAACTTTAATTAAGGGAAATTTGTGAATGTTACAAACTAATAGTCTATAAGACCGTAGTCATTTATTTTTTTTAACTCATGTCAATTATTAAGATTGGTTGGACAAAACCTCAATGATGAGGAAAATTATCAATGAATAAAATAATAATAATAATAATAATAATAATAATAATAATAATAATAATAATAATAATAATAATAATAATAATAATAATAATAATAATAATAACAACAATAAGAATAACCTATAATTTGATTAAATAAATGGCTTAGCAAAGAAAATGTAAAATATAAAAGAATAATGAAAATATACCTAGACCATGGTCATATACTATACTCTTCTTCTTCTTCTTCTTCCGAATGCAGTATTGGGTGATGATGCCCGTTCTGCGACTACAAAAACTGATCTTTCCATCGGTTGAAGGGTCTTCCGAGGTCTCTTTTGCCTTTAGGGTTGAGGTGGTAAATCATCTTTGGTAAACGGGAATTTGACATTCTCTGGACGTGTTGGAACCATTTAATCTGATAATTTTGTATATGTTCAACCATTTCCCTACTATTCCACTGCATCCTTATCTCATCACTTTTCATTCTATCCCTTAATGTTACTCCAGTTAGTGATCGGAGGAATCTCATTTGTGAACTATTAATGCGGGATTTATCTTTTGCTCGAAGTGTCCAGCATTCACTTCCGTATAGTAGAGCAGGTTTGGCTATGGCATTATGAAATCTCAATTGGATTTCTTTCCTCATTTGTTTTCCAAAATTTCTCCTAATTATACCATTTAATCTGTTATATTTTTCTAAATTTGTTTCCACATCTTTTTGATTATGAAACTGTGATATATTATTACCTAAATAATTAAAGTGTGCTACTTGTTCTATCGGTTTATTATTTATTATTATTTTTACTCTCGAAAGTCCCTTTCCAGTGATTGCCATGGATTTGGTTTTATTTTCAGATATTTTCATGTTGTAATATACTATACTGTCTAAGGAAATATTTAGTGAGCCTTTTTTAACTGTTTTGAGTCGGGCAGTCCTTGATACAGAGCTAAGAGGGGAAGGATTTCCAGAGTCGGGTGATTGAAACAAGGCAGGATGAGGAATAGTGATGTAGAGGAACAACCAGATTTAAATTTTCTCTCGATCGTCTGTTTAAGTTATGGTGGGCAGATAGTGAATGGAAGCGAGTAGAAATATAATGGGGTGATAAAATGGACAAAGTGTAGTATAAGAATCAGAGGAAGGTATCAAAATCGAATCTATAGGAATGAGGGTTCACCAGAAGCGAAAATTAAAAAAAAAACGCTCTAGCGGCCGGAATTTTCAATTATTTGTAACACAACTCGGTAAGCGCATTTGAAACAAAACAAGAAGGCATTCTCTAACTCTGATTCACTGGCACTATCGAACCCGTAGGTTCATGGTCGCGCGGACATAAGCTCTCCATAAATTTCTACCCGAGCTAATGTTTTCCAATCATCCCCTGTATAATCTACTTCCCTCAGATCATGATTAATGTGCTTCTCCCACCTCATTCTTGGTCTCATAACTGAACATTTTCCCTCTGGTTTTCCTACAAGAAGCTTCCATGTCCCTCTTTCATTCCCCATTCTTAATTACATGTCCTGCCCATCGCAGTCTACTAGACTTAACTGTTCTTATTATATCTGTCTTCTTATAAAGACCATGTAGTTAATTGTTACGAAGTATTTTCCATTCACCTGTCTGTTCATCTCTCTTTGGTTCAAAAAATATTTCTAAGAACTTTATTCTCAAAAACTGTAATCTTTTCTCGTACTTTAAAGTAAGATTCCATGTTTCACATCCACATAATATAACTGGTAGAATAACAGTTTTATATATTTTCAGTTTAACGGTATTTGAAAGAAGTTGGGACGATAAGAGTCCCTGAAATGTATTACAGTACAACTGCATGGATTTCCAGCAGCCAAAATTTAGTTTTTTGGAGCAAAAATCGGCATATAGCAGTTAATTTAAAAATAAGGATAAGTTCGTTAACGAACAAAATCGAACCAATAGAAGTAAGGGTTCACCTGGAGTTAAAATTTTAAAAATCGCTCTACCGGCCGCAATTTTATACTATTTATAACGCAACTCGGTACGTGAATTTGAAATAAAACGAGAAAAGCTTTCTCCAAAAATCAGCAAAATCAGCATGGCATTTGGCACGAAAGACGACTGACAGATGATACATGGAAACTTTTTGTGGGAAAACCAGAGAGAATGCGGCCAGCAAATAAGCCAAGTTTGTGGTGGGAGAATAACATTAACCATGATTTGAAGGAGGTGAATTAAACAGCGAATGATTGGAAAACAGCTGGTGATAGGGATGTATGGAGAGGTTACGTCCGCACGGCCATGAACCTCTGTTTGAACACTGTCATTGAGTCAGTAATAACAGTGCAAAAGTGTATACTTGAATTGAACTTCCGTGGGAGGAACTCACTGAGGAAGGAAGAACAAATTGCGTAATATTTAAATATGAGAAAGTCTCCCGAACTTACGCAATAGATTGTGTGCTTTCTCGTTGATGGCTCCATATTTTTGAGACCTGCAAATCTGATCCCATCTCTCATAACTCAGGCTGGGCTTTTCATGTATTACTAGCAAATACCCTGCGTGAGCTGCTGCGCCTAGATATACTACATTTCAAACTATATAGTTGATAGAGGACGAAGGGTTTTTTTCCCCTCTACCTATCATAGGTAGGCTATATGCGAGGCGGAGGGACGGTGCTAAGTCATCTGTTTCCAGTACTGACAGTAAAGAAAACATGCATCTTCCTCTCGATACACTGTGCCCAGCGTGGTTAGTTTTTATATTTTACTTTCGGAACATTCAGTTCAAATGTACAACATTTATTTAGTGTTTAGTTATTGTTTCATAGTTACAAGAAATAAAATATTTAAACTTTAGTTTATTGCCCTTGACTTCTCAACTCCTTTCAAAAAACGTCAAACTGAAAATATATGAAACTATTATTCAACCAGTTATATTATATGGATGCGAAACATGGACTCTTACTTTAAGACAGGAAAGGAGATTACAAGTATTTGAGAATAATGTTCCCCGCGCCGTAGCCGAGCGGTTAAGGTAGGAAGCCTTGGCGCAGAGCTACGGGACTTGCGCTGGTTCGAGTCTCCATGGGGGAAGAAATTTTCTCATGGTATTTCGGCCAGTATGGGACCGGTGCCCACCCAGCATCGTGAGGCAATTGGGTAGCTACAATAAGTAGCGGCTCCAGGTTGAGGAACCAGCTATAACGGCTGGGGGACTCGACATGCTAACCACATGTCACCCCTACACTGGCTGTTGATCATCTACCTCTGTGATTGATACATGTGGATGTGAAGGGCCAGCAGCCGGCTGGTAAAAGGGCAACCGCTGAAAAGTGGAAAGACCCTCAATCGGAATCGGAGGAAAATGTTTGGACTAAAGAGAGATGAACAGACGGGTGAATGGAGAAGAGTGCATAACAGTGAATTACGTGGTCTTTATAGGAAGCCAGATATAATGAGAATAGTTAAGTCTCGTAGACTGCGATGGGCAGGACATGTGGCACGAATGGGGAATGAAAGACGTGCATGGAAGCTTCTTGTAGGAAAACCAGAGGGAAAACGCCCAGTTGGTAGACCAAGAATGAGGTAGGAGAATAACATTAAATATGATTTGAGGGAAGTAGAGTATACAGGGGATGATTGGAAAACATTAGCTCAGGATAGAGCTACATGGAGAACTTATGTCTGTGCGGCCATAAACCTACGGGATCGATAGTGCCAGTGAGTTAGTTAGTTAGTTTATTATAGTGTATATATGTGAAAATATACAAAACTGTCTTTCTCCTAGTTATATGCAAAGGAAACTTGAACTGCAACTTTTAGAGAGGAGAAAATATTACGAGAATTTGAGAATAAAGTTCTAAGGAAAATGTTCGGACCAAAGAGATATGAACACACAGACGAATGCCGAAGATTGCATAACAGTGAGCTGCACGATCTTTATGGGAAAGCAGACACTGTATAATAAGAATATATAAGTATCATAGACTGCAATGTGCAGAACAGAATTTAATAAATAAATATAATAATGTAGGACTGTATTTTCATAACGTGAAGACTGATTTTTTTTTTGCAACAAAGAGTAGTACCTTCCGCTTCCTGGCTGCTTGTACCTGCTAATGGGGTGAATGAAGAGGTGATCTCTATTAACTCATTTGGAATAGACTGTAGATAAATTAAATATTTATTTTTATTTTTAGTTGAAAACTGGATGAACTATTTGCGACGAATAAGTTCAGATAGAGTTCCCAAGGCCATGCTTCATTATTGTCCAACAGGGAAGATATCTCTGGGCCGTCCAAGGAAACGCTGGATACAAAATTCATCAGTGAGATCGTAACAGGCCTATAGGCTTAAGATTTGGTTGGATGAAGAAGAAGACTTTTATTTGAATAAGTAAATAGAGAGTTAGAGATTAATTAAATTCTATGGTACAGGCCTACATTGCGACAAACCAAACATGGCGATTGCTAGGGTAAATTTTTAATTTCCGATTTCAATTTTGCTCAACGAGAACACACTCCCAGACCTGAATCCGTTATACAACTTATACAACATTAGTACCAGTTGAAATGCAGAGGACAAAACGTGGTTTTGAAAGGTCTTCATATTTTAACTACTTGACGAAGTTTTTCAAACTTATTTACTTACTCACTGGCACTATCGAACCCGTAGGTTCATGCCCGCACGGACATAAGCTCTCCATACATCCCTATCATGAGCTAATGCTTTCCAATCATTCCCTGTATAATCTACTTCCCTCAAATCATAGTTAATGTTATTCTCCCACCTCATTCTTGGTCTACCAACTGGGCGTTTTCCCTCTGGCTTTCCTACAATAAGCTTCCATGCAAGTCTTTCATTCCCCATACGTGCAACATGTCCTGCCCATCGCAGTCTACGAGACTTAACTGTTCTTATTATATCTGGCTTCCTATAAAGACCATGTAGTTCATTGTTATGTAGTATTCTCCATTCACCTGTTTGTTCATCTCTCTTTGGTCCAAAGATTTTCCTAAGTACTTTATTCTCAAATACTTGTAATATCCTTTGCTCCCTTAAAGTTAGAGTCCATGTTTTCCTGTTATCGTTTCTTATGTATTATTGAGAAGATTTTATCTATAGTTTGAACTGATGAACTGTGTTTGTAACATGCTTAGCGAAAATTGATTTGCCTCCATTTTTATGAAATCAGTGAAATGCTCGTTGTATCTTATTTTAAGTTACATCTTATTTTATAGGACACACAACCAGACATTTTAAAATAAGATATAACGAGCATTTCACTGATTTTATAAAAAATGAAGGCAGACCAGATTTCGCTATAGTATATTGCGATAGAAGTGAAGCACCTCTTTTTTTTCAATTTTCGAGATCTGTTACGTGCTTGCCTCGTGTGTATTGCATAGTATTTTTTGGTTGATGTGACTAATTTTTATTAAATATAGTAATAAATGAATTAAAATATTGGTTGGATGTAAATGACTTCTATGAGAAAGAAACATTTGGTGATCGTTGCTATGTAGCTTTTCATTTGTTTTATTATAAGCAAGCATTGTTGGCTGTGGAGACATTTTTATATGTAGTGCCGTGATTAGAATGTGTTTGATAATTTTATTATGGAAGGAGTCATGGTAGATGGTAGAGAAATTGAAGAAGCCTGGAGAGTGTATGTTCTGCATTAATTCCGGAAAAATCTAAAGAAAGTTACGAGTTAGTGTACAAAAATTCAAGAAATGTTTTATTTTACTTACCGAACGTGTGCTTTTTGAGTCCATATCAGCATTGCGATTTCTTTTGTTTACATATCAACCAGGTTAGATATGGGAAAGTTGACTTACTTCCAGTAACAACAATATTGGTAAGTATAAGAAATTAGTTACATCGACCAAAAAATATGTTACAAACACAGGCCATCAGTTCAACACGATAGAAAAAACACCCTCTCAATAATGCGTAGAGAAAACAATAACAGGAAAATAAACATGTTACATGAAATAGAAATTATGAAGCAAACAAGAAACGGTAACCTGCTGAACGAGAACACGCCCTAACAGTACAGAATGAACAGCTTTGAAAATAGAACCGATACCGAAAGGTCTAGTTGAATCTTTTATACAAATATAATTTGTTGAGGACGACTGCCACAACAGGTACAAATTGCATTTTTTTTTAAATATAGAGCTATTCAGAAAGAAGGAACATACTTCAAACATTTATTTATTTCAAACTACAAAAAGTAGAAACACAATTCCAACGTTCCTGGAAAGAGAAAAGTTCAAATTTCACTATTTCATGCATTCAATATAAGCACCATGAGTTACACGACAAATATCGAAACGGTGGCTTATTTCTTGTCATACACGAATCAGCTGGTCTCTAGTTATCGAATTCACAGCTTCAACAATTTGATGTCGCAGATGTTCAAGAGTGTCAGGCACGGGGGGGATAAAAACACGGTATTTTACGTAACCCCACAGATAAAAATCACACGGGGTCAGGTCTAGTGACCTGGGAGGCTACCGGTGATGAAGTTGCATGATTTTGTTTTTATTGTAGTCCAAAATATTTAAATAACTGACAGGAGGAATTATTAAATGGTGTTATTGTTGTACACACTTAGACAAAAAAAAAGAGTCATTCTTGATCGCACATTTCTTCTAATTCCTACTCGGCAAAGCGCTGGGTTCAAACTAGGAAACTAGTCATAATTGTGCAGTCCCTGAGCTATTGTGTTATGTGGCATGAACTGAAGACACTCCTATGTGTCCTGCTAGGTCAGCGGTAAAGCATGCAGTCATTGTTTCTGTTAATGAAGGTCGCAGGTTCGCATCCTCAATTATGCAGTTTTTTTCGTGATATTTATATTAAAATGTTTTATGAATTAAATACAACGTTTTATTTTCACATTTGAATTAAATTAATGTTAATGACGTTAATGTAACAATTATATTTACCACATTCAGGGTTTGTTCTAGGTAATTTCAATGTAATGTATTCAATAGACTGTGATGCGCAGACGTCTGCGCAAAAGCAACAGCCTCTAACAAGCTTGTTTATAATGAATCATATATCAGCGCACACACAAGGCAATATCAATGCCCCGCAGATTGAGGGCGGTAAGAGATGCTAAGGGCTCATACGCCCGATATTGATTTTGTTTTTGTTAAAGTTTTTCATTTTAGAAGATATTATTTTCTTTTCTCATTTATTTATTGAAAGAAGGTTTTAATTTATGTTTTTGTGTGTGCATTAAAGCCATAAACCTCAAATATAAAATTAAATATGAAACTATATTACAGGCGAAATGCTATTTTAACATTCAGTTAAAAAAAAAGTAGAACGAGAATCGAACCCGTGAGGTTACGAACGCAGATGTTGTCTGTTAAGCCTCTCGACCACGGAAACACACTAAGTCAAGCTCTCTCATGTTACTTGAGTGTGCACTGCGTTAACTAGCAAACAACCCAGTACAATTACTGGAAACGTGTTGATGTAAATACAGCTTCTGCGAGCGCTCACGAAGTTCCCCGATCGGTTGATAGAATCTGCGGATGACTATTTTTTTTTTCTAAGGGTGTACATGACAAGCACCAGTGTCAATGCGGCCGTGATCGGAACTTCAAACTTTTCTCTTCCCAGGAACGTTGGAATTGTGTTTATATTTTTTGTAGTCTGGAAGAAATAAATGTTTGAAGTCTGTTCCTTCTTTCTGAACAATCCCGTGTTTAACAATAATCCCAACGGAACAAAATGCCTCTTAAAAGCAATACTATTAATTTGTTACATTGCACATGTGACCAGTAAAGTCTAAAAAATTGCATAATGCAGCTTTCTAACGTATTGTGTTATAAATTCATTTTTACAATACGATGCTGGGGCATTGTACATGATGCAATAAAACACCTGCTTATTGTAATGATATCCGGCGCATCGCAGTCTTACATAACTTTACTTTCTCTGGTAATAGCAAAGAGTCATGTTTCATTTGCGTGTCTGTTCCTTCCTCTTCCTCCAGTCTAAGTGGTCATTTCATAGGTCGTAATTACAGTTTCTTCGGGCAACACTTCACGTGCTAAGGGCTTCAATAAATATGGTCAGTGGCGTGCAGTAACAATTACATAGGTAGTGACTAACAATAACAGCAATAATAATAATAATAATAATAATAATAATAATAATAATAATAATAATAATAATAATAATAATAATGATAATGATAATGATAATAAACTCAAATAGGCTTACAAAACAGATAATGGAATTTTACGAAAACAGAAGTAAAGCTCCAGTAGATACAATGAAGTGGATTGATGAAGTCAAAAAGGGCTTAAAACTGGCAGGAATTACTAAAGAAGATATCCTAAACAGAGATATATTTAGAATTAAGGTGAATAAGTGGCAAGTTGACCAAGAGGACAAACCGAAGAAAAAACTGGAACAACTTGGACAGATGAGAGAAAACAAGCTCATAGCAAAAGAATGAAAGAAATTTGGGCTCAAAGGAAACGCCTCTAAGTACTTTGCGTAGTCCTACATGGGCTCATCCGCAATTAAAAAAAAAATAATAATAATAATAATAATAATAATAATAATAATAATAATAATAATAATAATAATAATATGGGTGTACAAGAGGAGCTGGACATCATGAACATTATAGAAAAGAAAATATTACAGTGGTACGGCCATGTCAAAAGAATGCCAGAGTAAATATTGCCTAAAATTGTTATGGAATGGATCCCAATGGAAAGGAGGAAGAGAGTAAACTTAGATAGAAGGGGTACAAGCGGCTATGAATATCAGAGGATTGGAGGAAGATCAATGGATGAACAGAGAGGAATGGCGTTTGGTTTCTGGAAGACGGCGGCAGCTGCCATGATACCGGATGAATAATAATAATAATAATAATAATAATAATAATAATAATAATCCCGAGAGCTATGCCGGCGGTAGCGTTGCTGCTGAAAGGGTTACCCATGCAGGACAGGTCGAAGATGAAAAGTCAGACGAAGAAAGTACCTTGGTCGAAAGAGTGACGGTCTTTCACCGTAAAAATACAACCGTCAAGAAACACGGTCATGGGTTCCACTGGAGTAAAATTCCCCGGAGGTAAAATAGTCCCCCATTCGTGTGAGCTACATTGTGTGTATAGGAAGTCAGATATGAGAACAGTTAAGTCTCGTAGACTGCGATGAGCAGGTCATGTGGCACGTGTGGGGAATAAAAGAGGTGCATGGAAGCTTCTTGTAGGAAAACCAGAGGGAAAACGCCCAGTTGGTAGACCAAGAATGAGGTGGGAGAACAACAATAACTATGATTTGAGGGAAGTAGATTATACAGGGGATGATTGGAAAACGTTAGCTCAGGATAGGGATGTATGGAGAGCTTATGTCCGTGCGGCCATGAACCTCCGGGTTCGATAGTGCCAGTGAGTAAGTAAGTTCTATATGTTTGCTCGTCATTGTCCAGACCTAAGAGTTGATATAAGGGAATGCATAATACAGTGATTGATACAATTGTAGAGTAAATAAATACTGACAAAGAAGGAGAGAAAGTGAAAAAAATAAATAACTGAAAGATTGCTTCATCATCTTCAAACAAAGCATCGTAAAGCTGTTAAAATGTCACTGTTATATTTAAAAGGAAATCAGTTATAACAGCTACGTGTTAACTGTTTCAATGCACTCGCAACAATAAATCTAAAATATCATTCCATCACGCCCATTGGCTTTCTCTTGTTCGCAGAATATCGTTATGTAATGGGAAATTCAACCCCTAACAGGGATATTTTTATTGGCCTACTCTATAAAATAGAACATCCGTGATATTACATAAGTTACTAGCTAATACCCGGCATGCGCTCCTACGCCTAAATAAATTAATTGTGTTTTGGAAATATTTTACAACATGTGACGCAAAAAAGTTTTCTGAGTTTCAATCATATACCATGCGCATGCGCCAACAAACACGAAGCGGTTTACACAATGAAATCATGGGATGCAACCAACATATACACTATATTTAACGAACCTAAAGACTAATTATTCGCATTAGTGATCACCCCGATCGTCACCTACGGGATAGAACTGATATGGGAGAAACTATCGACCAGCGATTTGGAGAGGTTAGAAAAAGTAAAACCAAGATTCATCAAAAAGGCATTAGGTGCAAGCAAATACACACCAAATAGAATGGCCTATATGCTAGCCAGAGAAACCTTCTTCCTAGAGGGCCTGAGGCAAAGGATACTACTGCCAGCAACGGAGCCATATAAGAAAGTCATCGAAAAAAGAAACAGAGAGAAAAAGAGATCGACGAAGATTTCTACGCCACAGATGCCATGGTAAACAGAGAGTGGACTGGATATAACCAACCACAAAGGCACAAAATCATAGGCATAGCAACACACGGATATCATCACAAAATGTGCAAAAATACAAAATTCCACCAACCGAGTGATTCGTGTGAATGCAAGATATGCGACCAAAAATGTGAGCGATACCATTACAAACAATGCAGAATATGGACAGGATCACTGAACGAACTCATAAAAGACAGATCATAAACTTATAACTTAATGCTCTTTCGAGTGCCTCTTACAAACTTATTATTATTAAAAGCTAACCTAATGCAATTTAAGTATTCCAAACTGTGAAAGAAAGCAACTCCCAAAAATAAATACAGTAAACCCTGTCTTAGCCGGAACCTTTATAAGAAGGAAACCTGTAGAGACGGAAAAAAATCTCTAGAACGGTACGATTTTATATACAAAATCGTCTTGTTTAAGCCAGAAATCTTCATAACGCGGAAACGGAATGGTTTTTAATGTACCAATAGTTCATTTTTACCTCAGTAAGACGGAAAATTATTCTTAAGCACGTTCTAATTACAGTATTAATGACCACACGTGGAAATTCTGCATATCACGCTTTCTGCATTATATCGTTTTACCTTCTTGTGTTGCTATTGTATTCGGGGATACCCTTGCTTATATGTGACAGCGGGGAATCCCTCGCTTTTCCTTGCCTGCTTACGTTACCTGCGAGGGAGTTGGGAAACTCTTCAGTCTTCCTGTAGTTGAGTTCCTTCTCGCTTTTGTGTAATAAAGTTGTTTTGTACTGCCGTGCAAACTTAGCTGTGTTACATACACTATTTTGTCTGTATTTCAGTCAATACATTATGTCTTTAAAGCGTGCATGCAAAACCCTTACACTGCGTGAGGAAATCCAAGCTTGTAATTTGAGAACCTTTATAAGAAGGAAAACTGCCAAGACGGAAATATATTTAAGGAACCGTCATGTTCCTTCATAGACAGATTTTACTGTAGTAAGTTCTGAAATTCTGAACTATTGAATATAGTTAATTAGTACATACTCTATGTTGGCTGCACTGGAACACGTATTTTTTTCATAGAAAATTCGTTAAAATCAATATGGCTGCCACGTTTTATGCTACGTATGTAGTTAAATATCATAGAAAAATACATTGCAATAATATTTAGAAAAAACGTAAAACCAATGTAAATGGTGGGAAATAATTTGAAAAATGAAACCCTAAGAACAAAATTTCACAGGAGTGTGTGAAGGAATTTACTCATACTTTAAGGGAGGAGAAAATATTATAAATATTTGAGAATAAAATTCTTAGGAAAACGTTTGGGCCAAAGAGAGATAAACAGATTTGCGAATGGGAAAGACTACATAACAGTGAGCCACATAATCATTATAGGAAGCCAGATATAATAAGAACATTCAAGTCTCGTTGACTGCGATGGGCAGGACATGTGGCACGAATTGGGAGTAAAATAGAGGCATGAAAGCTTTTTGTAGGAAAACCAGAGGGAAAACGCCTAGTTGGTAGACCAAGAATGAGGCGGGATAATAACATTAAACATGATTTGAGGGAAGTAGATTATACAGGGGATGATTGGAAAACATTAGCATTTTCATGCTATACTTGCAGCTTTACTACGGAATTATAGGTGTGGTAGCTTCCCGTTGCTTTCCACACCGGTGAAGGATGATGATGAAGATGATGTTGATAATGATAAGAATGATGATGATGATGATGATGATGGTCATATGATTTCGGGGACCGTTTGGGCCTTAAAGTTTTCCTGAGATTTGTCTTACAGGTGAGGAAAAACCCCGATAAAAACCTCACCCAGAAAAAACTGCCCCGACCGGGGATCGAACCCGGGCCCGCTGCGTGACAAGGCAGCACGCTACCTCGAGACCACAGCGGTGGAAATTATTTATATTATTGTTATTAAAATAATTTATCTTTTTTTTGATTGCGGATGAGCCCATGTAGGACTACTCAAAGTACATAGAGGCGTTTCCTTTGAGCCCAAATTTCTTTCATTCATTTGCTATGAGCTTGTTTTCTATCATCTGTCCAAGTTGTTCCAGTTTTTTTCTTCGGTTTCTCCTCTTGGTCAACTTGCAACTTATTCACCTTAATTCTAAATATATCTCTGTTTGGGATATCTTCTTTAGTAATACCTGCCAATTTTAAGTCCTTTTTGACTTCATCAATCCACTTCATAGTATCCACTAGAGCTTTACTTCTGTTTTCGTAGAATTACATTATCTGTTTTGTAAGCCTATTTGAGTTCATTCGTTTAATATGGCCATAAAATTTTAATCTTCGTTTTCTAATATCACTATGAATGTCTGTATATATTTTTATTTCCTTATTATTATTATTATTATTATTATTATTATTATTATTATTATTATTATTATTATTATTATTATCATCATCATCATCATCATCATCATCCAGGTATTAAACCTGTTGGCTCGTTCCGGTTTCATGAAAGCTAGAATTGTTAAAATTGTTCAGACCATCTTCTGTGTGGGCGTCCAACATTTCTCCTTCCGTGCGGTTTATAATTTAGCAATAATTTTGGAAATCTTCCTTCTGGCATTCTATCAATATGTTCTTTCCAGTCGTCCCTATATTTAATTATTCGGTCTGTAAGTTTGAAAATATTTAGTTCCTTTCTTATATCTTCATTTCTTTTCTTATCCAACAGAGTATATCCTGCTATATTTCTTAAAAATCTCATCACCGCTGCTTCCAATCTTTGTTCTTGTCTTTTAGTGATTATTATTATTATTATTGTAATTATTATTATTTATTATTATTATTATTATTATTATTATTATTATTACAAGTGATAACAGAGTTGATTAATCTGCGTGATAAGATAAGGATATTTTCAGTTATTTCCGCATCCTGTTACCTTGAAAAGAGAGAATAATTTGTTTTGCTTGTTTTAGCCGAATACCTGCCATAACTTGCGTAACACATTTTTAACAAAATAGGAAAGCTTCCGACTTTCTCTAAAAATAAACAACGTAGAGTAATAATATATTACGGTTTTTAATAATTCGTGCCGCAGCCATTACCCATCGCAAACTACTAGACTTATCTGGTAAAAGCTGACAAAGGAACTGGCAACCTTTGCTTGCAGAAACCCACCTCGGAATTTCTTCCAGAGAAGCGTTGTGATGTACCAAGGCCGTGTACAAAAAATTATCTGCACTAAAATCAATCGCAAAAAAATCTCCAAGCGCGACAGGCCTAGAAGATCCTTACCCTACCTTCCAGCTGCTGGTCTCACATCCACGTGTGTTAACCACAGAGGTAGACGATCATCTAGCCAATGTAGGGTTGACATGTGGTCAGCATGTCGGTTCCCCCCGCATATAGCTGGTCTTCTCAACCTGGAGTCGCTACTTGTTGCAGCTACCCAAATTCCTCACGATGCTGGGTGGGCACTGCTCCCGTACTGACCGAAATTCCACGAGAAAATTTCTTCCCCATGGGGATTCGACCAGCGCAAGTCCCGTAGCTCTGCGTCAAGGCATCTTGCCTTAACCACTCGAAAATTCTTCGCCATATCTCTCATTTAAACAATAGGGAAGTAGCCTACGTAATACTACTCCTGTATTGGCAGAAAGGAAAACCCTCAGTACCCGCCGTCCGCGACGCGTCCGCTTCACTTTATTCCGCTCTTAACTCATGTAGGGCATCCATCTGCTACGTACATAAGTGGGTGCCATTGCTGTATTCTGGCATCGATTTTTGTGCCTTGCAGTTGAAAACGGCTGATAATGTTTTGACACCAGCTTGTTACATCATAACGCTTCTCTGGGATAAATTTCAAGGTAGGTTTTGGGCATGTAAAGGTAGACAGTTCCCTTATGAGAAGTAAGGTAAAAAGTGACTCCTAGTAAAAATTGAATTTCTCATTCTAATCAGCTTAGGCTATTGCACTTTTCGTAATAAGAAGAGTTAAGTCTCGTAGACTGCGATGATCAGGTCATGTGGCACGAATGGAGAACGAAAGAGGGGCATGAATTTACATAGACTGTCAGGTCAGAGAGAATCTTGCTATCTACACTGAAATAATTCAGGCTTTTTATGTCATCGTGCCCCCTGTAAATATTCAATCGGAGAACAACTGGTTGTTACCGACATGTTGGCTAATGTGACAACACACGTTACTGCTAGAGCCAATTACCAACATGTTTGCTCACATATAAGGGGATTATAGGCCTATTCCAAGAGTCCACCTACATTAGTGGCAAATTATGTTGAGAAAATGGGTGTGTTAGTGTTAGATGCATAGGTTAGGGTGAGAAAATGGACAAGTTAGTGATATATGGACAATTTAGTGTGAGAAAATGAGCGAATTAGTGTTAGATGAGCAATTTAGGGTGAGAAAATGGGCAAGTTAGTGTTGGATGGGCAACTTAGGGCGAGCAAATGGGCAAGTTAGTGTTGGATGGGCAACTTAGGGCGAGAAAATGGGCAAGTTAGTGTTAGATGAGCAACTTAGGGCGAGAAATTGGACAAGTTAGCGTTAGATGGACAAATTAGTGTGAGAAAATGGGCGAGTTAGTGTTAGATGGACAATTTAGTGTGAGAAAATAAGCGAGTTAGTGTTAGATGGACAATTTAGGATGAGAAACTAGGGACATTAGTGTTAAATGGGCAAGTTAGGATGAGAAATGGGCAAGTTAGTGCTAGATGGACAATTTAGTGTGAGAAAATAAGCGAGTTAGTGTTAGATGGACAATTTAGTGTGAGAAAATAAGCGAGTTAGTGTTAGATGGACAATTTAGTGTGAGAAAATAAGCGAGTTAGTATTAGATGGACAATTTAGTGTGAAAAAATAAGCGAGTTAGTGTTAGATGGACAATTTAGTGTGAGAAAATAAGCGAGTTAGTGTTAGATGGACAATTTAGTGTGAGAAAATAAGCGAGTTAGTGTTAGATGGACAATTTAGGGTGACAAAATAAGGAAGTTAGTGTTAAATGGGCCACGCAGGGTGAGAAGATGGGCAAGTTAGTGTTAGATGGATAATTCAGGATGAGAAACTGGGGACATTAGTGTTAAATGGGCAAGTTAGGATGAGAAATGGGCAAGTTAGTGTTAGATGGACAATTCAGGATGAGAAAATGGGTAAGTTAAAGTTAGATGGCAAGTTAGGATGAGAAAATATGTGAGTTATTACTACCAATTAGTTTAACGTTCACTTGTTTGTTAGTGGGTCTGAGTAATGACTAATAAATAGGCTTATATATTTTACATTGCAAATATGGTGGTTTCAGGTTACTCTTAGCTCAACTTCTCACTTCATTTTAAGGCATCTGTCACATTTTTTGGGGACTTTTTTTTGTCTAATGCCATTATGCTGTATTTTATAACATTCCTGGCTTACTCTCCTGGCGTTGGCAGAAATGTAATCCATTTCTTAGATTGAGAAACCTGGAATGCGGAGCTACATTACCCCGATGATATGATGGG
Organism: Diploptera punctata; assembly: GCA_030220185.1. Lineage (NCBI taxonomy): Eukaryota > Metazoa > Arthropoda > Insecta > Blattodea > Blaberidae > Diploptera > Diploptera punctata. The sequence continues at coordinate 465,605 of JASPKZ010006812.1, read as the reverse complement.
TAATAAATAATAATGAAACCAGGAGAGTCCTTAACCTAAACCTAACCTAAATTTCAGATCATGGGCAACCACTTTCGGGAGAAAAAATCAACATATAATATGTGGCTATTCAAAAAGATGGAGCAGATTTCAAACATGTATTTCTTCCAAACTACAAAAAATAGAAACACAATTTCAACGTTCCTGGAAAGATAAAAGTTTGAAATATTGATCACGGCCGCATTGGCGCTGTTGATTGTCATACTGATTGTTTGTATTAAAATGGTGACACAACATAACGTTCGACTGGAAGAGGAAGAGGAGAAAATCAACTTCATCGCCGGTGGCCTCCCAGGTCACCAGACCTAACCCTGTGCGACTTTTATCTGTGGGGTTACGTAAGAGACCGTGCTTTTATCCCTCTTAGGCCTGACATTCTTGAAAATCTGCGACATCGAATTGTTGAAACAGTAAATTTGATAACTAGGAACCAGCTGGTTCGTGTGTGGCAAGAAATGAGCCACCATTTTGATATTTGTCGTGTAACACATGGTGCTCATATTCTTCTTCTTCTTCTTCCTCCTTCCAAGTATTAGGTCAAGGACTGTTACGATCCTTTAGAAAATTTCCCGATCCTTCCGGGAAATTCTCGTTTAAGACTTGAAAGCGTAATAATAGTCCCTTCGATTGGTTGCTGGCCAAAGGAAGGCAAGACCAGTGATGGGGCTGCCATCTTATAGCCTCGGGTCAGGCTCTTCTGGAGAAGAAAAGGAAATAAAGGAAGGAAGAAATAGAAGAAAGGAAAGACTCCCTAGCCCTCGGATGCCCTAATAGCGTCGGGGTAGAAAAAAGCAAGAGTTAACCAAGAAAGGTTAGATAGTAAAGTTAAAAGAGTGCAAAAACATAAGTAAGTGGAAGAAATGTTCTGCTCGGTGCTCATATTGAATGCATAAAATAGTAAAATTTGAACTTTTCTCTTTCCAGGAACGTTGGAATTGTGTGTATATTTTTTGGAATTTGGAATAAGTGCATATTCAGAGTCTGTTCCTTCTTTCTTAATAGCCACATATATCAGTTAATAATTCATATACTCATCATCATCATCATCATCATCATCATAGTACATTCACGAATTTAGGCCATTTGTTGACCTGTTTCGGCCTCAAGAGAAACACCATCCAAAAGTCTTTTGAGTGGACGTCCTGGTCTTCTTCTTCCTGCAGGTTGATATCTTAACATTTGTTTGGGTATTCTGTGATCTTCCATTCGATGAACATGTTGCATCCATCTTGACTTATAATCAGAAATTTTGTTTTATAAAGGTTCCATGTGTAATTCTTCTAAGATGTCTTCATTTTTTTTTTTTGTGATCTAGTAGTGTGTATCCTGCAGTCCTCCGAAGGTATCTCATTTCACCAGATCTAAGTCTCTGTATATCCTTCTGTTTCAACGTCCATACTTCGCTACCGCACAAAAGAGTTGGAAGAGCCAGTGTTTTATACACTTTTAATCTTGAATGCTTTTGGACTAACTGTGGCTTGAAGATAGAATTTATTACCCTAAAATTCTTAAAAATTTAGATATGTTTGCATTTACATCCTTTTCTTCTTCATATGAGATATAGCATCCTAGATATGTAAAATTATTCACCTGCTCCAAAATTTTGTTGTCCAGTACAATTTTACTTCTGACAGGATCTACACCTTGAAATGCCATAATTTTAGTTTTTTCTGTAGATATCTTCAAACCATATTCTTCTGTAATTTTATTAAGTTCATACAGACCTTTCTGCAGATTATCTTCTGAATTTGCTATTATTATTTGGTCATCTGCAAACAATAGGGTGTTTAATTTTCTATTTTCTGATATTCTTATTCCAAATTTATATGTTTTGTTCCAGCAACATATTACTTCATTGATATAAATTGCAAACAGTGTTGGGGATAGGGGGCAGCCTTGTCTCACACCACGATTTATAATTCCTTCTTCAGAAAATCTGTTATTTAATTTAATCTTTATGCTGTTGTCTTTGTAAATATTTTGTATGTTCTGCAGAAGTAAATTTGGTATATTTCTGTCTTCCGATATATTTAAGAGTTTTGATCTCTTGACCGTGTCGAATTAATTCATTGCAACAATAAATTGTTTTTCCGTCTTTTTAATTTATGTAGGTGGTATGGTGGCATAGAATCCATTCAATTTTATTGATGTTATTTGGTTTATTTGTTATTTCCGTGTTTTTTTCCTTATTTATTTTTAATCTCATATTTTAAGCAGAATTCCAATTATGTTTTAGCAATTAAAATAATCCATTCAATATAATAATTACTGTACTTACAACAAATATATTTGTTGGTTAAAATCATTTGTCATCTTTAAATTATAATTTCACCGACATCTGCAGAGTGGATTGTGAACTTAACCTAATTGTGCGCGCATTATTACGTAATGTACAAGATGGAGTGTGTTACCGGCTTTTTTATGGATGTTATGCTATGTGGTTACCTGGTGAAAGTGCTATCTAACGACCCACTCTTTTAGTTTCTTTTACAATACTCATATTGGCAGTTATGCTAATTCAATTTCCTGGAAATACGGTTATTCATGCAGTAACTTCGTAAACTAAACGAATTCCTCATTGAGTCAAATTTATGGTCTGATTTTACAGATTTACGTGGTGTGGTTGAACATAGCCGGGTATTTACTTACGCAACTTAAGACATTTTTAATTAAATTTATCCCATTACTAAGTGGTAATTGTAACATTTATCCGCGGGAAATTACCATCGTGAAAGTACGTTAATGTAATGTGAAATTTACGAGTGGAAATATTTTTTTACGTTGTAACCGTCGGCCATTTTGAATTTCCATAGAAGAGGTAATTTTTTTACGTATTTAAACACAAACCTAAAAGCTAAGCTAACCTGATTCAATGAATCTAACCTAGGTGAATCCCATGAATCACCTTTTTTTTTTGTTTTTTTGTTTTACATGGTTAAATTCGGACATAAATAAGTTATTATCGACGGAGATGTTGTGTTATCGACAGAGCAGTGGTTTTATCGCCGGTTATTAATGTGATTATCGCTGGTTATTAGTGTGGTTATCGCTGGTTATTAGTGGGCTTATCGCAGCTTATTAATGCAGTTATCGCTTGTTATTACTGTGGTTATCGCTAGTTCATATAACAGATGTAACCAGTGTGGCATGACAGGAAATAGCTCCACTTTTTTTTTCATATTTACGAGTAAAATGAGTTAGAGATAATTAAATTCCGGGGCTAAATATGTTTAATATGTCCACCGCTGTGGTCTCGAGGTAGCTTGCTGCCTTGTCACGTATCGGGCCCGGGTTCGATCCCCAGTCGGGACAGTTTTTCTGGGTGAGGTTTTTATCGGGGTTTTTCCTCACCTGTAAGATAAATGTGAGGAAATATTTAAGGCCCAAACGGTCCCCGAAATCATATGGCCATCGCAATCATCATCATTCATATTCATCTTAGGTTAAGCTTAGGATTAGGGACTCTCCTGGCGCACCATTATCATCATCACCCATCATATCATCGGGACAACGTAACCCCGCCTTCCAGGCGCCCCAACCTCAGAAGTGGGTTACAAGTACGCCATGCTAGGAGAGAACGCCAGGAATGTCGAAAGACAACCTGAGGCATTTGCAAAAAAAATGTATAATATATAATTTAATAATTTATTTATTGCATTTAAGTGGTGTTTAAGTGCATAATTAAATATGATGCTAGCTTCCACGGCGCCATTTACGGAATGTATCTTTCTTTTTTTTTTTACCCAATAAACTTGAGACACTTTGTTTCTTATGTCAGATTAATTGAATACCTCGGACAGTGGCATGGAAATCCTTGTAGGACAGCCAGAGGGAAAGCGCCTAGTTGGCAGGCCAAGAATGAGGTGGGAGAATAAAATTAACTATTATTTGAAGAGGGATGAACAGCCAAATGAATGGAGATGACTACATACCACTGAGCTACATGGTCTTTATAGGAAGCCAGATATAATAAGAACAGTTAAGTCTTATAGACTGCAATGGGCAGGACATGTGGCACGAATGTGGTATGAAAGACGTGCACGAAAGCTTCTTGTAGGAAAACCAGAGAGAAAACGCCCAGTTGGTAGACCAAGAATGAGGTGGGAGAATAACATTAAGTATGATTTGAGGGAAGTAGATTATACAAGGAATGATTGGAAAACGTTAGCTCAGGATAGGGGATGTATTGAAAGCTTATGTCCGCGCGGCCATGAACCTACCTTGAAATTTCTCTCAGAGAAGTGTTGTGATGTACCAAGCCCGTGTCCAAAAAAATATATGTCGTTTTTAACTGCAAGGCACAGAAATCGAAGCCTGAATCCAGCAATGGCAACCCCTGTATATCGCTGCATGATAAGTCATTAAATAATATAAAACTGTCAAAGTTTTTATGCGATTTTCATATTTATTTTAATACAAACTCGTTACAGCTGTTTCGGTACACTGTATACCTTCTTCAGACGAATACTACGAATACAAAAAATCGTATTCGTCTGAAGAAGGTATACAGTGTACCGAAACAGCTGTAACGAGTTTGTATTAAAATAAATATGAAAATCGCATAAAATTTTAACAATTTTATTTTATTTAATCACTAAAAATAATGGATTTTCATCAAGTAAACACCAAACCAATTGATCCCTGCATGAGTTAAGAGTAGTGTGAAGTGAGGCGGGACGCTGCGCGGGCAGCGGGTAGGGAGGGTTATCCAGTCGGTCAATACAGGAGTTGTATTACTTCCCTTTAAATTAGTGATTTGGGTAGATTTTAGTGCCTTGCAGTTAAAAACGGCAGATACTTTTTTGGACACAGCCTTTGTACATCATAACGCTTCTCTGAAAGAAATTTCAAGGTAGGTTTCGGTGTGCAATTGTTGAAAGTTCCCTTGTAAGATAGAGGGATGGAATTGAGTCAAATTGTAATGGTAGTCTATCAGATAACACTGAGCAACAAAAAATAAACTGTTTTTTTTTGTTTCAGAAAGAAAATATGTGATTCTGATAGTATTTTTTTCTCCTGAATTCAAATATGATATCGGCTCTTTCTCCATCACGCAAGGTTTTCGAGAGAATTTCAAACACTTTAATATTTTCTTCATTCGTAACTACACATTCGGACTCACCTAGAAAGTAAGAAATGACGATTTTCTGCTATATTTCGCCTGTGGAGCATCCCTCTTGTTGGTCCAACAATAATCGGCCAGCATATTAGGATTCCATTTGCCTTGATATCTCTTTTCCATAGCTGAAACCATTTGAGTTAGCTCATTCGGTTTTATTTTACAATGGACAAATGGACGAAAAAAAGTTTATTAAAAATATAATTATTTAAATCCATTAATTGAAATTGAAATAAAAAAACTGTGGGTGATGGAGAAATTCCGAATACATATTTGAAAACACGATAAAAAGCTGCATTAAGTACAACAATTGGTACTCATGAGACAAAAATCATGTTGACCAGTGTTATTAGAATCAGACATATATTTTTTTTCGGAGTTACTTTATACCCGTTCTCGAAACTGACACTCCGTAAGTCATTCAGTATCTCCTTGATAGAATATGCTGTTGGCTCTCAGTATTTCCTGTCATCATCGTCTAATCTATATATACAGGGTGTTGCAAATAAACAAGGGGGTAGGGAAAATTAGCCATCTTAATATTGAGCCTCCTAAGATAACTATTACACTGGTCAACATGATTTTTGTTGACTTAATGCACTTTTTATCGTGTTTTCAAATATGTATTCGGAATTTCTCCATCACCCACAGTTTCTTTATTTCTTTATTTCAATTTCAATTAATGGATTTAAATAATTGTCTTTTTAATAAACTTTTTTCGTCCATTTGTCCATTGTAAAATAAAACCTAAATGAGCTAACTCAGGAGATTTCAGCTATGGAAAAGAGATTTCAAGGCAAATAGAATCCTAATATGCTGGCCGATTATTGTTGGACCATCAAGGGGGATGCTCCACATGCGAAATATAGCAGAAAATCGTCATTTTCTTACTTTCTAGGTGAGTCCGAATGTACGAATATTGTATAGTTACGAATGTAGAAAATATTAAAGTGTTTGAAATTATAAAGGACTGTCTCTCGGAAACATTACGTGATGGAGAAAAACCGATAGGCCTATCATATTTGAATTCAGTATAAAAAATACTATGAGAATCACATATTGTTCTTTCTGAGACAAAAAAAAGTATATTTTTTGTTGCTGTGTTATTAATAGTCCTACTATGCCGACCATTATATTCTTATTTTCTTCTCCTCACCGACAATGCTGGTGAGGAAGTATTTTGAGATACGTTGTTCATTTTTAATAAGGTACCAAAGTCCGGAAACTATGCAATTTCCCACTATGACTTAGTTTTATTATGGTAGCAAGATCGGTGTTGTTTTCTAATCATTGAAAACTTATTACTTGCCACCAACCTCAGAGGTTAACGGAACGCGTTGATACGTGGCTTCGCAACGGAATGTGGCTGCAACACGACGGAGCTCCAGCTCACTTCGATGCCAATATGAGGAGACATTTGGATACCACGTATCCAGGTCGAGGGGGACCAGTCCCATGGCCTCCGAGATCACCTGATCTTAATCCTGTAGGCTACTTTTTGTGGAGGCTACATGAAACGGTATGTTTATCAGACTCCAGTGAGAGTCACGTATGGATCTTATAGCCCCAATCCACATTCAAACGAGATCAGAATCACTGAACACAAAGAGGAGCTACACAACTACACCGCTGATATAAGCTTTGCAATGAGATGGGAGGTGGATATTTTGAAAACTTGATGTGACTGTGAGAGTATTGTCAGGTATTGAGTCTTGAAATCCAAATAACGGAACTCTTAAGAAGTTAGCTACTCATAGTGTGAAAACGCATCATTTCCGGACATAGGTATCTTATTAAAAATGATCAACATCTCCAAATATAGTACCTGACCTCCGTTGTAGGTGTATTTTTGCAACATCCTGTATATATAAACGAATGTATGTTAATTAATTAAATAAAAATAAAACGTAGTTTTATTTGATTTTCATATTTATTTTGTTTGTCTGTCCGTCTGTTTGTCCTTTATGCGCTGCCATACCGTTCATCCGATTGTGATTTTTGTTTTTTTTTTTTTTTTGCAAAATGTTCAGGAGTTTCCCGGGAAGGTTTTAGGCTATAAGAGGGTTGTAATAGTCAACCCCTTCACCCTTAAAAATTACCCTTTATAGTGAAAAAATTGAAAAAAACGTGAAAAGGTTAGCTTTTTGGACGCTTAAATGGTTTATGCTGCCTAAACCATAACATATACACAAAATTAATGTACACAGAATTGAATATCTGAAAAAAAAACTCTACAAAAAAAGTCCGCAACAGCGTAGGTTTGTCTTTTACGGATAACTCACAAAAAGCGGCTATTTGTCTTTCATTGATGTCAAGAAGATCGAGATAAGTAGGCAAGCATACCAACGCATGGCGAGTATTCTTTTACGGATAATTCACAATAACGAATTTTGTCCTTCAACTCATTTTGCCAAGAAAATCCGGATTAATAGATTCCCGGGCAATGCGGGTAATCAGCACGGGGTATCCGAACATAATTACAATATAATTTATAATTATATTATTGGTTAAATAAAAATAAAACTGTTAAAAGTTTTATACGATTTTCATACGTATTTAAATACTCCAATCCGATCATTGTTTTAATTCAAATTTTAAAGTTTTACATGTTCGTAACAAAGGGAAAAAGTTGAAATCTTTTATAAATTGTAAAAATAAATAATATTAATAAAGGAGCCGCCATTTGCAAGATAGAAGCATGGCTTCATAGCATTTGGTGGACGGGAATTACAATGTATATAGAGAAGGATTTGCGTTTAGATCGGTACTTGCTCAGGTAGCTCAGTTGGTAGAGCACTTGGTCTAGAGAACCAAGGGTCCCGGGTTCAAGTCCCGGTCTGAGCGTATAATTTTTCTCTTCAAATATGATAAAGTTTTACATGTTTGTAACAAAGGGAAAAACTTGAAATCTTTTATAAATTGTAAAAATAAATAAATTGAAGAAGAGCAACATGCTGTTAAATTCCCAACTGGATTTAAATGTTTCTCCTCTTTTACTTACTTGCTTACTCACTGGCACTATAGAACCCGTAGGTTCATGGCCGCACGGACATAAGCTCACCATACATTCCTATCCTGAGCTAATGTTTTCCAATCATTCCCTGTATAATCTACTTCCCTCAAATCATAGTTAATGTTGTTCTCCCACCTCATTCTAGGTCTACCAACTGGGCGTTTTCCCTCTGGCTTTCCTACAAGAAGCTTCCATGCAAGTCTTTCATTCCCCATACGTGCAACATGTCCTGCCCATCGCAGTCTACGGGACTTAACTGTTCTTATTATATCTGGCTTCCTATAAAGACCATATAGTTCATTGTTATGTAGTCTTCTCCATTCACCTATCTGTTCGTCTCTCTTTGGTCAAAAAATTTTCCTAAGTACTTTCTTTATTCTCAAATACTTGTAATCTCCTTTCCTCCCTTAAAGTAAGAGTCCATGTTTCGGACCCATATAATATAACAGGTAGAATAATAGTTTTATATATTTTCACTTTAACGTTTTTTGAAAGAGTCAAGAGTCTATGTAATGCATAATAGCACGCATTTCCAGAATTGACCCTGTGTTTAATTTCTTTGTGCATCTCATTTCTATTTGTGATTATTGTTCCTAGGTATTTGAATTCAGCCACTTCCCCAAAATTCCCTCATTTGTCATTAGATGTCCATTTCCATTATATAATGCATTTCTACGTGTGACCATATATTTAGTTTTATTGATATTTACTTCCAGTCTCAATTTCTTAGTGTTACTCAATAGTGTGTGCGTGTTGTCCTTTAGTATCTCCTCGCTATCGGCCAACAATACATCATCAGCATAAACTAACAGCTTATTAATAGTAATATTAATAGTAAGCCGAGTTGTAAGCCTTCCTCATTCTCTAAAGATTTAATGGCATGCTCTAGTACAAAATTAAATAGTAGAGGAGATTGTGCATCTCCTTGCTTCAACCCATTCTGGATCTCAAAAATGTCCGAAAACTGTTTGCCTACACGCACCCATTCTCTTTGTGTCATTTAGACACATTCGTATAAGTCTAACTAACTTTTCAGGAATTCCGAACTCCAGCAGGATACTATATAACTTCTCCCTCTTAATTGAATCATATGCTTTTTTGAAGGCTACATATAGTTGATGTACAGTACTATTATATTCCCATTTCTTTTCTAAAATGACTTATACTAAAAATCTGATCTGTTGTAGATCTGTTTCTTCTAAATTCACATTGATGATCTCCTAGAATGTCAAATGTATAATAAGAGAATGTTTGTTAAACTTTGTTTGCTTACATTCAGTTGCACAGTTACAGTTGTTATGTTCTGGAGTGTGCATATAATAACAAAATTCATTTGTAATCATGGTACAAATTCATCTGAAGAAGGTACAAAATACAGAAACAGCTATAATGAATTAGTATTTAAATAAGTTATATAAAAAAATCCTCAAGTAAACGCCAGATCAATTAATTATAATTATTTTTTCCTTTTACTTATTCAATTAAACAAAAAAAAAACACATTAATTTTAACTTATTTGGGCGTAGCATCTCACGCCGGGGATTAGCTTGTAACTAATATCATTACGTCACGGTCATACAATTTTACATGTTGTAGCATTTACAATATTGTAATACCACAAAGTTGTTTTCCTTGACATTCGGTCACGTCGCGATAATAACAGTTTGGCTGCGGAATTATATGTGATCCTCCTTAACCCTTCATCTTATCGTTGGGTCATCTGCATGCCATCTTTGCTATTATTTCCAAGGTTAATTTTTGCCATCTCTCTGATGTCAAGATATTTTATTTACAGTAAACGCTCCTTATTCGCGGGGGATATGTTCTGTAAATATGCCGTGAATACAGAAACCGTGAATATGGAATCGTAAATTGTATGGGTATATAGGGGATACATTCTAAGGTCCCAAAAAAAATAAATAAATACAAAATGATCAACAGTAATCTAACAAGACTATTTAACTCATGCCCCAAATTGGAGTCAATGACCAATCACATTTCAATGATTTTTTATTTATAACCAATCATAGTCGTGTTTCGCCTCGAATTTATCAACCGAATTTTATCAAATTAAACAAAGCTCCTCATTTTTAACATTCTGAATAGTTCATAGCATTATTTTGCAGTGACTGACTCTCTAAGAAATACGGCTACCAGATTGCATATATAGTGCATGAATGTCAGCAGATAGTGCATGCAGTAGATAATATAAATCATTTGTAGCAATTGATTATACCGCAAAAAAAAACAAAAAAACACTGTTTGCACTTTCATAAACGAATTATTTCCCAGGAAATAACGTTGCAGAAAAATATATTTGACATATTTACATCATAGGACATCAGAAATTAATTAATACCTATAATGTTGGTTATAAATTTCTCCACTAGGATGCATTCTTACAATATTGCGATCCTTTGGCATTAAATAATATGATCTGGTTGCAGTGATGACAAAAGAAGCGTACCAATCGTTTCTCATTTGTTTTCAAACATCGCCGTTTACATTAAATATATACATATTTTAAAATGACTATAGTTAAATAATGATTTAGCTTAATTTTATTCGTTAAATAGTCTTAACAAATTTCACGAGTAATTCCCAAATTCTCTACGTATATTCACTCCTCACTTCGTGAGTCGTGAATTTATCGATAATTTGGAAATTACTCGTGGCATTACTTATGAAAAATATCACCAGCAACAAGTCGCGAGTGATTTTGTGTAATGAAAAACTCAACCTCGCGTTGGATTTGGAGTGACTATTTAGTGAATAATACAACATCAGAAGCTAAAAATAATTATAATGTTTAATATTTACCAAATGTGAGGTTATGTATTCCGATCTTACTTCCTGGCGATTTATAATCCGGCTGTATAGTTATAAATAGAATATATTTACTGTTAGATCTCTTTGAGCTTGGGAAAAATCAATAACAGATGGTTGTATGAGAAATAGCAATTAACAATAATGCAGATTCATTATACAACATTTAATATTTGTTTTAGAGTAACAGAACTAACTTTTTTTGGTAATTTTTAAAGTTGTTTTCTTTTGGCATTTCTTGCTGTACCACATCGATCGTACATTGTTAAATCGATATCTTTGTCAAATAAATTAATTTGCGGAGATATCTCTCATTACGAACAGGAAGAGGCTATTTTTATAGGCCTGGGTAAGATAAATAGTCAAAATAAAATAGATTTCATGAGAGATTGTGAACAATTTATGTTAATAGAAATCCTTATTTTGTATTCGAATTTCTTGATAAATCGCACAGTTAATTCATTAACATTGGAACAACGTGATAAGGATGCAAAGACTCGCCAACGCGTAAACGGTCAAGCATTTCTATTTTTACTTTAAGTGGCAACACTACTCCACTTCGGAACTAATTGTTCTTCCCTTTTACTCGACATTATAAATTAGGAACAGAGCAGAAGTGACGCATATTATTCAATCAAAATTATTTCAATGAATGACAAGTTGAAACAGACAAGGGCACATTTATCAAAGGATATAGCGGTAAGTGAAATACGGCGGCGGCTTTTAACATCGAAATTTAGGCATAGTGACAATAAGGTTTGTTTCAAATCGATATTTATTTGTCCGTTTGGTTTGAATTACGCTTTGTAAACCCGCCTTGACACGTGCCTGCTGTAAAAAAATTGTCGATAAAGGATACTAATCATAAGTAATGCCACGAGTAATTTCCAAATTATCGATAAATTTATCTAGAGAATTTGGAAATCAAGAGTGACATTTGTTAGGACTATTTAACGAATAAAATTAAGATGTTTACTCACAAATCATTATTTAAGTATAGTTATTTTAAAATATTTATATATTTAATGTAAACGGCGATGTTTGAAAACAAATGAGAAACGTTTGTTATGTCTCATTTGTTCATCACTGCAACCAGATCACATTATTTATTGCCAAATGATCGCAATATTGTAAGAATGCACCCTAGTGGAGAAAAAATGAAACACATAAAACTGTTTATAATCACATTACAGGTTATCAATTAATTTCTGATGTCCTATGATGTAAATATGTCAATTACATTTTTCTGGAACGTAAATTCCTGGGAAATAAAACGTTTAAGAAAGTGCGAATAGTGGTTTCTTTTTATTGTGGTATAATCAATTAGTAAGAATGTTTTTCTATTATATCCCGCAAGCAGTATTTGTTTACATTCGTGCACTATATATACAATCTGGTAGCCATATTTCTTACAGAGTCAGTCACTGCAAAATAGTGTTATGACCTATTCAGAATGTTAAAAAGGTGGTCCTTTCTTTATTATGATAAACTTTAGTTGGTAAATTTTAGGCGAAACACGACTGTGATTGGTTGTAAATATAAAATTATTGAAATGTGATTCGTCATTGACTCCCATTTGGGGCATGAGTTAAATAGTCACTTTAAAAATATTAATATTTAATTATTCATCTGCAATTAAATGCATTACTTTAGCTTTACATCAAATTTTCTCAAAAATGTAAAATATGGACTTGGTCCACTTTTGTTCTGAACCCCTCACATTAAGTAACCAGCAAAATCGGATCATAAATTCGACTTGCTGAGGAATTCGTATAGTTTACACAATTCCTGCGTGACGGACTTCCATTCAATTAATTTTACAATTAAAAATTTACCCGCCGGGTATCAAACCCGGGCCCACCTGAGCCATTCGATGTAAAAGTCGGATTTGAAGAAAAGACGGTAAAAATCTTGTTCTTGGGAGGAGGTTTCAATTCTACAAGATATGAATTACATACGACGTCACAATTCGTTTACAAATGGTGATTGTGCTAAGCTGTAATAATAGTGAAGCTTTGTTGCCCTGCAGCTAAAGATGCAAGCAAGACGAATATTGCATTTCGAAATTGGATTTGATGCTACGAAGCCATGACCTACTACAATTAGCTGCAGGACTTAAGTGAAAATAAAAGCCATATCATGCTATGGAAACACGTATTCAATCATAAATTCGTTTAGCTATACTATTACTCAAAGATAATATTAATAGGTAATATTAATATATTAATATACAGGGGTAACAGGACCTCACCGACAAAATGATTGAGATGATAGGCAATGCAGAGAGGATCATTTTTTGTGCAGGAACGTAATTATAGTCGAAAACAAGTAATTTATGAGTTATGCGCAGATGAAGGTGTTCACCAGTAAGGATCGGAATTGAATACAAACAATTGTACACGTATCATTTTATTGAATATTTAACTCATGCCACAAATGCTAGTCAATGACCAATCACGTTTCAATGAATGTTGTTTTACAACCAATGGCAGTCGCTCTTAATCGATTTCTCTTTATCAGCTCCTGCTTTTGTGAGAAAGAAAGCTCCTCCTTTTTAATGTTCTGAACAGGTCAAAGCATTATTTTTCTCCAACAAATACATTCAATATAGCAAATAATGAAAAGATTCCTTGATTTTACTCAGTTGTTTACTAAAAAAATAAATTAATAACCCGTAATGTTGATTATGATATATAGTTTGATGTGTTTAATTATTTCTCCACTTGGGTGCACTCTTACAATATTGCGATCTTATTTGGCAATAAATAATATGATCAAGCAGCAGTGAATGAACATAACCTCACATTTCTGTTTTTGTTTTAAAACATCGCCGTTTACATTAAATATATAAATACTTTAAAATAACTATAGTTAAACAATGATTTGTGAGTAAACAGCTTAATTTTATTCGTTAAATAGTCCTAATAAATGCCACTCTTGATTTCCAAATTATCTAGAATCTAAACCCATCGAGGGACTCAATGAGACGCAAAAACTTCATCAAAATCGATCCATTCGTTCAGGAGGAATAGAGTGGCAAACACAAGAACAGAAGAATTATATGTATCCATCCATAGCAGGTCTTTCATTGCAATCATAGCATTTTCATGTTATGCTTTGCAGCTTTGCTAGGGAATTGTAGGTGTGGTAGCTTCCTGTTGCTTTCCACACAGGTGAAGGATGATGATGATGATGATGATAAGGATGATGATGATGGCCGGATGATTTTCGGGGACCGTTGGACCCTAACCTTCCTGAAATTTGTCTTACAGGTGAGGAAACAAACCGAAAAAAAACCACAGCCAGGAGCCTGTCCCGACCGGGATTGGACCCGGGCCCTCTGCGTGACAAGGCAGCACGCTACCTCGAGACCACAGCGGTGGACAATTATATGTATAAAGATAGTATGATGGATATTGTATCCTTGATCTCAGGGAGGTGCGGCCTGAAACCCCATTACCTGCTGCGGGTTGCAAGTACAACATAATTTTGCTGATGATGTTATTACCCACTATGATTGTAGAGAACTTGCTAGATTCAATTAGACAATGCAATACTTTTCTGTGATATGTTTTGAAATCTGAATTATATAACTAACATCCAGGTATATAATGAGATGTCTTTTCCAACATTCCATTTTTAGTGAATTTCGAAAGGAATGTAGCTACTGATCTTACGATTCTCATGAAACGATTTCTGAAATATATATATATATATATATATATATAAATTTCTTGTCACGTTGTTTGTCCGCGATGGAATCCTAAACTACTGAACCGATTTTAATAAAATTTTGCACATTGTGTGCAGTTTGATCCAACTTGAGACTTAGGGTAGTTTATAACTAAATTTTTAGTCGCATTATTTTTTTATTGCAAATTATGTGTTTATTATTTATCAAAGAGTTATAATTATCTGTGAGTTCCATACGATTCTAACAGATAGCGGTGTAATTATCTGTGAGTTCCATTTGATTCTAACAGATGGCGGTGTAAGGTAATTTGGTAAGGTATAATTGGTTTATTATTTAACAAAGAGAGATCCAGATGGCTGTGCTTTTTGTTGCAACCGCGATTTAAATTGAATTACAAATATTGATTATTTCATAATTTAAGTGTGTCCAGTGTTTATTTTATTTTCAATATTATTAATTTCGTGTGTAAGTATTAGTTTTAAGTAATCTGGCCGAAAGACAGCAACTTAATTTAAATTTTTAACGTATACTTTAGCCACAGCAACGCGTGGCCGGGACTTCTAGTATATATATGTATATATAAATCTTCATCCATCCTACTTCCTAGACTCAGAAACTGACCATCACAAATATATAGGGAAGTTCGGGTCATGTGAACCCTTCTGTTTATCTTCTTTAATTGGTGCTGCCCTCGAACAGAAAATATTTTAACTAACTTCTACCCCTCATCAACTTTTACGGGTTCAAGGCCAGTTTATTTTATTCTTTGTGCGAATAAGGGTTTATTTGTGATATTTATGAAAATGACCACTTTACAAGTTTTTCAGGCTAGGAATTGATTCTTAATCTGTTATTGAATATTACAAATGTTGAAAAAACTCATAAATATATTATATTATGTAGATGCTGTTTTAATATACTGACGGGTTTGGTTTGAAATTATGTGACATGGGTGGCTGTATAAAATAATTAAACATAACTAAGGAATTCGGTTAATGTGAACTCTCCACACAGTTGAGACAAACACACGTACAGAAGAATAGATAGATAGATCATCGGTTGATTAACGTCTTTGACATCGTCCGATTCCTAATAGCCAATTTTGTCGGTCCATCCAATCTCCTGGTTGTAGATGTTTCTCCTTCATGTATAAACATATTCCCTGACTCCAGGAGGTTTAAGGTCTTCCTCTGCCTCGTCTTCCCTCAGGTTTCCATTCCAAAACAGATTTTGGTAGTCGATCCTTTTCCATTCGCTGGACATGTCCGTACCATCTTAATTGCTGAGTTTTAATATAAATCTAAAATAGTGTCTTCAATCTTCATTTTCTCCCTTATACCTGAGTTCCTATTTTTTTCTCTCCTTGAAATTATTGCTGCCCTTCGTATAAAATCCATTTCCGTTGCCAAAATATACTTATTTGTTTTTGTTGTAAATGGCCAAAGTTCTGCTCCATGCTTTTAACAATTGTATGATATATATATTCATTTTATTTTTATTACTTATATTTTTATCCCACAATATTCCATTGAGGCAAGCAATTGCAAATTTTCCTTTATTATTTCTATTTCTTATTTCCTCTTCATAACTCCCATTTTTATTTATTTTAATTCCTAAATATGTGATCTCACTACAAGATTTTATTGTTTCTCCAGACTCCAAAATTAAATTTTGTTCTGGTTCACCAATTGATAAATATTTTGATTTTTTCATGTTCAAATTTAATCCCCATTTTTCATATTGTTCTATTAATTTTCTAGTCATGTACAGAAGAATTATATGTATATACTCTGCTGGATAAGAAAAAGAATGAAGATATAAGAAAGGAACTAAACATTTTCAAACTTACAGACCGAATAATTAAATATAGGAATAACTGGAAAGAACATATTGACAGAATGCCAGAAGAAAGATTTCCAAAATTATTGCTAAATTATAAACCGCACGGAAAGAGAAATGTTGGACGCCCGCACAGAAGATGGTCTGAACAATTCTAGCTTTCATGAAACCGGAACGAGCCAACAGGCTTAATCCCTGGAGGATGATGATGCCGATGATATCTATTCCATAAACTAGTAAATTCGGCCCATAAATTCGACTTGCTGAGAAATTAACTTAGTTTACGCAGTCCCAACGCGACGGACTTCTAATAATTATACGAGTAGTTCATTGAATTGAACTAGTTCCAAAGCGGTATCTTCCTGCACAATCCCCACGTGCATGTACAACGTAGTTTTCATGTATTGTTCTCGGTGCCAACGTAAATGTCATCTGTTTGCTTAATTATTACAATAGAGAAAAGTACGGTGCTATGAAAGTGATTACATTTCTTCACGCCTAAAACTTTCATTGCTCTTCGCGTTAATCGTGAAAGTTACGGTCTCGCCCTACAAACAACTGAGAGAGAGCATCGCACATTCTCATTTTCGTATTCTGTAAAATAATTGTCATACTTCACGCTAATTCCAAGTGAAGTTCCAGTTGTATTGTAACAAACGTGAATAAGGTATTAGGTCCGACTCTGTCTATTGGGGGAACCGTGGTGCTACTTTTACCCGCCATATGACTGAATGTTGTACGGAACTGTCATCGATAGAAACGTTGTTCTTAGGCAACATCGCATTTTATATATGGAGCAGAACAGGAACAAGATATGTGGAGAATTAGAACGAAGCAGGGAATTGAAAGAATTATATAGGGATTTAGACAAAAATTATGGCATTTCAAGGTGTAGATCCTGTCAGAAGTAAAATTGTACTGGACAATAAAATTTTGGAGCAGGTGAATAATTTTACATATCTAGGATGCAATATCTCATATGAAGAAGAAAAGGATGTAAATGCAAAAATATCTAAATTTTTAAGAATTTTAGGGTTAATAAATTCTATCTTCAAGCCACAGTTAGTCCAAAAGCATTCAAGACTGAAAGTGTATAAAACACTGGCTCTTCCAACTCTTTTGTATGGTAGCGAAAGTATGGACGTTGAAACAGAAGGATATACAGAGACTTAGATCTGCTGAAATGAGATATCTTCGGAGGACTGCAGGATACACACTACTAGATCACAAGAAAAATGAAGACATCTTAGAAGAATTACACATGGAATCTTTAGAAAACAAAATTTCTGATTATAAGTCAAGATGGATACAATATGTTCATCGAATGGAAGATCACAGAATACCCAAACTAATGTTAAGATATCAACCTGCAGGAAGAAGAAGACCAGGACGTCCACTCAAAAGACTTCTTGATGGTGTTTCTCTTGAGGCCGAAACAGGTCAACAAATGACCTAAATCCGTGAATGTACTATGATGATGATGATGATATAGGGATTTAGATCTGGTAGGAGATATTGGAAGAAAGAGATTGGAATGGGTAGGATATGTGTTGTGTGGATGGAGCAAGAAAGAGTTGCAAGAAAGATTTTAGAAGGGAAACCGGAAGGAAGAAGAAAGGTTCGAAGATAGAAACTAAGATGGTCGGATAAGGTTATATAGTTGGAACCACTGGGTTATCGATTGTTGCGATTATTACGGAGTAAAAAAAAGGGGGGGGGGCGTTTCATGAGATCCACCCCAGGTTAGAGTAATAGAATTAATACTAGTAAAATTCATAACAAATTCCGTTGAGGTGAAGTCATAAGATGAGAGTTAAAAATTAAATCATACCTGTTGGTAGTTATATAATATTTTAACAAAGTAGAGGACGACGGCACCTACCAACAGGTACAATTTAATTTTTAACTTTAATCATAATTGAATTAGGTTAAGTGTGAGTTAGTTAGTTAGCTTTTAGGTTCGATACATTTTAATCTTCTTTTTATGCATAGTAAATTCGAGCTGTTATTCCTTTTTTATTCATTGTATCATTCATTTAATTTTAATTGTATTTAGTTTCATTCTATTATTAGACATTAATTTCATTATTATTCAATATGACAGATAATGAATTGTTCAATAACTATTATTGTAACTTTTTTTGTATTCATATGTAACATGTTTGTCCTGTCTAATATGACTACTATTGTATTTTTTTGGTATTCATGTGTAGCATATGTTTGTCCTGTTTTATATGACTATTATTGTATTTTTTTTGTATTCATATGTAACATATGCTTGTTCTGGTGAGTGGAAGAGAAGGCCACATGGCCTTAACTCCACCAGGCTAAATAAATAAATAAAATAAATAAAAAAAAATAAAATAAATAAATAAATAAATAAAATATAAAAAAATACATAAAAAAAAGTAAAGTAAAGTAATCCCACAACAGGCCTCGGGAGGCCCTTGGGGTAGTAGGAAGTTAAGGCTCCTACTTTTTCTAGACAATCGGCACTTGATGTCAGCCGGGTTGTCAGCCCTGCGTGACGGCCGCCTTTACCCCCTGAACAAGCGTCTGGTACTCATTTCCGTTAGAGGCTGAGTCGACCCCAGGGCCATAGTGCCGCCAGAAGGTTTTGGTCAGTTTAAAAATCCTGACCCCACCGGGACTTGAACCCTCGACCTTCTGGCTTGTAGCGCGGTGCCTTAACCACTACGCTACGAAAAAAAACAATAATCGAAACAACGATAATAATCGATATATGGTTCGATGCTGGGTTATCACTGGCTCTATAAACTCTGACGCATGCGCACTGTTGTTCTATAGGACATTGAAAATATATCAGGTAAGTTAAAGTGGACTATCTCCCAAAGTAATTTAACCAGGTTATGTATAAACAGTTTATTTAAATGTACGCAAATAAATATTGAATCAAAATATGTACTTATTGCAGTTGTTAAACACTTAATAAATTTAAATGACATTGGCACAAAGAGTAGGGTGCGTGTAGGCAAACAGCTTTCGGACACTTTTGAAATCCAGAATGGGTTGAAGCAAGGAGATGCACTATCTCCTCTACTATTTAATTTTGTACTAGAGCATGCCATTAAATCTTTAGAGAATGAGGATGGTTTACAACTCAATGGTATTAATAAGCTGTTAGTTTATGCTGATGATGTAGTATTGTTGGCCGATAGCGAGGAGATACTAAAGGCCAACACGCACACACTATTGAGTAACACTAAGAAATTAGGACTGGAAGTAAATATCAATAAAACTAAATATATGGTCACACATAGAAATCCATTAAATAATGGAAATGGACAGCTAATGACAAATGAGGGAAATTTTGAGGAAGTGGCTGAATTCAAATATCTAGGAACAATAATCACAAATAGGAATGAGATGCACAAAGAAATTAAACATAGGCTCAATTCTGGAAATGCATGCTATTATGCATTGCAGAGGCTCTTGATGTCCCAACTCCTTTCAAAAAACGTTAAACTGAAAATATATAAGACAATTATTCTACCAGTTATATTATATGGATGCGAAACATGGACTCTTACTTTAAGAGAGGAAAGAAGATTACAAGTATTTGAGAATAAAGTACTTAGGAAAATTTTTGGACCAAAGAGAGATGAACAGACAGGTGAATGGAGAAGACTACATAACAATGAACTACATGGTCTTTACAGGAAGCCAGATATAATAAGAATAGTTAAGTCTCGTAGACTGCGATGGGCAGGACATGTTGCACGTATGGGGAATGAAAGACTTGCATGGAAGCTTCTTGTAGGAAAGCCAGAGGGAAAACGCCCAGTTGGTAGACCAAGAATGAGGTGGGAGAATAACATAAACTATGATTTGAGGGAAGTAGATTATACAGGGAATGATTGGAAAGCATTAGCTCAGGATAGGGATGTATGGAGAGCTTATGTCCGTGCGGCCATGAACCTACGGGTTCGATAGTGCCAGTGAGTGAGTGTGAGTGTGAGTGTAAAAGACAAATGTGTCCTTCACTAAATGCTCAATGTAACTATCATATTTATTATTTTTATTTAGCAGGTTTCACATCTTCCAGCGCCCAAGCAATCTACTGTCATTCTTCTCCACAACTTTCTGTCAAATAACATATTTAATTCGACTATTTAACTCATGCCCCAAATGGGAGTCAATGACCAATCACATTTCAGTGATTTTTTATTTACAACCAATCACAGTCATTTCCACCTCGATTTTATCAGTTTAATTTTATCACTATAAAATCAAGCTCCTCCATTTTAACATTCTGAATAGGTCATAGCATTATTTTGCAGTGACTACATGTGGCTACAAGATTGTATATATAGTGCACGAATGTAACCTTATCGTGTTTGCGGGACATAATATAAAAACATTTGTAGCAATTGATTATACCATAAAAAAGAAACCACTGTTTGCACTTTCTTAAACGTCTTATTTCCCGGGTAATAACGTTCCAGAAAAAATATAATTGACATATTTACATCATAGGACTTCAGAAATTATTAATATACAGTTCGATGTGTTTCATTTTTTCTCCACTAGGGTGCATTCTTACAATATTGCGATCCTTTGGCAATAAATAATATGATCTGGTTGCAGTGATAAACAAGTGAAACATAACGTTTCTCATTTGTTTTCAAACATCGCCGTTTACATTAAATATATAAATATTTTAAAATAACTATAGTTAAATAATGATTTGTGAGTAAACAGCTTAATTTTATTCGTTAAATAGTTCTAACAAATGCCACGAGTGATTTCCAAATTCTCATAAGTAATGCCACGAGTGATTTCCAAATTATCGATAAATTCACGACTCACGAAGTGAGGAGTGAATTTATCTAGAGAATTTGGAAATCAAGAGTGGCATTTGTTAGGACTATTTAACGAATAAAATTAAGCTCTTTACTCACAAATCATTATTTAACTATAGTTATTTTAAAATATTTATATATTTAATGTAAACGGCAATGTTTGAAAACAAATGAGAAATGATTGGTACGCTTCATCTGCTTCTTTTGTTTATCACTGCAACCAGATCATACTATTTATTGCCAAAGGAACGCAATACTGTAAGAATGCTCTCTAGTGGAGAAAAAATGAAACACATGAAACTGTATATTATTTCATTTCTGATGTCGTATGATGTAAATATGACAATTATATATTTCTGGATTATTACCTGGGAAAAAATACATTTAAGAAAGTGCAAACAGTGGTTTCTTTTTTGGTGGTATAATAAATTGCTACAAATGTTTTTATATTAACTCCTGCAAGCGCTATGTGTTGACATCTATGCACTATATATACAATCTGGTAGCCGTATTTCTTGCAGGCTCAGTTAGTGCAAAATAATGGTCAGACTTGTTCAGAATATTAAAAAGGGCGAGCTTTCTTTAATATGGTAAATTTAACACTGATAAATATTTCGTGAAACACGACTCTGATTGGTTGTAAAACAGAAATCATTGAAACGTGATTGGTCATTGACTCCCATTTGGGGCATGAGTTAAATAGTCTAGATAAATTCACTCCTCGCTTCGTTAATCGTGAATCTATAGATAATTTGGAAATCGCTCGTGGCATTACTTGTGAAAAAAATAACATTGTGTTATTGAAAAGGTCTTTGTAATTAAATTCTTACTTTTAATATAATTTTGAAAGATAAAAATTGAAATTGTGAGTTATCCGTAAAAGTTAGGCATGTGCTGTCGCGGACTTTTTTTTTTGTAGATTTTTTTAGATATTCCATTTTCTGTACATTAATTTTTTTTATGATTTAGGCACTATAAGCCATTTAAGGGTCCTAAAAGCTACTTTTTTTAGTGTACCGATGCATTTTTTTTCGTTTGGTCTTTTAGCATTGTATGATTTTTCTGATGTGTGGGGAGTTAGCCTACAGCATAAATCCCCAACTGGAGGACCGGGAAATTTTCTATCTGGGTTTTCTCCCATAGTCTTTGAAGATTCCTCTTCATCTCAAGGCAGCGTTTCTCTATTTCGTTTAGAGATAGGGTTGTCTCTTCCGCCAGATCCGCCGTGTTGAAGAACTCCTTCTGCACCGACTCTGCCGTTGAGGTCTTCATCGTAACCCTGGCTAGGGGCCCTTACAGAGTACTATAAGTCGGAGCCAACTGAACCCTGTTTTTTTAACGAGATTGTTACTCTTCGCCCTCCTCCTTTCTCATCCGGGCTTGGGACCGGCCCTGACGGTGTTCATTTTTTTATTGCTCCGGCCCTATGCTACGTACAGTAATATGTTATATACGTTAATTATCCCAAAAATTCTCTAAACGGTGGTGAATACTCGGTCAAGTAGTTTTTTTTTTATTCCATAAAGGACAGACTCGCGGACTCACAGATGTTCATTTTTATACAATAAAGATTGAAGTTTGACCATCTAACTAACTGGCACTATCGAACCCGTAGGTTCATGGCCGCGCGGACATAAGCTCTCCATATATCCCTAACCTGAGCTGATGTTTTTCAATCATTCCCTGTATAATCTATTTCCCTCAAGTCATGGTTAATGTTATTATCCCACCTCATTCTTGGTCCTCCAACTGGGCGTTTTCCTTCTGGTTTTCACACAAAAAACTTCCATGTACCTCTTTGATTCCCCAATCGTGCCTCATGTCCTGCCAATCGTAGTATACGAGACTTAAATGTTGTTATTATATCTGGCTTCCTATAAAGATCATGTAGCTCACTGATATGTAGTCTTCTCCATTCACCTGTCTGCTCATTTTTCTTTAGTCTAATGTTTTTTCCCCTAAGAACTTTATTCTCAAATACTCATAATCCCCTTTCCTCCCTTAAAGTAACAGTCCATGTTTGACATCCATATAATATAGCTGGTAGAATAACAGTTTTATATATTTTCAGTTTAACGCTTTTTGAAAAGAGTTGGGACTACAATCCATCCACAGTAATTCTGCCCGAGGGCAGGTCTTTCACTGCAATCATAGCACTTTTATACTATGCTAGCAGCTTTAGTAAGGAATTGTAGGTGTGGTAGCTTCCCGTTGCTTTCCACACCGGTGAAGGATGATGATGATAATGATAAGGGTGTTGATGATGATGATGGCCATATGATTTCGGGGACCGTTTGGGCCTTGAAGTTTCCCTGACATTTGTCTTATAGGCGAGCAAAAACCCCCGATAAAAACCTCACCCAGAAAAACTGCCCCGACCGGTGATCGAACCCGGGCCCGCTGCGTGACAAGGCAGCACGCTACCTCGAGACCACAGCGGTGGACTTGGACGACAATAGTCCCTGCAATACATAATAGCACGCATTTCCAGAGTTGAGTCTATGTTTAATTTCTTTGTGCATCTCATTCCTATTTGAAATTAATGTTCCTAGATATTTGAATTCAATACTATTCAATTAACACAGAAAACATATATTCCGTATGTAAACCAGGAAGATTGCACCATAAATTCGACTTGTATAGGAATTGTGTTAGTTTACGCAGTTCCTGCGCGACTTTTTCTTTTAAAAGCTACTTTTCATTTCTCTTCATAAACGACTCCCCTTAAATGGCGGACAATTATTTGTTGATACCAGCAAACAATGCCTTGTTAAGTTTATATAACGCAGTGATCGAGTGCAGTAAAGTAGGTCACGATACACAAAAGAAACGTTGATTGTAATTTGTACAGAAATATAATGTACCCTTGCATAAATTTCTATTATATTGTTACTAGTGCATGACCGAAATTAATTCTGATCAAACCTCCATACATTGCCACACACGCATACTACACGCACTCTTCCATGGGATTAGACCTAATAATAATAATAATAATAATAATAATAATAATAATAATAATAATAATAATAATAATAATAATAATAATAATAATAATGATTATTATTATTATTATTATTTTATATGCAGATTTTCAATTTTTTTTCACATCTTTCTGTGCCTAAAGTTTTATATTCTTTCTCCACACGACCCTATACATCCACTCCATGTCCTCCAGTCCTCTTGTTCTCATTCCAGTTATTATTACTTGTATCCACGAGTTTTGAGATCTTCCTTTCTTTCTTCTTCCAGGTGGACATAATTCCAATGTTTTTCTGGGTAATGTTTCTTCTTGCATTCATAATAATAATAATAATAATAATAATACTTTAAGGGAGGAAAGGAGATTACGAGTATTTGAGAATAAAGTTCTTAGGAAAATTTTTGGACCAAAGAGAGATGAACAGACAGGTGAATGGAGAAGACTACATAACAATGAACTACATGGTCTTTATAGGAAGCCAGATATAATAAGAACAGTTAAGTCCCGTAGACTGCGATGGGCAGGACATGTTGCGCGTATGGGGAATGAAAGACGTGCATGGAAACTTCTTGTAGGAAAGCCAGAAGGAAAACGCCCAGTTGGTAGACCAAGAATGAGGTGGGAGAACAACATTAACTATGATTTGAGGGAAGTAGATTATACAGGGAATGATTGGAAAGCATTAGCTCAGGATAGGGATGTATGGAGAGCTTATGTCCGTGCGGCCATGAACCTACGGGTTCGATAGTGCCAGTGAGTAAGTAAGTAAGTAAGTAATAATAATAATAATAATAATAATAATAATAATAATAATAATAATTTTAATAATAATAATAATAATTAATAATAATAACAGTGGAGTACTCGTGGTTATGCTCCATGCCTCTGGTCCCGAGGGTCGCAGGTTCAAACCCAGCCGCGGTCGATGGATTTTTTTAGGATGGAAAAATCCAAGGAGCAAGTCCTTCGGGAGAGACTTTAAGCCGTGGGTCCCGAGTCTGAAGATTTTCAGGCTCGTAAAGGATCCTTAAGCCCGAATAAAAAGGCCTCTAAGCAAAATTTGCCGAATGTTCCAACCTAGTACTACCTTGGTTTCTTAGATGTCACTAGGAGGGGAACGCTAACCACGGGCCAGTCAATAACATCTATCCAAAAACAAGTGTAATTAAATTAGTCAGGTTGAATTTCTCCTCTGTAGGGGGAGAATGCCTATACTTAGATCTGGTTGAGACAAGCAAGGGCTTACAAGAATAATAATAATAATAATAATAATAATAATAATAATAATAATAATAATAATAATAATAATAATAATAGTAATTTTAATAGTAATAATAATAAACCCACTGGCACTATCGAACCCTTAGACACATGGCTGCGCGGACATAAGCCCTCCATACATCCCTATCATGGGGTAATGTTTTCCAATTATCCCTGTATAATCTATATCCCTCAAAATATGGTTAATGTCATTCTCTCACCTCATTCTTGGTCTACCAACTGGACGTTTTCCCTCTGGTTTTGATATAAGAAGCTTCCATGCCCCTCTCTCATTCCCATTCGTGCCACATATCCTGGTCATCGTAGTCTACGAGACTGAGCTATTCTTATTACATCTGGTTACCTATAATGATCATGTAGTTCACTGTTATGTTGTCTTCTGCCTATAGTAGGCATATATATGACATGAAAAGAAAAATAAACGCCTAAACCGGCATCTGAACACGAGACCTCTAAATTTGAACTTTTGTAACATACCTATTAGCCGAATCACGCATCCTAGCACAAACATTTATTTTTCTCCTTATATATAATTCTCTATCATGAAAGACAGCGGAACATCGGTTGCACTGCCATCTCATGGCTTCTATAAGAAGTATGCATTTAAAGAGAATATTTACTTTATAGCAGTAACGCTTCTGTATTTTGATCTTATAATTAAACTTTGACATTTAACAATGAAGATCAAGTATGATATGAAAAGAAAAAATAACGCCTGAACCGGGATTTGAATCCGAGACCTGTAACTGTGTACGTTTGTGACTTGCCAATTTTCAACTCAGGCATCCTAGCACATACATTTATTTTCTATATACGCCTATAGTTATGGATCTGGTAGGAGATAATAGAAAAAGGGGACTGGAATGGGTGGGACATGTGTTGCGGATGGAAAAAGAAAGGGGTGCAAGAAGGGTTTTAGAGGAGAAACCAGTAGGAAGAAAAAAGGTTGGAAGTCAAAAACTAAGATGATTAGATAAGGTTGAGAAAGTCTTAAGACAACTGATGGTTAAAAGATGGAGACAGAAAGCTAGGAATAAAGGAGAATGGGCAGATGTTATGAAGAGGGCCAAGGTTCTTACATGACAGTAGAGCTAAGGGAAGAAGAAGAAGATATAGTTATGGTGATTTTGTTGTGCCTACTAGATAGGATCGGGGAAGTTCTGTAAAACGTTTAAAAAATTTTACAATAAAAACAATAAAAATATAAATTTATGAAATATTTACCTAAAAGGTCCGTTTCCTCAATTTATTAGTTATTTACCTTAGCGGTTTCGGGACTAGTCCCATCATCAGCAGGATTCAAAACTGGTGTTTCACTAAAAATCTGGTAGAGGCGGTTACACGTACTGGGTGCGTTTTCATTTATCAGATGGTCATTGTTCAAAATTTTCATCTCCTCGAGTACGTTTATATTGCCCATCTTGCGACCTGACGATCATTAGCATACGTTATTGCCCATGCAGCAATTGTAATTTGCTGTTACATATTCAACGCCATTTTGACTAATGACGCAAGTTCAACACTGTTTTGTTTTATTCCATTTTTGTAATTTGAATAATTTGCCTTTCCAACGGTAATTTCATATTTCCTGCATTGTGAATATTTTCATCACACAACGCGATCAAACGTATAGCCATATTTATGATTCACCCCGTACAGATAAATAACTAACAAAATTGAGGAGACGGACCTTTTAGGTAAATATTTCATAATTTTATATTTTAATTTCGAATAATACCTCAACCGAACTTTATCATGAATCATATTAATAAAAACAATCTCAATTCCTTCTGAATTCGCTAAAAATATAGATTATATTACGTAAACCTGCAAAATGGCGTCATAAATTGGACTTGCTGAAGAATTCGCTTAGTTTCTGTATGACAGACTTTCGATTGTTTTAATATCTCTCTTCGTAGTTTTTTTTTTATTTCACCAAACTGTAAACCGATGTTGCGGTTATATTGTGCATAAAATTGTTAAATTATATATTGTACAATACGGAGATTTCCTGGATTACTATAATAATAGAGTTTGTTCTATCTGACCTGCTGACTCTTTGCATAAATCCTTATTTGCAATATTATGATGGGAAAACAAATGAGGGAAATTTTGAGGAAGTGGTTGAATTAAAATACCTGGGAACAATAACCACAAACAGGAACGAGATGCACAAAGAAATTAAACATAGGCTCAATTCTGGAAACTCCCTTAAAAAAACGTTAAATTGAAAATATATAAAACTATTATTCTACCCATTATATTATATGGATGCGAAACATGGACTCTTACTTTAAGGGAGGAAAGGAGATTACGAGTACTTGAGAATAAAGTTTATATGTAAATAATAAAATTGTAATAGACATGGGTTTTAAATCTAAACAACAAAAAATGGTAATAATAAATCGTGGTGTCAGAAAAGAATGTCCTTCATCGCCTTCTCTTTTTAATTTATATATAGACGAAGTTATGTTAAAGTGACAGATTCATTTAAATAAACATTTGTAAATAAATAATAAACTGTTGGATACAATATTATTTGCCGATGATCAAGTACTGATTTCCAGTTCAGAAGATGATCTACAAAGATATATTTTTAATTTGGAAAAAAATAAGTGTCAATTACAATTTAAAAATTTCAAAGAATAAAACTAAAATTTTAGCATTTAAAGGACATGATACCTTAAGAGCAAAAATAGTAATTGATAATAAAATTTTAGAGCAAGTGAACAGTTTTAAATATCTAGGTTTCAATTTATCATATATTAAAATTGAAGATATTAATGACAAAATAAATAAATTTAATCTAATGTGTGGCACTATTAAAAGAACCCTTAAAAACACAAGAAAAGAAACAAAAATGAAATTTTATAAAGTAATGATGTATGGATCAGAATGTTGGACAATCACTAAAAGACAAGAACAAATATTGGAAGCAGCTGAGATGCGATTTTTAAGAAATATAGCAGGATATACTCTGCTGGATAAGAAAAGGAATGAAGATATAAGAAAGGACCTAAGTATTTTCAAAATTACAGACCGAATAATTAAATATAGGAACGACTGAAAAGAACATATTGATAGAATGTCAGAAGGAAGATTTCCAAAATCATTGCTAAATTATAAACCGCACGGAAGGAGAAATGTTGGTCGCCCACACAGAAGATGGTCTGAACAATTTTAACAATTCTAGCTTTCATGAAACCAGAACGAGCCAACAATCTTAATCCCTGGATGATGATGAAGATGAGAATAAAGTTCTTAGGAAAATGTTTGGACCAAAGAGAGACAGGTGAATGGAGAAAACAACATAACAGTGAACTACATAGTCTTTACAGGAAGCCTGATATAATAAAAACAGTTAAGTCTGGTAGACTGCGATGGGCAGGACATGTGGCACGAATGGGGATGAAAGAGAAGAATGGAAGCTTCTTGTAGAAAAACCAGAGGGAAAACGCCCAGTTGGTAGACCAAGAATGAGGTGGGAGAATAACATTAACTTTGATTTGAAGGAAGTAGATTATACAGGGAACGATTGGAAAGAGGGGGCACGCCGTAGCGTAGTGGTTAAGGCACTGAGCTACAAGCCGGAGGGTCGAGGGTTCAAGTCCCGTTGGGGTCAGGATTTTTAAACTGACCCAAACCCTCTGGCGGCACCATGGCCCTGGGGTCGACTCAGCCTCTAACTGAAATG
Source organism: Diploptera punctata (assembly GCA_030220185.1). Classification (NCBI taxonomy): domain Eukaryota; kingdom Metazoa; phylum Arthropoda; class Insecta; order Blattodea; family Blaberidae; genus Diploptera; species Diploptera punctata. The sequence continues at coordinate 436,294 of JASPKZ010006812.1, read as the reverse complement.
AGTACCAGACGCTTGTTCTGGGGGTAAAGGCGGCCGTCACGCAGGGCTGACAACCCGGCTGACATCTAGTGCCGATTGTCTAGAAAAAGTGGGAGCCTTAACCTCCTACTACCCCAAGGACCTCCGGGCCTGTTGTGGGATCACTTTACTTTACTTTACATGTTCTAGAGGTTTTTCTTCTGTTATAATTTTTGATCTTATATGTTCATTTCCCCAAAATGCCATAATTTTTGTTTTTTCTTTTGATATTTTGAAATTATATTCTCGGCATAACTGATTTAATTGGTGTAAAGAGTACTGCAAATTATTTTCATCTTCTTATTAATAAATATTGTGCTACTTGATCCAAGATCAGTTGCTTGCCCAATTCACAAAAGTTCTGTACAACTTTCTCTTGCCCGCTTCTTCCAAGTGGCCTTCTTCCCTTATAACATCCTGATATACAGAATGTCCGCTTCAAACTTCCCAGATTTTAATTGATCACAACTAACAAAATACGCGGAATTATGAAATGAGGCAGGTATCATACGAAAGAGAAACTTAAACAATTTTCATTGCCACACACAACAGGTAAATCCACCGAAAACATTTATTATTCAATGCCCCAGGATGTCATTTCGACATTCCTGGTTTCTCTCCTGACGTTGGCGTAATTGTAACCCATTTGTGAAGGCGGAGTTACGTTACCCCGATGATACGATGGATGATAAATGATAATGAAGCGCCAGGAGAGTTCTTAATTTAAACATAAACTAAATTCCAGACCATGAGCAACCACAGGAATAGTTCCCTTTAAGGAAAAATTCCTATGGTTTGACCGGGAATCGAGCCCGGGACCACGTAAACAGTAGTCAGAAACACTGGCCACTAGCCCATGAGGCTGGTCAATTCACCGAAATTACCGTAAAACGGGGCTACTTTGACATATTTTTAAAGGTTTTTAAGGTCTAACTCGTATGATTTATGCCGAAAAAAATTGAATGTATGATTTATTGTATCAATTGAACGTTAGACTACAAATCCCATTTGGTACTGTTCTCCTCAAATAAAAACTTAGTAGGACAACAATGAGTTTTGTTTAGGTCTGTTTTGCCCATGTACTGGGGCTACTTTGACATCACATTTGTTTTCACTATAATTCAAAGTACCTACAGACCCACTGTAGGTACTACTTTGACACCAATTTATCTTTTTATAAATATTTTTACTGTAAACGACATTACTACAAATATGTTTATAACTGTAATTTGACAAAATAAACTTAAACTTCTTTATCAGTTCTAACACACAACAGAACACAAAAATTATATAATTATTGTAGTTAGAATTTATGAAATTATGGGTGTACGAGGAGCCGGACATCTTAGACATCATAGAAAAGAAACATTGCAGTGGTATGGTCATGTCAAACGAATGCCAGAGCAAAGATTGCCAAAAATTGTTATGGAATGGATCCCAATGGAAAGGAGGAAGATAGGAAGACCAAAGAAAACTTGGATACAAGGGGTACAAGCAGCTATGAATATCAGAGGAATGGAGGAAGATCAATGGATGGATAGAGAGGAATGGCGTTTAGTTTCCGGAAGACGGCGGCAGCTGCCATGATACCGGATGATGATGGTGATTGTAGTTAGACAATCAGGAATTAATTAGAAAACATGAATTTTTGAAACAACAGTAGAAAATAAAAAAAAAAACAGATTTTCACATCTCATCTTCACATAGTTCACATTCATATTGAGAATTGTTCGATCCTCTGTTACAAATACCACAGACCCAGAGCTTGCATCTTACACAACAAATCCAGGCCCTACCCCTGTAAAACCGAAAAGCACAATTTTATCCTTGCTGGGAACTCATTGTTGTTGAAAGTGACACAGATGTGTCTCCAACAATTAACATCCTCTTTTAAAACAACTTAATTATTCTTGCGCCTTCAAGGAAATGTCTTCACCATTGAATTGTCAAAATAGCTCAAAACACGCAAGAAATTTAAAAATGTCAAAGAAGCCCCAATTCTGTCAAAGTTGCCCCTCGAGTCAAAGTAACCCCGTTTTACGGTAACGTACACTATTTTCTTGTTTATTAAATAAATAATTTTATGCTTCTTAATCCAAGATCGATATTTTGTCTCATTCACAAAGGTTTTACACAACTCCCTTTTGTCCACTTCTTCCAAATGACCTTCTGCCATTATAATATCTTGATATGCAGAGTGTAACTAAATTCTCATTATAGGGGGGTGGACACTTCAGCTTTCCCTATATGTTTTCTAAGGGTCAGTTTCACCAACAGAGATAACTGTATTACGCCAGTTTAAGCTATGTATTATACAGAGGGAAATTGGCGTAATACAGTTACCTCTGTTGGTGAAACTGACCCTAAATCCTACAGAATAACAGAGAGCATACGGATGAGTTTATACAGCTGTCGCTAGGTGGAACCGCATATATTTGAATTCCTACAGTAAGTTTATAGATCTGTCACTAGATATTACAAAATGTTAATAAAGACAGGAAAAGTACGTATGATAAGAGTATTACAAGAATATCCTATGGAAAATGAAGGGAAAGGTAATGTACTGTTACGCCCATTATAGTCTTTGAAGAGATAAACACTCAGATTCAACCCAGAAAGCTACTGTGTGTTTGGAATTGGGAACCGGGTTGCCATTTTAACAGTATTTTCTTGAGTGAAATCCTTATATAAAACTAAAGATTGCAACACAGCAGGTACATAGTTGTAAGTTGTAGCCGTCCAAGCCACCCCCTCTTAAATAAAAAAACAATTACCACTTGTTATTGAGTTCTCGTGGATCTGTACTATCCTGTGTGAAAGTGTCGACTCTCATATTTACTAACTAGTTTGCATGCCGTAAAAGAAAAACTATGTTTTTTTTTAATTTGGAAAAAGCACTGCTAACCTTGCCCCTCCATCCCTCCCTAAACAAACAAATACCGTTATTATGAGTTTGGCAACATCTTCCCTCTGTACGTAGGGGAACACTGGCGTAACCCATAAGGTCTATAGTAACTTCCTGGGTTGAATTAGAGTGTACTGGGGACCAAGAAGGTTATGTTTAGCGTAGGAACCCATGTCTGGAAACGTATCGTTTTCCCGCTACACGCAAAAAAAACCACAACACACGTTTCTCTATCTGACGCCTGCTGATTATCGTCTGGGTCCACTTACAAGAAGGGCTCGATGTGACAATCACCGACGTCAATGCAGATAAGGCCTATGATGCCTCCGTACTATGTCCTGATCACCAAACCTTGGTCCTGCAACATCCACCGCAGGATAACCCGCGCCAGTGGGTCTTCCTCGGATGCCATAGGGGTCTCGTAAATCAATGATTTCATGTGACCCCCACAGGTAGTAGTGTAGAGGGGTCAAATTGTAAATTTTACACTTCCAAAAATCCCTATTCTTTGCATCATTCTATATTAATCCTAGTGGTTTGGGGAAAAGAATCTTATATACTCAACCTAGGATTTAAAGAGAGATCAGGGCTTGCTTGGTTTAGGCTAGGGGTATGGAAATTTCTAAAAATTAGCGACGATCACGATATGCGAATATGTCCAATGTGCGGGAACTTTGAAGACGAGATACATATATTAGGAAAATGTAACGATTTAGAATATTGGAGGCGTTAGAAGATTTCTAAATTCAAATCGTGAAAGATTGGCATGCTACGAGTTATGGTAAATCCAGAAAATTGGATAAACTTGGGTAAATTTCTGGACAAAACGCGGAAAATAAGAACAACACTCATTCATGAATAAATACATGTTATCAAAATGCAATACCATAAATTTTTCTTAATGATTCTACATAACTTAATTAATGTATAATGTTATTGTGTTATTGTAATATTATTGTGTAGTCCACCGCTGTGGTCTCGAGGTAGCATGCTGCCTTGTCACGCAGCGGGCCCGAGTTCTATGCATATACTTATTTATTATACATATTGTAAAAGTGACTTCATATAATTTCTTACCAACGACCCTAGAGTTGCTTTCCATGAAGTTAATTTTGCCTATAAATGCCTAATTCAACTTATAATGCCTATAAATGCCTATTTGCAATTTTTTTCTCGAAATTAACTCAGTATTTCGATTAAATCAACTGAAATGGACTAACTTCATGGCACAAATAATTTCATAGAAGTAGGTTATATTTGCCATATATAAATAATAATAACATATATAAACTTGAAATAAATAGAGATAATTATATAATAAGATTTATATAAACATAAACCACTTATATTTAAATATATTTTATTACATAATCATTTATATATTTCTTTTTTTATAAATTCCCTTAGAATATTTTAGGATAAGGGTGGCAATAACCCAATAACCTAGCAGGTAGATAGTTCCCTCTAAATGCACTCCCGTTAGGTAAATATTGTATTTTTCCACCTCGTGCATTCCCGTTAAGCGAAATAGCCCTATGCTATGTTCCATTGTATTATGCTCCGGCTCTAAGGCTTGGAGAAAAGTTCTTTGCTTCTTTTCAATACAAACATTGCTGAGTGACAAAGAGGGTTCTGCTCTTTGTAAAAAGACAAATCATATTCCAATAGCATCTCTGATATCTTCGCATGCTATTGAAAGCATATGTTTATATTCTTAACGTGAGACTGTAAAAAGTTATGTTGTAGTCCATTTTTTGTAAGAGCCTATTTCGAATTTTTAGTGCCTATATTAATGATTTTAGTGCCTTTTTGCCTGCCTATTTTGAATGTTTTAAATGCCTAACATCCGGACCCTTACTTACTTACTCACTGGCACTATCGAACCCGTAGGTTCATGGCCGCGCGGACATAAATTCTCCATACATCCCTATCCTGAGCTAATGCTTTCCAATCATTCCCTGTATAATCTCCGATTGAGGGTCTTTCCACTTTTCAGCGGTTGCCCTTTTACCAGCCGGCTGCTCGCCCTTCACATCCACATGTGTCAATCACAGAGGTAGATGATCAACAGCCAGTGTAGGGGTGACATGTGGTTAGCATGTCGAGTCCCCCAGCCGTTATAGCTGGTTCCTCAACCTGGAGCCGCTACTTATTGTAGCTACCCAATTGCCTCACGATGCTGGGTGGGCACCGGTCCCATACTGGCCGAAATACCATGAGAAAATTTCTTTCCCCATGGAGACTCGAACCAGCGCAAGTCCCGTAGCTCTGCGCCAAGGTTTCCTACCTTAACCGCTCGGCTACGGCGCGGGACTCCCTGTATAATCTACTTCCCTCAAATCATAGTTAATGTCATTCTCCCACCTCATTCTTGGTCTACCAACTGGGCGTTTTCCCTCTGGCTTTCCTACAAGAAGCTTCCATGCAAGTATTTCACTCCCCATACGTGCAACATGTCCTGCCCATCGCAGTCTACGAGACTTAAGTGTTCTTATTATATCTGGCTTCCTATAAAGACCATGTAGTTCGTTGTTATGTAGTCTTCTCCATTCACCTGTCTGTTCATCTCTCTTTGGTCCAAAAATGTTCCTAAGAACTTTATTCTCAAATATTTGTAATCTCCTTTCCTCCCTTAAAGTAAGAGTCCATGTTTCGCAACCATATAATATAACTGGTAGAATAATAGTTTTATATATTTTCAGTTTAACGTTTTTTGAAAGGAATTGGGACATCAAAAGTCCCTGCAATGCATAATAGCATGCATTTCCAGAATTGAGCCTATGTTTAATTTCTTTGTGCATCTCATTCCTATTTGTGATTATTGTTCCTAGGTATTTGAATTCAGTCACTTCCTCAAAATTGCCCTCATTTGTCATTAGCTGTCCATTTCCATTATATAATGTATTTCTACGTGTGACCATATATTTAGTTGTATTGATATTTACTTTCAGAACATCCGGACTCTAGCAATAATAACGAAAGTAAAGCGTTCCTCTGGATGACAGGTGTTGACACTTTCATTCACGTACAATTGTTTTCACTTCTGATGTCCAATTATTCAAGTTCATTGTCATTTCCGGTCAAGGCGAACCAGCACACGTACTGGCGCAGTAAACAAAACCGCACGACGCGACCTGCAATTAATTATCGATAAAACAGTCGCACAGATGGTTTTCATCTGGCATCTCACTGGCAATATCGAATCAGAGCTTTCTGGCAGCGCGGATATATGCTTTCCATACATCCCTATCCTCAGATGTTTTCCAATCATTCCTTTCTCCATCTTACATTATCTTATACGTTTAAAGAATTTTCTCCCAGTTTCGTTAAAACAAATCCTTGTGCAGAATCTTGTGTTACTACACTTCGATTATTGTGACATTATATATAATGATCTAAACTATGACTTGTCGCAGAGGCTGCAGCGTGTTCATAATGCTTGTGTTCGATTCATTTTCAATATCCGCCGTTATGACCATATTTCCGAACACTTTAATAACCTCTCTTGGCTCCGTCTTACTGACAGACGTAAATTGCACTCTCTTTCACTACTTTTCAAGCTTCTGAATTCCTACATTCCTATTTACCTGGCGTCCAGATTTGAGAAGTTATCCTCTTACCACAATATTGACACTAGGTCACAAGATAGCAGTCTGCTAACAATTCCTCTTCATAGCACTTCCTCCTATTCTACTTCCTTCACAGTAGCCTCTGCCCGCTCCTGGATTCTCCTTCCTCAAGATATCAGGGGTTGCCGCACACTTGGTACCTTTAAGTCACGCTTATACAGTTACCTGTTGTCTAATAATTAATTTTTCTCTATTTATTTAATTTTATACTATGTCATTAATCTTTTCCTCGTTTTTTTATATATCTTGTACATATTATATATTTAATTCGTTAAATTTAGAGTAATCAAAATACATTATAAATATTAATTGTATTGTATTCATAACTTGTAATCGTTTATATATATATATATATATATATATATATATTGTAATTTATATTTAAGACTATTTTTTTGTTTGTATTTTTTAAACCTGGTTGAGTGGTAGATAAGGCCTTAAGGCCTTAACTCTGCCAGGTAAAATAAAGCTATTATTATTATTATTATTATTATTATTATATATAATACACCTCCTCAAATCATGGTTAATGTTAGTTTCCCACGCCATTCTTGGTCATCATAAGGGACGCTTTCCCTCTGGTTTTCTTACACGAGTTTTCATACCCCTCTTTCATTCCACACTCGTGCCACATGTCCTGCCCAACGCACAGCTAGTTTCCCATAGAGATCACATAGCTCACTTTTTCTCCTGTCCGTTCGTTTCTTTTTGATCCAAAAATGTTACTAACAACTTTATTATCAAATACTCGTAATTTTTTAAAAGTAAGAGACAATGTTTCAGATGCCTATTATAATATAACTGGGACAATCTTCCTGTCTTGTATCTTGTAAGCCCATGTTTTCCTTAAGAGAGATTTAGGCGCTCTCCCCTACAGGAAAGAATTTGAACCATACTAATTTACTTACACTTGTTTTCGTATAGATGTCATTTTGAGTGGTCCGTGGTCAGCGTTCCGCCTCATACTGACATCTAGGAAACCAAGGTAGTACTAGGACGGGAAAATTCGGTAAATTTTGCTTAGAGGCTTTTCATTCAGGCTTAAGGATTTTTTACGAGCCTGAAAATCTTCAGACTCGGGACCCACGGCTTAAAGTCCCTCCCGGAGGACTTGCTTCTTGGATTTTTCCATCCTAAAAAATCCATCGACCCCGGCCGGGTTTGAACCCGCGACCCACGGGACCAGAGGCAAGGAGCATAACCACTAGTCCACTGGAAAAATAGCAGTTTTATATATCTTCAGTTTAATGTCATTTGAGAGAAGTTGGGATGACAAGAGTCCCTGTAATGAAAAATAGTATGCGTTTCCAGAGTTGAGCCTATGTTTAATTTATTTTTGCACTTCATTCATGTTTGTAATTATATTATCACTAGGTGCATTATTTGAAACCCTTCACTTCTTCAAAATTTCCCCCATGTATTGTTAGGTGGCATTTCCTTTTAATAACATTGAGCAACAAAAAAGAAACTTTTTTTTTGTCTCAGAAAGAAAAATATGTGATTCTGATAGTATTTTTTCTCCTGAATTTCTGATATCGCTTTTTCTCCATCACGCAAGGTTTCCGAGAGACAGGTATTTATAATTTCAAACACTTTAATATTTTCTACATTCGTAACTACACAATATTCGAACATTCGGACTCACCGACAAAGTAAAAAATGACGATCTTCTGCTATATTTCGCCTGTGGAGCATCCCTCTTGATGGTTCAACAACAATCGGCCAGCATGTTAGATTTCCATTTGCCTTGATATCTCTTTTCCATAGCTGAAATCTCCTGATGAAAGTGTTCCCCGTGTTCATCGCTCACTGCGCCAGGATTTTCCGAGAAGAAATCTAGGTTTATTAAGAAAATAATTATTTAAATCCATTAATTGAAATTGAAATAAAAAAAATGTGGGTGATGGAGAAATTCCGAATACATATTTGAAAACAAGATAAAAAACTGCATTAAGTACAACTATTGGTACCCATGAGACAAAAATTATGTTGACCAGTGTAATGTGTTTCTACGTGTGAACACATATTTAGTTATTGGTATTTATTTCCACCCACATTTTTTAGTGTTATTTAATAGAATGTGTGAGCACCAGTATATAGGCCTACCAACAGCTGATTGAGGGAAGATGGCTATAATTCCTACCTCGCTGGTAATATTGATGACGTACGGACATATTATCAAAAGTAATGCCACGAGCGATTTCCAAGTTACACAGATCAACATGATTTTTGTCTCATGAGTACCAATAGTTGTACTTAATGTAGTTTTTTATCGTTTTTTTTTCAAATATATAATCGGAATTTCTCCATCACCCACAGTTTTTTTATTTCAATTTCAATTAATGGATTTAAATAATTATTTTTTTAATAAACTTTTTTAATCCAGTTGTCCATTGTAAAATAAAACCAAATGAGCTAACTCAAATGGTTTTCAGCTATGGAAAAGAGATATCAAGGCAAATGGAATCCTAATATGCTGGCCGATTATTGTTGGATCATCAAGAGGGATGCTCCATAGGCGAAATATAGCAGAAAATCATCATTTCTTACATTCTAGGTGAGTCCAAATGTTCGAATATTGTGTAGTTACGAATGTAGAAAATATTAAAGTGTTCGAAATTATAAATTCCCGTCTCTCGGAAACCTTGCATGAAGGAGAAAAACCGATATCATATTTGAATTCAGGAGAAAAAATACTATCGGAATCACATATTTTTCTTTCTGAGACAAAAAAAAAAGTTTATTTTTTGTTGCTCAGTGTTATTATTATTATTATTAGGTTGGCGACTCCGTGGCGCAAGCGGTTAGACGCTCGCCTCTCACCGCTGGGATCCCGAGATCGAGTCTCGGTCACTCCATGTGCGTTTCATGGTGGACGAAACGGAGCTTGGGCAGGTTTTTCTCGGGGTTTTCCCCTGCCACAATTTCATTCCACCATTTCTGAATTCTCATCCCATCCATTTCGTTTCATTTCATTGATCTGCCCCCGTGATAGTGTGTCTGGCCAGCATCGTTGTTATCCACAGACCTCTATACAGGGGGCTTCATCTCATCTCATCCGTCGACCCGACCCTGAGTTGGACGCGAGTTTAGATTAGTATTGTTATTATTATTATTATTATTATATTATTATTATTATTATTATTATTGGTCCACCGCTGTGGTCTCGAGGTAGCGTGCTGCCTTATCACGCTGCGGGCCCGGGTTTGATCCCCGGTCGGGACAGTTTTTATCGGGGTTTTTCCTCACCTGTAAGACAAATGTCAGGAAAACTATAAGGCCCAAACGGTCCCCGAAATCATATGGCCATCATCATCACCACCATCCTTCACCGGTGTGGAAAGCAACGGGAAGCTACCACACCTATAATTCCCTAGTAAAGCTGCAAATCATAGCATGGAAAATGATATGATCTCGGACAGAATTACTATGGATGGGATTATTATTATTATTATTATTATTATAACTAACTAACTAACTAACTCACTGGCACTATCGAACCCGAAGGTTCATGGCCGCGCGGACATAAGCTCTCCATACATCCCTATCCTGAGCTAATGCTTTCCAATCATTCCCTGTATAATCTACTTCCCTCAAATCATAGTTAATGTTGTTCTCCCACCTCATTCTTGGTCTACCAACTGGGCGTTTTCCCTCTGGCTTTCCTACAAGAAGTTTCCATGCACGTCTTTCATTCCCCATACGCGCAACATGTCCTGCCCATCGCAGTCTGCGAGACTTAACTGTTCTTATTATATCTGGCTTCCTATAAAGACCATGTAGTTCATTGTTATGTAGTCTTCTCCATTCACCTGTCTGTTCATCTCTCTTTGATCCAAAAATTTTCCTAAGAACTTTATTCTCAAATATTATTATTATTATTATTATTATTATTATTATTATTATTATTATTATTATGTACGGATGCACTGAAGCGTACTTTGTTTCGAGCCTAAGCTTGAAGGGACGACCCGCCACTGTTATTCGTGATCGATGACTAAGATACCGGAAGAGGAAGTAATTTAGTTAAAGATGGTTCTGATGGAAGACTATTTAAAAATTTACTTCCGTTGAAATTAGTAAAAAAGAGAGCTGGAGGCACATGAACGGTAAATAATGACACAATATCGCGATGAAAATGATTGGTACTTTCTCCAGAAAGAGTTACGTAATCTAACCTTCTTAACTTGACACGAGAGAAAGTTATGCAACGTTCCGCACTTGGAGATATGGATGAATTGTCCCAGGTTTAAATTGCACCGTTACCGCAGTTACCGTATTCTTCGATTCATTTTCTGAACATAAACTCCATGTCTTCATATTTTTATGCAATTATCATCAGGTCATCCGCAAATAACCGTATATACTGGGTGTCCCAATCAAACCTCCCACATTTTAATTCCATCCATAGTAATTCTGCCCGAAGGCAGGTCTTTCACTGTAATCATAGCATTTTCATGCTATTTTTGCAGCTTTACTAGGGAATTGTAGGTGTGGTAGCTTCCCGTTGCTTTGCACACCTGTGAAGGATGGTGATGATGATAATGATAAGGATGATGATGATGGTCATATGATTTCGGGGACCGTTTGGGCCTTAAAGTTTTCCTGACATTTGTCTTACAGGTGAGGAAGAAACCCGATAAAAACCTCACCCAGAAAAACTGCCCCGACCGGGGATCGAACCCGGGCCCGTTGCGTGACAAGGCAGCACGCTACCTCGAGACCACAGCGGTGGACATATTTTAATTAATAATAACTAAAGGCACTAAACACCATAAATATATGCATGCAACTATGCAGCAAAAAAGTTGAAAATATGCTCTTAAAATTAAAAAATATATGCACAAAAAAAATAATTTTCTTCTTATAGTAAAATACACTATTTTCTCACATCATTTTATTTATTTTTTTGAAAGCAACTATTGTAATATTTGCACTTTTCGCTTCTAATTGAAATTAATAATTGTATTTTATAGTATCATTCTCATTAATATATCAATTTAAAATGCTCACATGTTCGTCACAGACTTGGCATAGGACAATTTTTCCATGTGTTGTTAATGTAGGATTCCCACAAAGCCATTGATGCAGCAAAGATATTTTACTGGATTTTTCCTTCGGCATTGAAAACACTTGTCTTGGTCCACTGACACTCACAAAATAATAATAATAATAATAATAATAATAATAATAATAATAATAATAATTTATTTTAGCTGGCAGAGTTAAGGCCATAAGGCCTTCTCTTCCACTCAACCAGCGAATAGTAAAATTATACAAAAATTACGTACATATTATAATTTTAAGATATTAATAAAATACAGACTAAACAAAATACAATGATGATGTGATCTAATACTAGCTAATACTAATAAAAACATAGAATATAATAAAATTAAGATGATATAAAATAAAGTAAGTAGCTTCCTAGATGACTATTAATGGAATGCTCTATATAGTTGTTATGCAGTTAACGTTTTCATTGTGTCGAACTTAAGATATCAGTTAATTTGGATTTAAATAATGATAGCGATTGTATTTGAGAAAATACAATGGGTGAGGTTTTCATCGGGTTTCTTCCTCACCTGTAAGACAAATGTCAAGGAAAACTTTAAGACCCAATGCAATGGTATTTGAGAAAATAATTTAAACGTCGATTCCCGATTTGTTTTGTCGCCGTGGACAATAATGTACAACAGGCTTCCTTTGTGTGAAATGAAATATATTTTGCACACATGAAAGTATATTTCAGGAATGTTTTTTGAGTCTCTGTCGTCTATGCCCACAGTCTCAATAAAGCTGATGTTCAAACTTCAAAGAATATCGCCGGTTAAAAACTAAAACAAGGAAGTTACCACCAATAAACTGTCCATTGTTGGCAAGCACGTTCTTCTCTTACGAAATCTTCCTTTCAGGATATGGTTTATTGACCTATTGAGGTTTAAAACTGCAGACCCCTGCTCGGCAGTGTCACCGTTGTGCAAAAATGCAAAATAGGGATGCTAGCTTTGTATGAAAACAAGATTGACTTAATTTGCAAAAACATGACAATAAAGCAGAAACTTGTCATTTTATGGGGTTACAAACTAATATTTTAATATTAAATAGAGAAAATAATATAATATATGCACCCATATGCACATATGGGGGCACGCCGTAGCGTAGTGGTTAAGACACTGAGCTACAAGCCGGAGGGTCAGGATGTTTAAACTGACCCAAACCCTCTGGCGGCACTATGGCCCTGGGGTCGACTCAGCCTCTAACGGAAATGAGTACCAGGCGCTTGTTCTGGCTATAAAGGCGGTAGTCACGCAGCGCTGACAACCCGGCTGATATCAAGTGCCGATTGTCTAGAAAAAGTGGGAGCCTTAACCTCCTACTACCCCAAGGGCCTGTTGTGGGATCACTTTACTATATGCATATATTAGTGAAATATGCGCTAATCCCGTGAATATGCATTTACTTACTTACTTACTTACTCACTGGCACTATCGAACCCGTAGGTTCATGGCCGCGCGGACATAAGCTCTCCATACATCCCTATCCTGAGCTAATGCTTTCCAATCATTTCCTGTATAATCTACTTCCCATTTATATGCACTAAAATTTTGCCAATTCATTCCAAATGGCATGAAATGCATTTTCCTCTTCCATGCATATGTTTATCTTTGAAGTAATAAAACATGCAAATATGGAGTAATCCGCCCTCTAATCATAACTAACAAAGTATGTGGAATTATGAAATGAGGCCGGTATTAAACGAAACAGAAACTCAAAGAATTTTCATTGCCACACATGAATAAATCTCTATAGGCTATGTGCACCATTTCTTCAATTTTTCCTTCTGAAACATGCGTACGAGCACCTCCTGATTCTTTTTTAACGCTTCCAGTCGCCACAAACTTCTCAAGCCATGCCTTAATGGTCTTCCCATCAGGTGTATTTCCTCCATATTCTCCCTGGTAATTTGTATGCACAGTAATTATTGACTTTGTCTCTGCATACCAGAAAACAATTTGTGCTCGCCATTTTGTTTTATGTCATTATTGTCCAACATGCAACAGATGAATTAACAGCAACAATGAAAACAAAAATTCTTCGAGTTTCTCTTTCTTTTAATACCAACCTCATTTCATAATTCCGCATACATTGAGAGTATGATTAATTAAAATGTAGGAGGTTTGAAAGCGACACGGTGTATATTACATCTATTGATTTATCTCCATTTGGTATTCCCATTCCTGAACATGTTTTGCTCCAGTTTGACAGCGCACGCTATATATAAATATCTTACATAATCTGAGTGGTATGCCACAACCTTAACGATGAACCTTACTTTAATTTCCAGAGTATCGTAAGAGCCATCAATCGTCAGCTCAGATATAATAGTGTTTCAATATAAGTTTAACATAACGTTATTTTCTTTAGAGACTCACGGTATACTTTTTATATTTGCTCTAACTTTGGCTTACCCCGTGTAATGTATATATAAGTCCCGGCCACGCGTTGCTGTGGCTTAGGTATACGTTAAATTATGTTGTAGTAAACTAAGTGAGAAATCTAAATCAGGAAGTTTTTGTTTTGCACAATTTTTTAGTTCTGGTACGTTAACTGCACCCGGTATAAATATGGGTGGTGGTTTATGTGGAATTGGTTTTGTTGATTGAGATGAATTTATGTTGTCTGCATTCTCAGTATCAACCATAAGTGTATCATAAGGGTTATATACATTAATTGATGGAATATTTTGTGGAGGCTTGCTGATTTTATCATACTTCCTTTTTTTCAACGAACTTGTTGGCAGTTTGGATTCTCATCATCATCAAGAAGTCTCTGTATAGTAATATCATCTTGTGATATATTATAGTCATCTTGTTTTTCATTTAATTGAGGCATGGAGATTGTTTCTGTAATATTAGACATATTATTATAACTAACAGACTTACTTACAGTTCTGTTATTCCGTTCCTAAGGACCTTCATATGTTTTTAAATTAACATTCTTCTTAAATGTAAGATTTATGTCACATAGGCCTATACCAATTTTCAGAAAATTCACTTGATATCTTATCATTCATGGTCTCTAGAACTGATTCGCCATATTGTTCAATGTCTCTTCTCGATCCAGTTAAATTTAAATTAAGTTGCTGTCTTTCAGCCAGATTACTTAAAACTAATACTTACACACGAAATTAATATTATCAATATATTGAAAATAAAATAAACACAAACACACTTAAATTATGAAATAATCAATATTTGTAATTCAATTGAAATTCGCGGTTGCAACAAAAAGCACAGCCACCTGGTTAAATAATAAACCAATTACCTTACACGGCCATCTGTTAGAATCGCATGGAACTCACACATAATTATAACTCTTTGTTAAATAATAAACAAATAATTTGCAATAAAAAATAATGCGACTATAAATTTAGTTATAAACTTCCCTAAGTCTCAAGTTGGATCAAACTGCACACAGTGTGCAAAATTTTATAAAAATCGGTTCAGTAGTTTAGGATTCCATCGCGGACAAACAACGTGACACGTAATTTTTATATATTAAGATATATACAAACATCTAAAAAGATCTTCTCCATAATGCATTCCCTAAAGCGTCTTAAAAATGTTCTTCCTACAGCTCTTAAAAGAATTTTAATTCAAACCTTAGCGATGCCGCATTTTGACTATTGTGACGTTCTACTAACTGACATAAGTGACGGATTGTCGGACAAACTGCAGCGTGTCCATAATATGTGTATCAGATTCATATTTAATGTTCGAAAATACGATCACATTTTTCCATTATTCCACGAATTGTTATGGCTACATCTAAAACAGAGAAGAAAATCGCACTGTCTAATTCTCTTATTTAAGATCCTACATACCTCGATTCCCAATTATTTATCATCTCGTTTTCAGTATCTATCCTCAAACCATAACTTAAACACAAGATCACAACATAGTCTCCTGCTTAATATACCGCAACATAGGACATCACATCACTCCATGTCATATACCATCTCCACTTCTCGCAACTGGAATTCCCTACCACAAGAAATAAGGGGCTGCCGGACATTGGCATCTTTTAAAAGAAATCTAAATTTATATTTGCTCTAAACTCGACTTCATTATTACCCAGTGTAAGGTACATAATTATATTAATTGGTGTTTCTCGTATAATATATCATATTATTATTATTATTATTATTATTATTATTATTATTATTATTATTATTATTATTATTATCCAAATACCTAGGAACAATAATCACAAATAGGAATGAGATGCACAAAGAAATTAAACATAGGCTCAATTCTGGAAATGCATGCTATTATGCATTGCAGAGACTTTTGATGTCCCAACTCCTTTCAAAAAACGTTAAGCTGAAAATATATAAAACTATTATTCTACCAGTTATATTATATGGGTGCGAGACATGGACTCTTACTTTAAGGGAGGAAAGGAGATTACGAGTATTTGAGAATAAAGTTGTTAGGAAAATTTTTGGACCAAAGAGAGATGAACAGACAGGTGAATGGAGAAGACTACATAACAATGAACTACATGGTCTTTATAGGAAGCCAGAAATAATAAGAACAGTTAAGTCCCGTAGACTGCGATGGGCAGGACATGTTGCGCGTATGGGGAATGAAAGACGTGCATGGAAACTTCTTGTAGGAAAGCCAGAAGGAACACGCCCAGTTGGTAGACCAAGAATGAGGTGGGAGAACACCATTAACTATGATTTGAGGGAAGTAGATTATACAGGGAATGATTGGAAAGCATTAGCTCAGGATAGGGATGTATGGAGAGCTTATGTCCGTGCGGGCATGAACCTACGGGTTCGATAGTGCCAGTGAGTAAGTAAGTAAGTATTATTATTATTATCATCATCATCATCATCATCATTATTATTATTATTATTATTATTATTATTATTATTATTATTATTATTATTATTATTATTATCGTAAGTATTATTATTGTTATTATCGTATAAAATGTTTGTTTGTACATGAAATTTACATTGCTACATTTAATGTATATTTAACTGTTTATAATTAGTATAGTGTATATCTATATTACCAGGTTGAGGAACCAGCTATAACGGCTGGGGGACTCGACATGCTAACCACATGTCCCCCCTACACTGGCTGTTGATCATCTACCTCTGTGATTGACACATGTGGATGTGAAGGGCCAGCAGCCGGCTGGTAAAAGGGCAACCGCTGAAAAGTGGAAAGACCCTCAATCGCAATCGGTATATCTATATTAGTCAAATATTTATTTGTATTTGTGCTGGTTGAGTGGAAGAGAAGGCCTTATGGCCTTAACTCTGCCAGAATAAATAAAATATTATTATTATTATTATTATTATTATTATTATTATTATTATTATTATTATTATTATTATTATTATTATTATATACTAATTGGTGTTTCCCTTTTAATTTATTACCTGTATGTGTTAACCACTGCACATGGTTGCAAGGAAAAAAACACATTGGTTGAAACATACAGCACTAATCTACAATGTTTGTTGATTTATCGTCTCCCCCCCCCCAAAGCCTACATTATCTTTCACTAAAAATATAATTTCATTAAATATACTAAATATACAACGATTACTAAAATATGTATAACTGTAGGCTTTCACGGCCGGCGTCTTGATCCCTATTAGGTTCGTCTTCCGGGCATATAGACTGGACCACGGCCTATATGCCCGGAAGACGAACCTAATAGGGATTACTAAAATACTCTGAATGTAAATAAAATATTGTGCATAACTAACTAACTCACTGGCACTATCGAACCCGTAGGTTCATGGTCTCACAGACATAAGCTCTCCATACATCCCTTATCCTGAGCTAATGTTTTCCAATCATCCTCTGTATAATCTACTTCCCTCAAATCATAGTTAATGCTATTCTCCCACTTCATTCTTGGTCTACCAACTGAGAGTTTTTCCTCTGGTTTTCCTACAAGAAGGTTCCATTCGTTCCACATGTCCTGCCCAATGCAGTCTACGAGACATAACTGTTCTTATTATATCTGGCTTCCTATGAAGATCATGTACCTTACTGTTATGTAGTCTTCCCTATTCACTGTCTGTTCATCTCTCTTTGGTCCAATAATTTTCCTAAGAACTTTGTTCTCAAATACTCGTAACCTCCTTTCCTCCCTTAAAGTAAGAGTCCAAGTTTCACAACCATATAATATAACTGGTAGAATAATAGTTTTATACGTTTTCAGTTGAACGTTTTTGAAAGGAGTTGGAACGTCGAAGTCTCTGTAATACATAACAGCACACATATCCAGAATTGAGCCTATGTTTAATTTCTTTGTGCATCACATTCCTATTTGTGATTATTGTTCCTAGGTATTTGAATTCAGCCACTTCCTCAAAATTTCCCTCATTTGTCATTAGCTGTCATTTCCATTATATAAAATATTGTACGTGTGATCATATAGTTAGTTTTATTGATATTTACTTCCAGTCTCAATTTCTTGGTGTTACTCAATAGTGTGTGCGTGTTGGCCTTTAGTATCTCCTCGCTATCGGCCAGTAGTACTACATCATTAACATAAACTAACAGCTTATTAATACCATTTAGTTGTAGGCCTTCTTTATCCTCTAAAGATTTGATGGCATGTTCTAGTACAAAATTAAATAGTAGAGGAAATAGTGCATCTCCTTGTTTCAACCCATTCTGGATTTCAAAAATGTCCGAAAACTGTTTGCCTACACGCACCCTACTCTTTGTGTCATTTAGACACATTCGTATAAGTCTAACGTTTTAGGAATTCCGAACTCCAGCAGGATACCATATAATTTCTCCCTCTTAATTGAATCGTATGCTTTTTTGAATGATGTACAGTACCATTATACTCCCATTTATTTTCTAAAATGTGTCTTATACTAAAAATCTGATCTGTTGTAGACCTGTTTCTTCTAAATGCACATTGATGATCTCTTAGAATGTCATCAGTATAGGGAGTAAGTCTGCTTACTAATATATTTGTTAGAATTTTGTACGAAGTTGAAAGTAATGACTGTAATGAGATGCCCCTGTAGTTGTTGCAATCAGTTTTATCTCTTTTCTTATAAATAACACGTTACAAAATTAAGTTTAGTAACTCGCTGCTCTTAGAACACTCCTGCCTTCGGTCGTGTTCTAACTTGAACATCTCGTTAACAAACCTCTGCTTTTGTAAGTCGTCTAAATAACTGTTATGAACTTGCAACAACTTAAAGTTCATTATAGTTATTTCTCTGCTTTTGTAACAAATATTCGTTTAATTAACTGTTATGAACTTGCAACAGCTTAAAGATAATTATTTTCGGCATTTGAACAAATTTTGAAGCAAATATTACTCATTATAGTTCTTAAGTCCACCGCTGTGGTCTCGAGATATCGTGTTGCCTTGTCACGCAGCGGGCCCGTGTTCGATCCCCGGTCGGGACAGGCTCCTGGGTGAGGTTTTTTCGGAGGTTTTCCTCACCTGTAAGACAAATGTCAGGAAGCGTAGGGCCCAAAGGTCCCTGAAAATCATCCGGCCATCACCATCATCGTTATCATTATCATCATCATCATCCTTCACCGGTGTGGAAAGCAACGGGAAGCTACCACACCTATAATTCCCTAGTAAAGCTGCAAAGCATAGCATGAAAATGCTATGATTGCAGTGAAAGACGTGCCCTCGGGCAGAATTACTATGGATGCATGGATAGTTCTTAATTAATGTTAAATTAATCCGTTAGAGGCTGAGTCGGCCCCACGGCCATAGTGTAACCAGATGGTTTGGATCAGTTTAAAAATCCTGACCGCACCGGGACTCGAAACCTCGGCCTTCCGACGTAGCGTAGTACCGTAACCACTACCCCCCTAGTCATCTAAATCTAATATATAAAAATGAATGTTTGTTTGTTTGTTTGCTCGTATTGTATTGCGCTGCCATTCCGTTCATCCGATTGTGATGGGTTTTTTGCAAAATGTTCAGGAGATTCTCGGGATGAACGTAGGCTATAAGAGAGTTGTGATACTCAACTCCTACACTCTTAAAAATCATCCTTTGTAGTGAAATACGTGAAAAAAGTCATTTTTTAGACGCTTAAATGGCTTACGCTGCCTAAACCATAACAAATACACCAAATTCATGTACACAGAATTGAATATCTCAAAAAACTCTACAAAAAGGCCCTTGACAGCATATGTTTATCTTTTATGGATAACTTTCAATAACCATTTTTGTCTTTCATTGATGCCAAGAAGATCGGGATAAGTAGATTCCTGAGCAAGCAGAGCAGCAGCACGGAAAACTCGAAATTACTATTTTTTGTCTTTCAGCTCATTTATGCCAAATACATCGGGATTCCCGGGCAGTGCCGGGTAATCAGCACGGGGTATCTAAAAATAATAACTATATAAATTTATAATTATTTTTCCTTCTACTTATTCAACTAAACGTAAAAACACATAATTTATTTAGGCGTATCAGCGCACGCCGTATATTAGCTAGTAACTATTAAAAACCAACAGGTGTTTATACCGCACCATGTACTTTGGAGACACCCTGTATAAAAATGACTAAATGCTGATATTACTGTTTCAGTGGCAGACGCAACAGGGAGATACACGACAGGATTCTTCTGGGGGAACAATTTTTGGTCGGGTTCTAAGTCCCTCTGCGAGCAGCTCGATGTTAACGCTACCATGGAGGATGCAGTGCCTTTCAGAGTTGGTTTCTTCTCTGTCAGACTCCGGCTGTCTCTTCCCAACTACATCGCACATAATGTAAGTCATATTCGTCATAAGTAATGCCACGAGTGATTTCCAATTTATCTAGAGAATTTGGAAATCAAGAGTGGCATTTGTTAGGACTATTTAACGAATTAAATTAGGCTATTTACTCACAAATCATTATTTAAATATAGTTACTTTAAATATTTATTTATTTAATGTAAACGGCGATGTTTGAAAACAAATGAGAAACGTTATGTTTCGTTTCTCCATCCACTGCAACAAGATCATATAATGTTATATATTGCCATCTGGCGTGGGAAACTTGAAATATCATCGCAATATTATAATAATGCATCCTAGCGGAGAAAAAATTAAACACATCAAACTGTATATTATAACCAAAATTATAGGTTATTAATTTATTTTTTAGTAAACAATTCGGTAAAATCATTATTTAAAAACACAGTTACTGAACACAGAATTATCAAAAAGAACTCGGTAATATCATTATTTAAAAACACAATTATTGAACACATAATTGTCAAATTTGTATTTCGTCTATAACTTAATTTGAAGCACAGCCAAATCTTGTTTCTGCCATTTTGAACATTCAAATATGGCGGCTTTACTGTTGACTCAGTCACTGCAAAATAATGGTCAGACCTGTTCAGAATATTAAAAAGGAGGAGCTTTCTTTAATATGGTAATTATAACACTCATAAATATTTCGTGAAACACGACTCTGATTGGTTGTAAAACAGAAATCATTTAAACGTGATTGGTCATTGACTCCCATTTGGGGCATGAGTTAAATAGTCATAAGTAGCCACGAGTGATTTCCAAATTATCGATAAATTCACGACTCACGAAGTGGAAATCATTCGTGGCATTTGTTAGGACTATTTAACGAATAAAATTAAGCTGTTTACTCACAAATCATTATTTAACTATAGTTATTTTAAAATATTTATATATTTAATGTAAACGGCGATGTTTGAAAACAAATGAGAAAGATAGTTACGCTTCATCTGCTTCTTTTGTTTATCACTGCAACCAGATCATACTATTTATTGCCAAAGGAACGCAGTATTGTAAGAATGCTCTCTAGTGAAGAAAAAATGAAACACATCAAACTGTATATTAATTCATTTCTGATGTCGTATGATGTAAATATGACAATTACATTTTTCTGGATTATTACCTGGGAAAAAATACATTTAAGAAAGTGCAAACAGTCTTTTTTTTTTTGGTGGTATAATCAATTGCTACAAATGTTTTTATATTAGCTTCCGCAAGCGCTATGTGTTGACATCCATGCATTATATATAATCTGGTAGCTGTATTTCTTATAGAGTCAGTCACTGCAAAATAATGGTCAGACCTGTTCAGAATATTAAAAAGGAGGAGCTTTCTTTAATATGGTAAATTTAATATTGATAAATATTTGGTGAAACACGACTCTGATTGGTTGTAAAACAGAAATCATTGAAACGTGATTGGTCATTGACTCCCATTTGGGGCATGAGTTAAATAGTCAATATAACTACAACAGTAGAAAATATTGGTAATTGGCTCTAGCGGGAACATCGGTTATCACTAGACCTCGAATTGTTAGGTTCTAAAAGTCATACTTTTGTACACTCATGGATAGATTACCTAATGAGACGCTTCGCGTCTGTTGGCATTCGCAATGGTGTATGATTGGAACTTAAGAACATTTTTCGCGTCACATGTTGTAAAGTAGACCCACTAATATTTTTAAATTGTAGTAAGTACGTAATTTTTGTATTATTTTACTATTCACTGGTTGAGTGGAAGAAATGGATATATGGCCTTAACTCTGCCAACTTAAGTAAAACGTTATTATTATTATTATTAATATTATCATTATTTTTTTTTTCCAAATGCCCCAGGTTTGTCTTTCGACATTCTCTCCTGGCATGGCGTACTTGTAACCCACTTCTGAGGTTGGGGCGCCTGGAAGGCGGGGTTACGATGCCCCGATGATATGATGGGTGATGATGATGATAATGGTGCGCCAGGACACTCCCTAATCCTAAGCTTAACCTAAGATGAATATGAATGATGATGATTGCGATGGCCATATGATTTCGGGGACCGTTTGGGCCTTAAAATTTTCCTGACATTTGTCTTACAGGTGAGGAAAAACCCCGATAAAAACCTCACCTAGAAAAACTGTCCCAACCTGGGATCGAACCCGGGCCCGCTGCGTGAGAAGGCAGCACGCTACCCCGAGACCACAGCGGTGGACATTATTATTATTATGATTATTTAATACACAAGTGATCTTCTTGGTGATAAAATATTAAAATATATATACAGTCAATATGCCCATTTCACCAATTAATGTTTTAAAATGGTCAACAAGTTTCCACAGCCAAGCTGTCATTCTCAAGACCAGATATTGACTGTCAATATCTGGTCTTGAGAATGACAGCTTGGCTGTGGAAACTTGATGACCATTTTAAAACATTAATTGGTGAAATGGGCATATTGACTGTATATATATTTTAATATTATGATTATGATTATTATTATTATTATTATTATTATTATTATTATTATTATATTTGCCTCTGGTCCCGAGGGTCGCGGGTTCAAACCCGGCCGGGGTCGATGGGTTTTTTAGGACGGAAAAATCCAAGGAGCAAGTCCTCCGGGAGGGACTTTAAGCCGTGGGTCCCGAGTCTGAAGATTTTCAGGCTCGTAAAAATTTCTTGAGCCTGAATGAAAGGCCTCTAAGCAAAATTTACCGAATTTTCCCGTCCTAGTACTACCTTGGTTTCCTAGATGTCAGTATGAGGCGGAACACTGACCACAGACCACTCAAAATGACATCTATACGAAAACAAGTGTAACTAAATTAGTATGGTTCAAATTATTTCCTGTAGGGGGAGAGCGCCTAAATCTCTGTTAAGGGAAAACACGGGCTTAAAATATAATACAATTATTATATTTAGTTTTCTTGTGATTAATGTGTGGTCAATATTAGGTTAGGTTAGGCTGGGTCCCGCACCGTAGCG
Organism: Diploptera punctata; assembly: GCA_030220185.1. Classification (NCBI taxonomy): domain Eukaryota; kingdom Metazoa; phylum Arthropoda; class Insecta; order Blattodea; family Blaberidae; genus Diploptera; species Diploptera punctata. The sequence goes on along the minus strand of JASPKZ010006812.1, from coordinate 412,950 downwards.
GAGTGGTTAAGGCGAGAAGCCTTGGCGCAGAGCTACGGGACTTGCGCTGGTTCGAGTCTCCATGGGGGAAGAAATTTTCTCATGGTATTTAGGCCAGTATGGGACCGGTGCCCACCCAGCATCGTGATGCATTTGGGTAGCTACAATAAGTAGCGGCTCCAGGTTGAGAAAACCAGCTATAACGGCTGTGGGACTCGACATGCTGACCACATGTCACCCCTACACTGGCTGATTATCATCTACCTCTGTGATTGACACATGTGTATGTGAGACCAGCAGCCGGCTGGTAGGCGAAGTGCCTTATAGGCCTGTTGCGCCAGGAGTTTTTTTTAGGTTAGGCTGGGAAATGTAAACAATTCCCACTAATTGACGTAACATTTACGTTCACAGAGCAGGAAAATACTGATGGGCCTGTGTCTGCCTTCGTCCTGCAGAGATAAAGACGTGCTTACTTTACTGAAAGTGGCTCAGCGAAACAGCGCGTCAGAACCCAGGGCTGTGCAAGTGATAGACGTGAAGATTCCACACCACAGCTACGCCATCTGGCAGGACACTACTTTCTGGATATTATTGTAAGTCAATGGTATACATTAACTATATATTATACTTTTTTTTAATTATTTTTCACTGAGAGTAATACATACTTACTTACTTACTTACTCACTGGCACTATCGAACCCGTAGGTTCATGGCCGCACGGACATAAGCTCTCCATACATCCCTATCCTGAGCTAATGCTTTCCAATCATTCCCTGTATAATCTACTTCCCTCAAATCATAGTTAATGTTGTTCTCCCACCTCATTCTTGGTCTACCAACTGGGCGTTTTCCTTCTGAGAGTAATTAATATTATAATTACAAAGAAATATGTCGGCCGCGGTGGACTAGTGGTTATGCTCCTTGCCTCTCGTCCCGAGGGTCGCGGGTTCAAACCCGGCCGGAATCGATGGATTTTTTTGGACGGAAAAATGCAAGGAGGAAGTCCTCCGGGAGGGACTTTAGGCCATGGGTCACGAGTCTGAAGATTTTCAGGCTCGTAAAAAATCCTTAAGCCTGAATGAAAAGGCCTCTAAGCAAAATTTACCGAATTTTCCCGTCCTAGTACTACAGAATAAAGCATATTTTGCTAATTTCGATATATTCAAAAGCAAATTAATATCAAAAAATGTTAAATTCAAATTATATACAGCAATAATAAGACCAATCATATGTTATGGAGCTGAAACCTGGGTACTGAAAGAAGCAGATAAATTAAGACTATTAACGTTTGAGAGGAAAATATTTAGAAGAGTGCTAGGTCCAGTAAAGGAAAATGGAAATTGGAGGTTGAGAAGGAATGACGAATTATACCTCAAGAATAATAAAGAAAATATATTTAGTTTCATCAAATCCAAAAGATTACAATGGTTTGGACATACACTAAGAATGCCAAAGGGAAGATTGCCGAATGATATTTTGAATTGGAAGCCACAGGGAACAAGACCAAGGGTAAGACCCAAGGATCGATGGGAGGATGACGTAATTGAGGATTTGAGAGAGATGGGGATTTTTGATTTGAAATCTACTGCACAAGATAGGAAGAAGTGGCGTAAACTGGTTGAGAAGGCCAAGACATTCCACTGGAAGTCGTAGAGCCTGACAAAGAAGAAGTACTACCTTGGTTTCCTAGATGTCAGTATGAGGCGGAACGCTGACCACGTACCACTCAAAATGACATCTATACGAAAACAACTGTAACTAAATTAGTATGGTTCAAATTCTTCCCTGGGGGAGAGCGCCTAAATCTCTGTAAAGGGAAAACATAGGCTTACAATACAATACAATACAAAGAATCTCAGTCAAAGCATAAATTTATGTGTCGACGTTTCGATCTCCTTATGTGAAATAACGTTTATTTCTTTGTAACTACAATATTAATTATAATAATATATTTTATTAAGGATTCTCTCTACATTACAGTAGTTATTCTTCAGCCCAAATGTATTTTGCTCCGCCATAGATACAGCATGATATCAAATCTTTACAGGATGAAGGAGGCCTACAACTCTTCTTCTTCTTCTTCTTCCGAATGCAGTATTGGGTGATGATGCCCGTTCTGCGACTACAAAAACTGATCTTTCCATCGGTTGAAGGGTCTTCCGAGGTCTCTTTTGCCTTTAGGGTTGAGGTGGTAAATCATCTTTGGTAAACGGGAATTTGACATTCTCTGGACGTGTTGGAACCATTTAATCTGATAATTTTGTATATGTTCAACCATTTCCCTACTATTCCACTGCATCCTTATCTCATCACTTTTCATTCTATCCCTTAATGTTACTCCAGTTAGTGATCGGAGGAATCTCATTTGTGAACTATTAATGCAGGATTTATCTTTTGCTCGAAGTGCCCACCATTCAAATTCAATGGTATTAATAAGCGGTTAGTTTATGCTGATGATGTAGTACCATTGGGCGATAGTGAGGAGATAATAAGGGCCAACACGCACTCACTACTGGGTAAATTATTGAAAATATATAAAACCGTTATTCTATCAGTTAACTTATAAGGGTTCGAAACATGGACTCTTACTTTAAGGGAAGAAAGGAGATTACGAGTATTTGAAAATAAAGTTCTTGGGAAAATGTTTGGACCAAAGAGAGATGATCAGACAGGTGAATGGAGAAGACTACATAACAATTAACTACATGGTATTTATAGGAAACCTGATATAATAAGAACAGTTAAGCTTCGTAGACTGCGATGGGCAGGACATGTGGCACGAATTGGGGAATAAAAGATGTGCATGGAAGCTTCTTGTAGGAAAACCAGAGGGAAAGCGCCCAGTTGGTAGACCAAGAATGAGGTGGGAGAATAACATTAACTATGATTTGAGGGAAGTAGATTATACAGGGAATGATTTGAAAGCATTAGCTCAGGATAGGGATGTATGGACAGCTTATGTCCGCACAGCCATGAACTTACAGGTTCAATAGTGCCATCCTCAGCATCTTCTTCTTTGAAGTCTTTGTTGATCATGTTTCTTCTTACTTAATTCATCCATTGTTCTCTGGTCCCCCCTCCTCCTGCCTTCACCATTCCAATCCAGCATCATTCTTGGGATTCTATTATTCTCCATCCTCTTCAGATGTCCATACCATTTCAATCTTCATTCTTCTATTACATCTATAATACAGTAAAACTTGTTTAATCCGGAACGTGAATAATGCGGAAATCTGTCAATGTGAACAAAATTATTAGTTTCGGCAAAATAATAGTAATTTTACGTGTATTTATTTTGTATAAAAGTCCCGCGCCGTAGCCGAGCGGTTAAGGTAGGAAGCCTTGGCGCAGAGCTACGGGACTTGCGCTGGTTCGAGTCTCCATGGGGGAAGAAATTTTCTCATGGTATTTCGGCCAGTATGGGACCGGTGCCCACCCAGCATCGTGAGGCAATTGGGTAGCTACAATAAGTAGCGGCTCCAGGTTGAGGAACCAGCTATAACGGCTGGGGGACTCGACATGCTAACCACATGTCACCCCTACACTGGCTGTTGATCATCTACCTCTGTGATTGACACATGTGGATGTGAAGGGCCAGCAGCTGGCTGGTAAAAGGGCAACCGCTGAAAAGTGGAAAGACCCTCAATCGGAATTTTGTATAAAACGGAATCTGTCCAACGAGAAAACGGAAGGAGGAAGGATATTTCTACATAATTCATGAAAAAAATGTTTATAAGGCGGAAAGATAGAGAGAAAAATAAATTAGTATCCACTTTATTGAACTCCCGTTAGGCGAATTTAATAAGTGACGATTCCTGCCGCCGGGTGAAGTAGAGTTTCTACTTGTATCTGGAATTTTCTTTCTGTCTCACTGCACACCTGTATTGCGAAATAGAGGTTCGTGTAGCAAATATTTGGCGTGTGACATCGGTCTTAAAAATTACCAGTGCACCGATTGTGTACATATCTTTCGCAGGAAGCGTCTGAATTTACGGAATAAAGATGGTTAAATTTTATGCATCATTGTCATTAAACGAAAAAGTGAAAGTGATTGAAGATAAAGAAAAACAAACTCTCAGTATGCGAAATAATGACTAAATATAAATGTGGAAAAACCCAAAGTCCACCGGACCGATGCTCCAAAATCAAGCTCTAGCTGTTGCTATATCACTAGGGAATAACATCATCATCATCATAGTACATTCACGAATTTAGGCCATTTGTTGACCTGTTTCGGCCTCAAGAGAAACACCATCCAGAAGTCTTTTGAGTGGACGTCCTGGTCTTCTTCTTCCTGCGGGTTGATATCTTAACCTTCTCGTGGTACAACCCGTTTTCACAAACGAGGCTCTGAGGACCGAGTCACGGCGGTATAACCGTTCCATCAGGTACTGAGTAAATGCGGTATCCTAATGTCTGTCCAGAGACTAAAAGGTAGCAGCCCTACCACTGGACTACTTAGCGTCGGGCCAGTAACCTGTCCTAAGGAACTTCAAAACTACTTTCAAGTCTCAACACGAAGAACTCTAAAAATCTGGGATGATCAAATAAAACAATTGATTGAAGAAAAAAATGGAGCTTATAAAAAATATTTGAACACAAAGAAAGTAGAAAATGAAATAGGGAATAACAATTTCAAGTAATTTTCAGGGGTTGGTTGTGAACAGTTTTAAAAGACGACACAATGTATTGTGAAATGAAATTTGCGGGGAATCAAAGGATGTGGACGAAAGTATACTTGGTGAGTGAAAACCGAAACTGCATACTTTAATTTCAAGATACGCGCCTAAGAGACATTTTTAACGCTGACGAAACGCGCGTTACCGTCGAAGTCGCTCGTACATAATATACTTCACTTTCCAACGGCAGCGGAACTACAATTAATCCAAGGTACATAAAAAGATATACGGTGCTCTATAATCTAAGATTGGTTAATATTTTTTTGTTTTTTTTATAATGCGGAGTGTTGTCTACTGTGGAAATTCCGCTTTGAACAAATTTTACTGTATTATGTTTAACATTAATTATTTATCTGATGTAATGGTTCCGAATTTTCTCCCTTCTTGATTTTCTTGATGTCCTTCGCCAAAAATACATCTCTGTTGTCAATATTTCTTTCCTTGCTGTCTTTTTATTGTATTATTAGACATTATTTTCATTGTTATTCAATTTGACAGATAATTAATTGTTATTATGACTATTATTGTATTTTTTTGTATTTATATGTAACATATGTTTGTCCTGGCGAGTGGAAGAGAAGGCCACATGGCCTTAACTCCACCAGGCTAAATGAATATATTCTAAATTCTATTCTACCTGAAGTCCAGGTCTCCGCATCACACAACATAACACTTTGTACTAATGATTTAAATATCAATATCTTGGTTTTATTTGTGATATTTTTAGATAATAATAATCTTCTTCTTCTACTTCTTCTTCACTTCACGGGCTAGGCAAATTGCCTGTTCCGCCTCACAGTTGTTCTGTCCATCTTTTCACTGGCCTTCCTACATTCCTTGAACCTCTTGGCTTGTAGTTGAATGCTGCTCTTGGTAATCTTCCGATTGAGGGTCTTTCCACTTTTTCAGCGGTTGCCCTTTTACCAGCCGGCTGCTGGCCCTTCACATCCACATGTGTCAATCACAGAGGTAGATGATCAACAGCCAGTGTAGGGGTGACATGTGGTTAGCATGTCGAGTCCCCCAGCCGTTATAGCTGGTTCCTCAACCTGGAGCCGCTACTTATTGTAGCTACCCAATTGCCTCACGATGCTGGGTGGGCACCGGTCCCATACTGGCCGAAATACCATGAGAAAATTTCTTCCCCCATGGAGACTCGAACCAGCGCAAGTCCCGTAGCTCTGCGCCAAGGCTTCCTACCTTAACCGCTCGGCTACGGCGCGGGACTTGATACATTCATTCTTTCCACGTGTGTAAACCATTTCTCTCTATATTCTCTGATTTTCTCATCCAATGGATATATATTTAACTCTGTTCTTATATCTTCATTCCTTATCCGATCCAATCTTGTGCAGCCTTTTGTTCTTCTAAGGAAGTTCATTTCTGCGCTTTGTATTCTATTCAGTTTTTTGGTCATTACCCAAGTTTCGCTCCCATAATAATAATAATAATAATAATAATAATAATAATAATAATAATAATAATAATAATAATAATAATAATAATAAATGGTAATTATAGCCGCGGTTAACTAGTGGTTATGTTCCTTGCCTCTGGTCGCGGGTTTAAATCCGGCCGGGGTAGGTTGATTTTTTAGGATGGAAAAATCCAAACAGCAAATTCTCCGGGAGGGACATTAAGCCGTGGGTCCCTAGTATGAAGATTTTCAGACTCGTAAAAAATCCATGAGCCTGAATAAAGAGGCCTCTAAGCAAAATTTAACAACCTTCATCATCCTAGTAAAACCTTAGTTGTCTGCTAGATGTTGATATGTTGACCGCATACCATTCATGACATCTGTAGGGAAATAAGCATAATTACATTAACTCTTTACAAAGGAAACGCTAAGGGCCAACACTGGACTGTTATACCATTGTAATAGAAATAATAATAATAATAATAATAATAATAATATAATGAAGATATAAAAACAGAGGTAAATATATATCCATTAAATGATAAAATCAAAGGATATAGAGAAAAATGGTTTAGGCATGTAGAAAGAATGAACGTAACAAGATTACCAAAAGCAGTATTTAACTACAAACCAAGAGGTTCAAGGAATGTAGGAAGGCCAGTGAAAAGATGGATAGAACAACTGTGAGGCAAAACAGGCATTTTGCCTAGTCCGTGAAGTAAATAATAATAATAATGATTATAATATTAAAATGTCCACCGCTGTGGTCTCGAGGTAGCGTGCTGCCTTGTCACGCAGCGGGCCCGGGATCGATCCCCGGTCGGGGCAGTTTTTCTGGGTGAGGTTTTTATCGGGTTTTTTCCTCACCTTTAAGACAAATGTCAGGAAAACTTTAAGGCCCAAACGGTCCCCGAAATCATATGGTCATCATTATCATCATCAATACCATCCTTCACCGGTGTGGAAAGCAACGGGTAGCTACCACACCTACAATTCCCTAGTAAAGCTGCAAGCATAGCATGGAAATGCTATGATTGCAGTGAAGGACCTGCCTTCGGGCATAATTACTATGGATGGATATTAAAATAGTGATTATAATAATACGTATCTTATAATACTGTTGTTCTAAGTACTTCTTCGTCTTTACTAACATTTCGTACTGTTTTAAACGTTTGCTACAATACTTATAACATTTTTAATACAATTATTAAATATTGATCTACATACACACGCTATGATTTCTTCAAAGTTCTGCAGAATTTATAATAGAGATTGTAAAAAAAATGTTGCATAGTTACAGTTGTTATGTACTATAATAACAACATTCATTAATTTGTTATCATATCTGAAGAAGGTACAAAGTACCGAAACAGCTGTAACTAATTTATATTTTAATAAATATAAAAATCACATAAAACTTTAAGTTTTATTTTTCTTACTAGGCATAAAAAAAAATATATACAATTCTTCTGTACGTGTGTACGTCACTAAACTCCTCCTAAACGACTGGACGATTTTGATGAAATTTTTTGTGTAAGTTTGAGTAGGTTCCTGGAAGGTTTAGATTCACAATTGTATCATCTAAAACCATTAGGTGTAGGAGTTCACCTGAAGTAAGAATTTAACTCGAATTCGAGTTTGTTCGTCTTCTCGAATTCGAGTATGTTCGTCTTCTCGAATTCGAGTTTGTTCGTCTTCTCGAATTCGAGTTTGTTCGTCTTCTCGAATTCGAGTTTGTTCGTCTTCTCGAATTCGAGTTTCTTCGTCTTCTCGAATTCGAGTTTGCTCGTCTTCTCGAATTCGAGTTTCTTCGTCTTCTCGAATTCGAGTATGTTCGTCTTCTCGAATTCGAGTTTGTTCGCCTTCTCGAATTCGAGTATGTTCGTCTTCTCGAATTCGAGTTTGTTCGTCTTCTCGAATTCGAGTACGTTCGTCTTCTCGAATTCGAGTTTGTCCGTCTTCTCGAATTCGAGTACGTTCGTCTTCTCGAATTCGAGTTTGATCGTCTTCTCGAATTCGAGTTTGTTCGTCTTCTCGAATTCGAGTATGTTCGTCTTCTCGAATTCGAGTTTGTTCGTCTTCTCGAGTTCGAGTATGTTCGTCTTCTCGAATTCGAGTTTGTTCGTCTTCTCGAATTCGAGTACGTTCGTCTTCTCGAATTCGAGTTTGTTCGTCTTCTCGAATTCGAGTACGTTCGTCTTCTCGAATTCGAGTTTGTTCGTCTTCTCGAATTCGAGTTTGTTCGTCTTCTCGAATTCGAGTTTGTTCGTCTTCTCGAATTCGAGTATGTTCGTCTTCTCGAATTCGAGTTTGTTCGTCTTCTCGAATTCGAGTATGTTCGTCTTCTCGAATTCGAGTTTGTTCGTCTTCTCGAATTCGAGTACGTTCGTCTTCTCGAATTCGAGTTTGTTCGTCTTCTCGAATTCGAGTACGTTCGTCTTCTCGAATTCGAGTTTGTTCGTCTTCTCGAATTCGAGTACGTTCGTCTTCTCGAATTCGAGTTTGTTCGTCTTCTCGAATTCGAGTACGTTCGTCTTCTCGAATTCGAGTTTGTTCGTCTTCTCGAATTCGAGTTTGTTCGTCTTCTCGAATTCGAGTTTGTTCGTCTTCTCGAATTCGAGTATGTTCGTCTTCTCGAATTCGAGTATGTTCGTCTTCTCGAATTCGAGTTTGTTCGTCTTCTCGAATTCGAGTATGTTCGTCTTCTCGAATTCGAGTATGTTCGTCTTCTCGAATTCGAGTTTGTTCGTCTTCTCGAATTCGAGTTTGTTCGTCTTCTCGAATTCGAGTTTGTTCGTCTTCTCGAATTCGAGTATGTTCGTCTTCTCGAATTCGAGTTTCTTCGTCTTCTCGAATTCGAGTATGTTCGTCTTCTCGAATTCGAGTTTCTTCGTCTTCTCGAATTCGAGTACGTTCTTCTTCTCGAATTCGAGTTTGTTCGTCTTCTCGAATTCGAGTACGTTCGTCTTCTCGAATTCGAGTTTGTTCGTCTTCTCGAATTCGAGTTTGTTCGTCTTCTCGAATTCGAGTTTGTTCGTCTTCTCGAATTCGAGTTTGTTCGTCTTCTCGAATTCGAGTACGTTCGTCTTCTCGAATTCGTTTTTTCGTCTTCTCGAATTCGAGTTTGTTCGTCTTCTCGAATTCGAGTTTGTTCGTCTTCTCGAATTCGAGTTTGTTCGTCTTCTCGAATTCGAGTATGTTCGTCTTCTCGAATTCGAGTATGTTCGTCTTCTCGAATTCGAGTTTGTTCGTCTTCTCGAATTCGAGTATGTTCGTCTTCTCGAATTCGAGTATGTTCGTCTTCTCGAATTCGAGTTTGTTCGTCTTCTCGAATTCGAGCTTGTTCGTCTTCTCGAATTCGAGTTTGTTCGTCTTCTCGAATTCGAGCTTGTTCGTCTTCTCGAATTCGAGTATGTTCGTCTTCTCGAATTCGAGTTTGTTCGTCTTCTCGAATTCGAGTATGTTCGTCTTCTCGAATTCGAGTTTGTTCGTCTTCTCGAATTCGAGTATGTTCGTCTTCTCGAATTCGAGTTTGTTCGTCTTCTCGAATTCGAGTATGTTCGTCTTCTCGAATTCGAGTTTGTTCGTCTCCTCGAATTCGAGTATGTTCGTCTTCTCGAATTCGAGTTTGTTCGTCTTCTCGAATTCGAGTACGTTCGTCTTCTCGAATTCGAGTTTGTTCGTCTTCTCGAATTCGAGTACGTTCGTCTTCTCGAATTCGAGTTTGTTCGTCTTCTCGAATTCGAGTACGTTCGTCTTCTCGAATTCGAGTTTGTTCGTCTTCTCGAATTCGAGTACGTTCGTCTTCTCGAATTCGAGTTTGTTCGCCTTCTCGAATTCGAGTTTGTTCGTCTTCTCGAATTCGAGTTTGTTCGTCTTCTCGAATTCGAGTTTGTTCGTCTTCTCGAATTCGAGTTTGTTCGTCTTCTCGAATTCGAGTATGTTCGTCTTCTCGAATTCGAGTTTGTTCGTCTTCTCGAATTCGAGTATGTTCGTCTTCTCGAATTCGAGTTTGTTCGTCTTCTCGAATTCGAGTATGTTCGTCTTCTCGAATTCGAGTTTGTTCGTCTTCTCGAATTCGAGTTTGTTCGTCTTCTCGAATTCGAGTTTGTTCGTCTTCTCGAATTCGAGTGAATGCTCACCCAATACGTCTTCCTCCGAGGAGTGATTTTGGAAATAAACAGGATGAAAAGCATACAAATTATGTTTAAGAGGAAGAACAAGACTATCTACCGTAATGTAATATGCCGAAGTGATGCCTAAATTGAAAATAGACATCAACGTCATCTATTCGCCCAGTGCGCAAGTACAGAGCGCACACGCACTGATACTTTAGAACATTCTGACACCCATTGAACTCCACTGATAAGCCTATGGATTTGGTGTTCACTTGATAAAAATCCATTAGGCTATGTTTATTTACTAAATAAAACTATCATATTTAAAAAACACAAGAATGGAAACAAAACTAGAATTTTATAAAGCAGTGGCAGTCCCCTTACTATTGTATGGTAGTGAATTTTGGGTTTTAACTAAAAGAGAGGAGAAGATCATAGTAGCAGCTGAAATGAAATTTCTGAGAAGTGTGGCTGGCTGCAAACTTCTAGTGGAGTTTGTGTGGATACACCTAGAACATTACATGGACAGTGTGCGACACAACGCCTCAGCTGTCCTCCAGAACCTAGTCAAACTCGGCTCTGCACAGAAACAAGCAAGTTAGTTTCATATATATTTTTTATAAAATTAAACTCTGACGTGATTTGAAACTATAAATTAAACTAAAAATATTAACACTTTATGTCTTCCGGACTAAATGGCCGTTTTCCAGTTTCGTTGAAAATTAACATTTCTTCTACTATTGCGGTATACTACCTTTGAAACTCGGGAGGATGCCAACTGCGGTAGTAGACGAAACGTGAGTTCCAACATAACTGGACCAGGGTTATTTTAGGATGTCTACCGCAGTAGTAGAAAAACGTCGAATTTCAACAAAACTTGACTTCGGGCATTTAGCCCGAAATACCAACTGAATATAGTGCATCCAACCTCGTAATTTTGATTTCACAGCTACGTGGTCCCATCTAGCGACAACTCTATAAAACGTTTGTAGGATTTTAAAGATATCTGGCTCCATCTAACGACAACTCTATAAATGTCTGCGCATGCGCACTGTTATTCCGAATATTTATTGTGGTAGTTAAACTAAACTTTTTTTTTCGACGAATGGTGCTCACATTTATCGTTTATAAGATATAGTATGAATCTCGGGGAGTTTATTTTTAATCCCACGTAAATTTTGTTCTTATATATTGCAATCAAATCTTAAATTACCAGCCTCCAGGCAAGAGATCTTTGGGCAGACTCTTCAAACGTTGGATTGAGACCGTAACAGACCACTAGGTCTATCACATGAAAGGAATAAGAAGAAGAAGAAGAAGATATTGCATATAAGGGAAACTGAACACTACTGAAACCTATCTATCTATCTATCTATCTATCTTCGGGTTTTTACGGCTGCTGCAGTCTTCCCGTGCCAAATCTTCAAAGCCTACGATCTTGGGCATCTTCAATGCTTAGCCCTCTTGCTTACATTAATGTCTTCATGTTTTCCTTCCATGTTAACTTTGGTCTCCCTCTTTTCTTCTTTCTGGTAGGATGCCATTGATATAATTACTTCGGCCATTGCTCATCTTCCATTCTTATTACATGTCTAAACCACTTTAATTCCTTCTCCTCAATTCTTTCAATTATGCTTTCTTCTGCTTTCATTACGCTTCTAATTTCCTTATTTGTGACATGTTCTAATTTTGACTTTCTGACACTTCTGCGCAAATAATCTATTTCTAGAGCTATTAGTCTATTCTTGTAGTACTTATTGATTGTCCATACCTCACTTCCGTACATTGCAACAGATTCCACCAATGTTTTACCAATATATTTTTTTGTGTCTTTCCAAATATGCTTATCCCACCATATGGAATTTAACGATGATATTATTTTGCTACTCAATTGAATTCTATGTTTTATGTTCTCTTTGCCTATACCTTCGATGTTATCCATAATTATTCCCAAATATTTAGATTGTTTCACTTGCTTTATTTGTATTCCTTCTTCCAGTATTAAATTTTCTTTTTCATTGCTATTACTGAAACCTCATCCATAATTTTGAAACACGATGTATAACGTATTAAAGTCCTGTATACATTGTGTGATGTTTCTTACGAGTTTGCATATTGTGATTTCAGTATTGTCACAGGGTTCGTAGCTGGGATGATATTTATTGGAACAACGTACGACTTGTATCTGATACACAAGTCCAAGCACTTCTTCAGCGAGAACTACACGTACGAGATCTCGAGAGCTTCACCACCTCGCCTGGGTGAAACAGACGTCAAGTTGGACATTGGTAACTTCACCCAAACAACCACTCCGAGCCCAACAGGCGGTATTGTCAATCATGGCATGAAATGCAGCACAAGAGACCTTACTGAGAGCATGAACACCATCTCCAGTACAACAGACTCATCGCAAACTTCCAACAAACAAGGTATATATAAAGATTTATTAAACACACTGTGTACATTATAATACAATTACTGGAAGTTATTATCGTCTGCATAGAATTTTAAAGGCTTTCTTCTCGCTCTACAGTCAATAAGGTGGTATTGTTGACATTTTTGGTCACATAGCTTGCAGAGGCACTGGTTCGATGCGAGGTGGAACCCTTTTTACACGCTTTATATTAGCTTGACCTGTATCTATCTATCTATCTATGTAACGGAATCTTTCAACGCGATTTTCACCCACTTAACATCAGCGGATCGACTTGAAACTTTGTATACTTGTAGAGGATCCGTGACAATAAAATAATTTCATATTTATTTTCTAAAATCCTGGCCATAATCATCAGAAAATCAAAAAAAGTGTTTTTGTATCAATGTAACGGAATTTTTCAACGCGATTTTCACCAACTTAGAAACATTGGATCGACTTGAAACTTTGTATACTTGTAGAGGACCCGTGACAATACAATAATTTCATATTTATTTTCTAAAATCCTGGCCATAATCATCAGAAAATCAAAAAACGTGTTTTTGTATCAATGTAACGGAATCTTTCAACGCGATTTTCACCCACTTAGAAACATTGGATCGACTTGAAACTTTGTGTACGTGTAGAGGACCCGTGACAATACAATAATTTCATATTTTGTTTCTAAAATCCTGGCCAGAATCATCCGAAAACCAAAAAAATGAAAACTGGTATAATAAGTTGCGGACTTGTCGAGTTTTTAGTCAATCGTTGTTAAGAGCTCAGTTGGTAGAGCAGTGAACTCTTAGTGATACATAATTTCAGTAATCCATGTCGCTGGTTCAAATCCGGCTGGGAGGGTTTTTTTTATGGAAAAGTATTACTTTTAGCTCATATACAATAGTATCGAATTTAAAGATATTTACATTTTTATCTTATTCTGTAAAATATTAAAACTAAAAAAAAAAAGAATAATAGTTTTAAAAAACTAAAAGAACACGCTTTATTAGAAAACTAAAAAAATGAAAAATAATTTTAATTTCCAATATGCTTGGGATAAAAAAAAGTGGTCAACAAAAATATCATCTCCAACACATATAGAATAAAATTAGAGTTATCAAGAAAAATAAAATAATTTTACCATCAAAGTGTGGGGTGCTTTTTATGATTTTTACATTTTCTTCTTTGAGAGCTTACTTTTATCAATATCTGTTTATTATCAAATATATTAATTTATATACAGCACGCTTTTGATGGTAAAATTATTTTATTTTTCTTGATAACTCTAATTTTATTCTATATGTGCTGGAGATGATATTTTTGTTGGCCACTTTATTTTATCCCAAGCGTATTGGAAATTAAAATTATTTTTCATTTTTTAGTTTTCTAATAAAGCGTGTTCTTTTAGTTTTTTAAAACTATTATTTATTTGGTACACACTCTGTAGTGGAATCCATGTGTGGCGGTCCTCGTTAACACGTGTCTTAGGGAGAAGTTCGGTTCCTTCCATTCTTCGGTGTTAATCGCTTGGGTCAGGAAGAATCCGCGGTCTATATCCTCTGCTTTTTCTTCTCTCTCTTATGTGTGCCTCGTAGGCCGGGGTGTGTGGCAGGTTATATTTTAACGCTATTTCTCTGATGAAGAAGTCAGTCTTGGTTAGATAAACAAGGTATATAGGCTATAAATGAATGTATGTAAGTCTGTCTATCCTTTATAGACTTCTATAAACCGTTCAAACGATCTTGGTGAAAATGTGTAAATACAGGGTTTCAGATGCGGCGAATGTTAGTCATTATCTATTTTGCTCTAAAATCATTAATTGTAGAAGTTCACCTGAAATGAAAATTTAAAAATCGCTCTAGCGATCGCAATTTTCGATGTTTCACAACAAAACTCAGTATATCCTATTAAAATAAACCGAGGTAGATATTGTCAAACAACGAGCGAAATCCGAAAATTAGAAGTGGAGGTTTACTTGAAACTCGAAATTTGAAACTGCCTAAACGACTGTCCTGACATTTGTCTTACAGGTAAGGAAAAACCCCAATAAAAACCTCACCCAGAAAAACTGTCCCGACCGGGATCGAACCCGGGCCCACTGTGTGACAAGGCAGCACGCTACCTCGAGACCCCAGCGGTGGACTATATGCAGATATCACTACGAATTCCCGCCTATTTCCCGGTTGCTTTCAAATTCTCGACTTACTCTCGGTTTTCAAGATTTTCCGACTGCTGGACACCCTGTGCTCTAAATCCCTCATATTTTTTGTACGAACATTTATTAAAGATTTAAAAAACAATATAATGTGTACCTGTTGTGGCAGTCGTCCTCAACAAATTATATTTGTATAAAATATTCAGCTAGTCCTTTTGGAACCGGTTCCATTTTCAAAGCTGTTCATTGGGTACTGGTTTCGAATATATTGTATAGTGGGTTGATCTGGTAGGGCGTGTTCTCGTTCAGTAGGCTATCGTTTCTTATTTGCTTCATTATTTCTATTTATTCTAAGATTTTTTATCGTTTTCTCTATGCATTATTGAGAGAGTATTTTCTATCGTGTTGACCTGTGTTTGTAACATGCTTAGCGAAACTTGATTTGCCTCCATTTTTTTATGAAATCGGCGTTCGTTATAATTATAATACTTCAAAATTTCTAGTGTACGTTCTACATAAAATTTTTCATAACATGCCCTACCAAATCAACCCACTATACAATATATTCGTTAATTAATTAAATAAAAATAAAACGTAGTTTTATTTGATTTTCATATTTATTATATAATCCAGTGACAGCTGTTTCGGTACACTGTACCTTCTTCAGACATGTTAACAAATTATGAATTGTGTTCCAACTGATCTAAGCAACAATACAACAATATTTATTTAAATGTTTTTAATTTAACAAAGGGGATTCATTCAAATCAAGTTGAGAATTTAACAGTTTTTTACTACTTTTAAATTTATTAATTTCTACAGCCTCCAAAAGATCTAACTTCTTAACCTTATCACAAATATGTAAAATTTCAAAATTTGGATCGAAACAATGATTAAATTGGAATAGGTGGTTAGCATATTTTGAATTTTCTAAATTTCTGTTATATGCTCTCATGTGTTCCTTTATCCGAAATATTGTTGTATTGTTGCTTAGATCAGTTGGAACACAATTCATAATTTGTTAACATGTCTGAAGAAAGCACAGTGTACCGAAACAGCTGTCACTGAATTATATAATACATATGAAAATCAAATAAAACTAAGTTTTATTTTTATTTAATTAATAAATATGGATTTTCATCAAGTAAACACCAACTCAATTGATTATTATATTCGTTAAGTCCGTCGCCGTGGCGTGGTCGGTAGAGTCCCTACCTTCCACTCCGGCGACCCGGGTTCGATTCCCGGCTGGGTAAGGTATTTTAAATCTCTACCTTGGGTCTGGGTGTGTGTCCTGTCCCACACTAATGCTCAACTGAGTGCACTAATAATATAAAATATATATAAATATATTTTTTTCGTTAAACAAAACCAGTACCCAATGAACAGCTTTTAAAATGGAACCGGTTCCGAAGGGCCTAGTTGAATATTTTATACAAATAAAATTTGTTGAGGACGACTGCCACAACAGGTATAAATTTAATCTTAAATTAAACCTCATAGTGATTTTTTCCTATAAAATTTCAATACAAATTTTGTTTTTTTTAATATTTAACAATAACTCAACGGAACAAAAAGTACGAAATTTATTGTTTAACAAATAAAACTCTCATACTTGAAGAGAAAAATTATACTCTCAGACTGGGATTTGAACCCAGTTTTCTAGACTGGGTTCGAGTCCCAGTCTGAGCATATAATTTTTCTCTTCAAATATGGTTTATCCATCATTGAGATGTATGAAATGAATAATAAAAACATCGAAATAAAACTATGTTTCAGGGGTAATAACCCAGGTACTGCTGTCATTCTCCGTCCGCTTGAATCTGATGGCCATATGCGACCAGAGCGTTGGCAGCGACACCCTACCAACAATACACGGACTCCGAAGCATCACCATGGGTTGGGTTATCCTCGGCCATACCTGTTTCACCATGTTCAAGTACTCTGACAACATGGAGTACCGCAGAGTCGTCGAGAAACAATTCCTCTTCCAGACTCTCAACAACGCTCCATTTTCAGTCGACACATTCTTCTTCATCAGTGGCTTACTAGTTTCATTCTTGTATTTCCGCACGATTTCAAGAATCAACATTTCCGAACTGACCCACACCACTGGGATGTTGTCGAACGTGCTCCAGTACTTGGGGTTGATTGCATATCGTTTCGGGAGACTGACAGTGCCTTATATGTACGTGCTGGGAGTCAACGAGCTGGTCATGAAATGGATCCACTACAACGCTGTGTTTGAGGACGTCACAGAGGACCACGAGACTTGTCCCAAGTACTGGTGGAGGAACGCCATGTATATTAACACCTTGTTCCCAGTCAAGGAGATGTGCATGCTTTGGAGTTGGTATCTGTCGGATGACACACAGTTTTATCTGTTGGGGTGTGTTCTGTTGATACTTGCTGTCAAGCACTTCAAAGTGGCTGCTGTGTTCCTCGTCATCTTCTTGTTCAGCAGCTGGTGTACAACCGCTTTCATCGCTTACGACAACAATCATATTCCCAAGTAAGTTCAAAACAACTTTTTTTTAACTAAACACACGCCGTAGCGTAGTGGTTAAGGCACTGCGCTACAAGTCGGAAGGTCGAGGGTTCAAGTCCCGGTGGGGTCAGGATTTTTAAACTGACCAAAACCTTCTGGCGGCACTATGGCCCTGGGGTCGACTCAGCCTCTAACGGAAATGAGTACCAGACGCTTGTTCTGGGGTAAAGGCGGCCGTCACGCAGGGCTGATAACCCGGCTGACATCAAGTGCCGATTGTCTAGAAAAATTGGGAGCCTTAACCTCCTGCTACCCCAAGGGCCTCCCGAGGCCTGTTGTGGGATTGCTTTAATTTACAATAAACTCCATTGCGCCACAGATCTAGTAGGCCTTGGCCTACCAGCCAGCTGCTGGCCTCACATTCATATGTGTTCATCATAGAGTAGAATTTTTTTCAAAGTAGGTTTCAGTACGCAATGGTTGAAGTTCCTTGTCAGAAAAAAAAAATTGGGGTGTGGCTGTGTCATGGACAAGGCCGTGTGTTTTACGTGAATACGTGTACGTAACTGGTTTTTTTTTGAGCGTGTTATGTGTATGTCATAATCATTACATCATCTACTTGCGGCCGCCCCAGCTGCAGATATACTGGCGCCGTCGTTGATCAACTCAGACGCCTTCTTTCTTTTACATTCCCGGCAACGCTTCACTCTGTCATATGGTGTTTTATGGTACCATTGGATTGCTCTTGAGAAGCACTTTCCAACTGTATACGATCTATATATTTTGATTTGGCTTTTTGACTAGTATGGGCCGATATTGCATTATTTATTTTAATTTTTTATTTTAAACCATATATATGACATAATAAGAAAAATAAATGCTCGGACGGAACTTGAACCCGGACCACTGGGATATAAATCCAGAGGTCCGGGTTCAAGTCCCGTCCGAGCATTTATTTTTCTTATCATGTCATATTAAGCTTGCATTGCTCAATGTCAAAAATTTAATTATAACATCGATAAAGCGTCACTGCTATAAAGTAATGGATATGGTCTTAAAAAAACTTGATCTAAGAGGAAATATTTCAACAAGACTCAGTGTCTTGCATATGCTGATGATGTAATAATAACAGCAAGAACAAAAAATTCCCTACTGGAAACCTTTGACAAATTGAAAAATGAAAGTATAAAATATGGGCTTGTAATCAATCTAAATAAAACAAAATATTTAAGATGTATGAGAAATAAAACAAATTTGACTGAACTAACTATAAATAGTGACTATTGATCAAATTAACTCCTTTAAGTACCTAGGTACAATACTAAACGATAATAATACTGTTGAAGAAGAGATCAAAACAAGAAGCAAATTAATATAAAAAATGTTAAATTCAAATTATATACAGCAATAATAAGACCAATCATATGTTATGGAGCTGAAACCTGGGTACTAAAAGAAGCAGATAAACTAAGACTATTAACGTTTGAGAGGAAAATATTTAGAAGAGTGCTAGGTCCAGTAAAAGAAAATGGAAATTGGAGGTTGAGAAGGAATGACGAATTATACCTCAAGAATAATAAAGAAAATATAGTTAGTTTCATCAAATCCAAAAGATTACAATGGTTTGGACATACACTAAGAATGCCAAAGGGAAGATTGCCGAATGATATTTTGAATTGGAAGCCACAAGGAACAAGACCAAGGGGAAGACCCAAGGATCGATGGAAAGATGACATAATTGAAGATTTGAGAAAAATGGGGATTTTTGATTTGAATTCCACTGCACAAGATAGGAAGAAGTGGCGTAAACTGGTTGAGAAGGCCAAGACATTCCACTGGAAGTCGTAGAGCCTGACGAAGAAGAAGAAGCTATAAAGTAAAATAAATATTCTCTTTAATTTGCTTACTTGTGATAGTAGCTACTAGGTGGCAGTGGAGATTGACTTCCCACTACATCTAGTAATAATGAGAGTATATATATAGGAAAAACGAATGTTTGTACTAGACTTGCTCGGTAGCGCACTGGTAACTTCTCCTAGTCTAAATTTATGCTAAACGAAAATTATGTGTCGCAGCGAAACGACCTCAAAACGGCGACGCTTCCTCCTCCGCTGCGCGCGTTGCATCACAGTCCACACTCAACGTAACTAATTATTTTATCCTCTATCTATCGAGTGGTGTAATTAAATTTTGGACGTAGATGATAGATAGGCCTTATGTATCTACAACATCAAATTTTATCCCCCGATTTTGTTATCATCAGTTTTCTAAACAGCCTCCAACTATGGACGCAAATTTAACCCTAAATTGGCAATGTATCCTGCAGGATACATCAATTGATTTAATTCATTTAACATTTTTAATAAAACAAAAGAAATCTAACGAGTGGAAATTATTTAAATGTATGTCGAATTACATAATATAATTTCTTCTTGTATCTTGTAAGCCCATGTTTCCCTTAACAGAGATTTGGGCGCTCTCCCCCTACAGGGAAGAATTTGAACCATACTAATTTAGTTACACTTGTTTTCGTATAGATGTCATTTTGAGTGGTCTGTGGTCAACGTTCCGCCTCATACTGACATCTAGGAAACCAAGGTAGTACTAGGACGGGAAAATTCGGTAAATTTTGCTTAGAGGCCTTTTCATTCATGCTTAAGGATATTTTACGAGCCTGAAAATCTTCAGACTCGGGACCCACGGCTTAAAGTCCCTCCCGGAGGACTTGCTCCTTGGATTTTTCCATCCTAAAAAAATCCATCGACCCCGGCCGGGTTTGAACCCGCGACCCTTGGGACCAGAGGCAAGGAGCATAACCACTAGTCCACCGCGGCTAATAATTTACAATTGTGCATAATTCCATTTTCACTGCGGTCCGTCACATTTAAATAATTATGAGAAATTAATTCAATTTTATTTTATTAAATTTTAACCACTCTGCTAAGGTTTTCGGTGGTTTTCCTTAGCGCAAAGACAAATGTCGAAGTGGTCCCCTAATTTTCACCAGTAAATTATAAATTCCCAAATTTTATTTTGAAAATTTCGCAAACAATCAGCTTAACCTGAAGAGGGTCGTTTCTGGTAGGGCCTCCGGGGTCCTCGCCTCCTCGAGGCGTTGGCAGCCCCATGGTGGTCGCAGTCTTCCTCTTGCGTCCTAGGATGATAACTAAAACTGAAAACAGCCTTGTTAATGCTCGATGACTTGATTTTTGTCTCCTGATCTACGGCTCTACCATCAACTTAAAAACAATATCAATGGGCTGAAGAGGGCATTTAAGTCTCTAAAGTAGCCAGAAGAGACAGGCCACGGGCTCTGCTCTTTGATTCCTCCTGGCTGCCGAGTGTGCACCCAGGTCAAACTGAGTGTGCGCTCGGCGGGCCGGGTGACAATGGGTATGGGTACATAAAATGTGGCTCTGTTCTTCTAGTCTAGTGCTTTGCCAATTTAAGGGTTAAAGATGTATTCACATCATAAGCCTACGGGCTCGTGGACCAGGAGATGAGCACCTGGATGTACTAAAGTCTCACACTGCGGGGCTTGAGGATTCAAGCCCTAGCCGGTCTCACAACGGCTGCAGGATGCGTCCTTGGAGGTAGAACAGGGGAACGGTCGGTGGATCTGCGACAGCAGTCCTCCCGGCTAGGCTCGAGGAGCCCGTGGACCAACTGTGGGGTCGTCAGGAATGAGCGACCTGACGTACTACTCCGTATGTAGCTCAGCAATTTCCCTGAGGTGTTGGTTTAACCTTTTCACTGCTGAGATATTTCCAGCCTTTAAAACCCTCCTTGCTCAATGCAGGGAGAAATATGGAAAAAGTTTATTTAGGTTCCTAGGAGATGGCAGTATATGCCTGCTTAGTTTGAAAGCAATGCAATACGTATTATATAACTAGCAGGCGTTTGGAGTTGAGAATGGATATACACACCCATAGCACAGCAAGCATTTCCTTTGCCAACGGATATACCCGTTCGTAGCAGTGTAAAGGTTAAGGCCGAGAACTTGAACGTGGACGCGAATAGATAGGGAGGACAAGATACTGGGACTTGGGAGTATGGTCTTTGACCGAGGTATCCCAAGGGGTGGAGGCATGGGCCCATATGTATTCACATCAACATTAATTGAGAGACTTAAACTACAATTTTGTAATGCCTGGATTGTAATTATGTTATAGTGTGGATGATCCGTTAGCATTATTCGACAAGATATATGACAAGCCATGGACGAGACTGGGACCCTACCTGATTGGGATGTTGGTTGGCTGGATTCTCTACAAGACAGAGTGCAAGATACATATGAACAAAGTGACAGTGGTGGTGGGATGGCTGGTGTCTCTAGGCGGTCTGTTTGCCCTGGTGTATGGACTACACGGAATCAGACTTCATCCAGTGGTGGCCGCAGCATATTCATCGCTCAGTCATTCGCTGTGGGCAATTGCACTCTCCTGGATCGTGATAGCCTGCTCAACAGGACATGGAGGCTACATCAACAAACTGCTGTCTAATACACTGCTCTACCCGTTCAGCCGTGTCACATACTGTGCGTATCTTGTGCACCCCATAATCATACGTACCATGGTTCTGCGACCAGACAGCCCGGTTCACCTCAACACTCAAGTTGTTGTAAGTTGCTATTATATTATTTAACCAATCAAACAAATTAATCTACCTATTAATAATGGCGTAGCTCATTATCATGATATTTTTTTCTTCTTCTACCTTCCAAGTATTAGGCCAAGGCCTGTTACGATCCTATAGAAAATTTTCCCCCCAGCGTTTCATAGGACGGCCCAGAGATCTTTCGGGAAATTCTCGTATAAGACTTGAAAGCATAATAATAGTCCCTTCGATTGATTGCTGGCCAAAGGAAGGCAAGACCAGTGATGGGGCTGCCATCTTATAGCCTCTGGTCAGGCTTTCCTGGAGAAGAAAAGAAAATAAAGGAAAGAAGAAATGGAAGAAAGGAAAGACTCCCTAGCCCTCAGATGCCCTAATAGCATCAGGGTTGAAAAAAAACAAGACTTAACCAAGAGAGGTTATGTAGTCAAGTTAAAAGAGTCTGGTATAAGTAAGTGGAAGAAATACCAGATCGGTTAAAGATAGAAGGAGCAAAACATAAGTAAATGGAAGCAATGTTTTGCTCAGCTTGGGGACCTTGTGGTCGCCATCCATATATCCCCTAGATGGGGACCCCTGAGGGTATAATTCTCAATTAGAATTGATTTTTATTCAATAAACATTTTTAATGTTTTTATTATTCATTTTTAAACATCTTAATGATGGACAAATTATATCATCTTCTTGTAAAGCCATGTTTCCCTTAACAGAAATTTAGGCGCTCTCCCCTACAGGGAAGAATTTGAACCAAACTAATTTAGTTACTCTTGTTTTCGTATAGATGTCATTTGAGTGGTCCGTGGTCAGCGTTCCGCCTCATACTGACCTCTACAAAACCAAGGTAGTACTAGGACGGGAAAATTCGGTAAATTTTGCTTAGAGACCTTTTCATTCAGGCTTAAGGATCTTTTACGAGCCTGAAAATCTATTTGAAAAGAAAAATATACGCCTAGACTAGGGTTTGAACCCAGGACCTTTGACTCTCTATGTCAATGCTCTTCCAAGTGAGCTACCTATGCCTCCAATCTAATTGCGTCTAAATGCTACAATTTTTGCAAATGGCAGCATCTTTATTAAGAAGACTTTTTATTGGGAATTTAAACATTACTTAGTGCTTCTTTCAAATGTTTTATTATTTGTTTTTAAGCATCTTAATGATGGACAAATTACTAGGTGTATATTTTTCTTTTCAAATATAAACTTTGTTAAATTATGTATGTAGGTAATGCTCTGGAGTTAACTACAAAGTTATTCTTCTTGTTGCTTCCCAATACTTGGATGTCACATCTTAATAATTGTGAAGAGTTACACAGTTTGTTAAATGTTCTCTGTCCATTTCCACACAATATACACTCAGGAGACATTAATACGCCAATTCTATGAACATGTTTCCCTAAGCAGTCATGTCCTGTAGTAAGCCTCAATGTAGCAACTGCAGATTTTTGTGGCAATTCCAGAATTATAGATGAATTTTCTAACACTATTTTCATATTTCTGTTAACAACTTTTTCAATTAAACTGGAATTGTAATTATCATTCAATTTTTTCTTTATAATTTGATTTATAAGAAAATACATTTGTTACTTTCTGCTTAATTTTACATCCTTTCTTTTGCGAGTATATCAGCTCTTTCATTCCCTTGTATTCCACAATGGGCTGGAATCCATTGTAAGACTGTATGTTTACCAAGTTTCTCAATAGTCTGAATCATGTTTTGTATTTCTAATATTTTTTTCCCCATTTTTGGACACATGGTTAATGCTATGGCCTGAATTGTGGCTTTGGAATCTGATAGAATGACAATACTTTTGCAATGTTGTAGCCAATTAAAAGTGTTTTTAAGCAAGAGACTAATATTTGAAGAGAAAAATATATGCTTAGACTGGGACTTGAACCCATGACCTTTGGCTTTCTAGGCCAATACTCTACCGATTGAGCTATCTGAGCAAGTTGCAATCTAAACACAAATTCTTCTCTTATATATGCTGTTAATTCCCATGTACCAAATGCTATAAAACCTTTGCTTCTATCTTGCAAAGCCAAAGGTCCTGGGTTCAAGCCCCAGTCTGAGCATATAATTTTTCTCTTCAAATATGATTTATCCATCATTGAGATGTATGAAATGAATAACAAAAACATCGAGAGATTAGCTTCAATTTCACCATCAAAATTAGTAGTATTTCTTCTAGCATGTTTATAAAAGGAGAATAATTGGCAAGTTCCACCTGCCCCTGCACCACTAAGAGAGATCCATCTGTATAGATGTCGTTAAATTATTACATCATGAAGGCCTTTCAAAAACATGTTTCGACTTCAGCATGCTATTCGGAACTGATCATACTAATATCGGCATTATATTTATGTAACGGGTTTAGGTGTGTGGGTGTGTTCTCGTTTAGAATATGGTTGGTTGGTTGGTATCTAATGTCGAGCACTTGATAATGAAATCATTCGCTCTCTTGCACTCCAATATTTAGCAGAAAGGCTGGTCTCTTCTACAAAAGCTGGACAACGGAGGAGATGGTTTATTTCCATATCTTCATTTAAATTGCAAAAAGGGCATTTAGGTGAATCTGTTATGCCAATTCATTTCTTTTTCCAAGGCTTCATGTTTGTATTGGAGTACAATAAACTAGTTGTAACCGTTTAGTAGTAGGCACCACATGTGGTGGTTACGTCACCCATAGAGAGAAAGTAGGTATAGGAAGGAAGAAGAAATGAACCCCTAGGCCTCGAGTACTCTAATACCATCAGGGTCGAAAGAAACAAGAGGTCAGTCAAGGGAGACTGGATAGAAAAGTTGAAAGAGGGAATTGGTATGGGGAGGAGAAGTAATACCAATTCGGTCAAAAAAGAAAAACTCACCAAGCTGACCAGTGCTTGTTGGTGAGTAGCCCTTCCCTTTCGTTCATCATGCATAAGCATGATTACTAACAGTTGCACCACAAGAAGGTGAGGGATTGGACACTAGGTTACTGTCCAGGTCGGTTCCTTTAAGCCTTTGATGGAAGGAATTAAAGGGTCTCCTCTCTGTTAAAAACAGTAGCCTTTCCGCAGCCTCGTTTAGAATATTTATATTGTTTGCTTCTCTTAAAATATCCACTTTATTGCACCAATCATGACCTATGGACTAGAAGTGATTTGGAAGAACCTAAATAAGGCAAACCTAGAGGAAATAGAGAAAGTCAAAGCACACTTTTTTAAATATAGCACTAAGTGTATCAAAATACACGCCTTCACGCCTAACATACATACTGACAAAGGAACCATTCTTCATAGAAGAGCTCCACCTGGACCTTCTCCTGCCGGCAACAGATGCCTACAAAGAACTGCTGAGGGAACTAAATGAGAAAAGAGAACAGATATGGCCTGAGTTCTTTGCAATAGATGTGATGATCTACAGGGAATTGACAGCAGCCAGATATGACCTCAGACACACCGTGACGACAGTCGTGGTCCATGGTTTCCACCACAGGATATGCACAACAGTGAAGCGCCATAACCCAGAAGAAAAGTGCAAGTGCAAACTATGTGGGTCGCACTGCGACCGATATCACCTATTACAGTGTAAAAACATAGGAACATCGATAAAAGACTTTTTTAAGACATGAAAACAATGGCCATTGGCTGCAATAATACCTATTATTATTAAAATATCCACTTTTCTAAGATGCTAATCTTGTTGTTGTTGTTAAATATATGTAGGAAATAACACTATGAGGTTTATTTTAATTAATTTGAGTTGTGTTTTGGCTCACCTCATATTTCTTGATTTTTATGCAGACCTAGGTTTCGTCGCTATACTTCATGACATTCTCGATGCCACACAACTGCTGTTTTGCGGTTGTCCCTCCTGCAAATTGATTTCTGCACTCTCTGTTGGCTGACCGATGAACTTCCAAATCAAACCCCTCTCCTTTTCACCGGGAATATATTGCATATGCAAGAATAAAATGAAAACCACGAATTTCGAAATTCCTGGTGAAAAGGAGAGGGGATTGATTTGGATGTTCATCGGTCAGCCAACATAGAGCGCAGAAATCAATTTGCAGGAGGGACAACTGCAAGACGGCATTGAGAATGTTGCGAAGTATAGCGATGAAACCTAGGTCTGCATAAAAATCAAGAAATATGAGGTGAGTCAAAATCACAACTGAAATTAATAATTTTTGTTGTTGTTACTCTCTTTGTGTACGATTGTCACGGTATCTTCAATTATTTAATAAGAAAAAGCTCATAATGTTAGTTCCTGTTGTAATTTCACAATATTTTTATTTGTTGCAGGGCATCATATTCTTCGGACAGGCCGTTGCAGCATACATTCTATCATTCATTGTATCTCTTATGTTTGAAGCGCCTGTAGTGTCACTGCTTAAAATTCTCAATCCTGAGGAGACGGAAGAAACTCTGATGAAATTAACTATGTAACACTTGATTTTTGTGAATGTGTGTATGTGTGAATGTTAGTTGCATATATGTTTATGTGAATATGAAAAAGAGACCACTTGGTGTTTTTAGTTTAAGAGATTATCACGTAGGAACTGCATAAACTAAGCGAATTCCTCAGCAACTCAAAGTTAGCGTCTGATTTTGCTTGTTTACGGATATACATTTCTTTTGTTAACATTTAAATTGGAGAAACTCAATTTATTATGCCAACTTATTTAAAATAAAATTTTTAATCATGTCTGAAGAAGGTACAAAGTACCAAAACAGCTGTTACTAATTTATATTTTAATCTTCTTCTTCTTCTTCCTTCCAAGTATTAGGCCAAGGCCTGTTACGATCCTATAGAAAATTTTCCCTCCAGCGTTTCATAGGACAGCCCAGAGATCTTCGTCCTCTTGGTATATAATTATAAACAGCTTTGGGGGTCCAATTTGAACTCATTCTTTCAAGATGGTGTTTACAATTTAGTTGGTACTGTTTAATATATTCCAAAATTTTTATATTTTAATAAATATGAAAAATCACGTAAAACTTTAAGTTTTATTTTTATTTAATGAAATAAAATTGTTTGCAAATTTGACATAAATTTAAAATAAAAATAGTTTGCTGTTTATGTCGGTTGTGGGCTGAATTACTGATAGGTCAGTATACTAAGGACTGTATTAGCGACAGTCTAGTGTACTCTATTAATTAAAATATAATATAAAATATATAAAATAAACAAGTTTTGAGGTAGGATGACTCTGGATTCACCTTCTTTATTAATGTTCTGGTTTTTTTTTACCTTTAAAATGCTATTACTGTCATTATCAAAAATATGTATCAAGATTTTTTTTTGTCTAATGTCACCAGGTTGTCTTTTAAGACATTTCTGGTTTTCTCCCCTGGCATTGGCGGAATTGTAATCCATTTCTTAGGTTGGGGCACCTGGAAGGCGGAGTTACATTACCCTGATGATATGATGGATGATAAATGATAATGAAGGGCCAGGAGAGTTCTTAACCTAAACTCAACCTAAATTCCAGATCATGGGCAACAACAGCAATCATTTCTATATTATGACTGGGAATCGAACTTGGGACCTCATGAACTGGTGAGAAATGCTGACCATTAACTCAAAACCTGCCAAGTGGTCTTTTTCATAATCATATATACATATGTTGTTGGTGTTTTTTTGTATTGTTAATCCAAAGTTTTTTATACATATATTTATAGTGATACCTCAAACATATTTGTAGATTATTTCCTTTTTAGTTTTTTTTGATTACGAGAATGATTGAAGAACTATCAAAGAAAAGAGTTGGAATGGCTATTGAAGAGAGGGAGAACAAAATAGCTACTTGAATTCAGGGTATAAAAACAATGAGAGAAAGAAGAATTACAGACAATGGAATGACAGAGAAGAAATTTAAATCAATATTTAACATGCAGAACCTTTGAGCACTGGAAAGTATGTTTCCATTGTTAACTGGTTTTAGACAGACAGTTTTTGGTTACATTGTATCACTCTACGATAGGTTTTTCTATAACTCTTCCAAGCTAAGTTCCAGTTGTAATGTAAACAAACTAGATGTATGACTGGGTCTTCATTGGTTGAATAATTGTTTTAACTTTAAGCGTGTAAGAAAATGTAGTTCGCTATCTAACACTCAAAATAAAGGCAAAAAATATGTATTATCTAGCTCATGTCCATACAAGTTATATGGGAGAATCTTAAAATATATAATTACAATTTTAATACATTACATACATAAACAATTCATTGTTTTATTCTTATGCACTTGCAATGCAGAATATGTTGCAATTTCAATTGTTTCAAAATTGCCACTTCTGTAGGATTTCTAAAATATCAGAAAGGAGAATCTTTGAAAAGCAGAGAGAAACAAATTATTTTGAATGTTTTCAAACAGTTCAGTGAAAAAAAAATCCTATATTAGGCATTTAGGAAGTAAGAATTAAATGAATCGTGATTTCTTCTTACCTTATACTTCTATGTTTTTTAAACACAGCACTGCAGTATCAGCGACCATCGTCACCAGCTGAGGATGGTCGCTGATACTGCAGTGCTGTGTTTAAAAAACATAGAAGTATGAGGTAAGAAGAAATCACGATTCATTTAATTCTTATGAATTAAATCTCAATGTTAAAAATTCCCAAATTTATTATATAAATTTAGGAAGTGTTGAAAAATCAGCAGAATTTATAGGTGAGACAGTATGGAGTATAGATTATCTTCGTAATGAAACTGTAAATAAAGGATACATATCTACATCAGAGAAAAGCGTAACGTCTAAATACGTAGGTCCATATATAGTTTTTGTAACATATATAATATTTTGTCATAAATAAATAAGACATGTAAGAAGTTCCTAATTAACTGTGTTATCTCATATTCAGTTTTATTTCTTGTAAGATATGATGTTGCCTAAGAACAATGTTTCTATTTTCATTAATATTTAATTAGATAGAGTTGAAAAAGGTACACAAAAATATCGAAACTAGTCTTTGAGAAATCTATTTTCATGTGATATTTTAAATTTAACATTTACCATCACTGGACATTATTATTTTGAAAAGAAAAAATAAGAAACGTTTACGTTTGTATCATAGTTTGAATGGTGTTATGGATAGCATATTTATATGGAGAACGAGATGTCCAGGGTTCAAGCATTAATTTTTCTTTTTTAACTCTATTATTAATTGATGTTTATATTGTTGACAGTTCTGTACACAATTATTCAATCATATGGTGGGTAAAAGAGGTAACATAGTTCCCCAATAAACAGCGTCACAGGAGTAATACATTATGCAACTTTGTTTATAGTACAACTGTAACTTGGCTTGGAATTAGTATAGCTGCAGTCTTCTGGATCATATTAGTCATTCAAAATATCTCTGCAGGCGGAAGAATTACGAAGCTCTGTTTGTTGCTACACGTGACGTCATATATGGCAGTGTACACTGCCAGCGTCCCACGTCCCATTCCCATCTGCACTCGTAGATAGCAGTGTCACGTGTTCTATTCCTGCATAAACACGACTGCAACGCCCTCCGTCAACAACTGCACTTACTCCTTAAACGGGTAATAAGAGAAATATTGACTCTGCAGAAGAATTAAAAATACGCCCATTGATCATTACCTACTGCAAAAAAAATGTAGACAAGACTAGCATCAGGATGTGAAAAAATAAGGAACATACCAGAATACCACACTACACTACATACTCCAGGGGAAGAGACCTACTGGAAGACCTAATAAGTAGAGATCTGTGAAATTCGCGAGTTGCAATAACGCAAAATGCTCTAATTTTGTCATTTTCTTGTACCATTTCTTAACTCCACTTCCCATAACCTCAAAAAAAGCATTTTTGAATTGCAAAATCCTATGATAATGTGAAATAACACCAAAATTAAAAATTTTCAGTGAATTCCAGAGATTTTTTGTTATATTCACAAAATTTTCATAGTGCATTTTTGAACACTTTGGATTCCATCTTCTTTTTAACTGCCATATCCTGCTTCCTCCATGCTGTCTTGCAAAGAGAAATGGTTGCAACACAGTTCACAACATAGAGGAAATATTTTATGCCCTTCTCATGCTCAAATATGGTCTCTCCTTAGATTTTAAGTTCTATGATCAATATGAATTCCAAGAAATACAAATTATATTAACGTGTAAGATAACTTTTTTCCCCCCTAAATTTTTGCTGACATAATTATCTATTTTATATCAATCATTATTAAGTAATGGTATGTTAAAATCTGAAGAAAACATTTCTGTAAGTATAAGCAGTAACCTGACATTAATGCAAGCACTGCCTTCTTGATCTTCTTCTTTTTCCTTCCAAGTATTAAGCCAAGGCCTGTTACGATCCTATAGAAAATTTTCCCTCCAGTGTTTCATAGGACGGCCCAGAGATCTTCGTCCTCTTGGTATATAATTATAAACAGCTTTGGGGATCCAATTTGAACTCATTCTTTCAAGATGGTGTTTCCAATTTAGTTGGTACTGTTTAATATATTCCAAAATTGGCGTAGTCTTCAATTCTTTTAAGATATCGGTGTTCCTTTTCCGATCCCATCTGGTGTAACCCGCTGTTCTGCGCATGAATCTCATTTCACAAGCCGTTATTCTGCTTTCATGTTGTCTTTTTAGTGTCCATGCTTCACTACCATAGGTCAACACTGGTCTATATATCATATTGATAAATATTATTATTCCCAATTTAATTACATAAACTCGTTTTTTCTATTGGATTACATATTTATAACATGGATTTTTAACAAAATGTAACAAAACAAATACTGACAGTTTAAACAACAATGGTCACGAGCAATTTTAATTCCCCCTCTTTCTCCCTTCACACATTGTTTCAATCAACAGATACATTCAGTGAATGTGAAATGTTTACCTTGGTCAGTTTGTGTTTTACTTAAGTCTCAAGTAATTTTCATTATCATTTGTTTCTTAATTTTCTACCTATTATCATGCCAAAATCAAGTGTGTCAGCCACTCTTAAGAATGAGAATGCAGAGATACTCACCACGATTGCTTTTTCTTAAAAGGTAAATTTTGCTTACAAGTTAGTGACGATTAAAATTTTAGTGTGTTAAAATCTAAATCAATTGTTGTTGTAAGCCTATGTTTTCCCTTTACAGAGATTTGGGCGCTCTCCCCCTACAGGGAAGAATTTGAACCATACTAATTTAGTTACACTTGTTTTTGTATAGATGTAATTTTGAGTGGTACGTGGTCAGCGTTCCACCTCATACTGACATCTAGGAAACCAAGGTATTACTAGGACGGGAAAATTCGGTAAATTTTGCTTAGAGGCCTTTTCATTCAGGCTTAAGGATCTTTTACGAGCCTGAAAATCTTCAAACTCGGGACCCACAGCTTAAAGTCCCTCCCGGCGGACTTGCTCCTTGGATTTTTCCATCCTAAAAAATCCATCGACCCCGACCGGGTTTGAACCCGCGACCCTTGGGACCAGAGGCAAGGAGCATAACCACTAGTCCATCGCGGCCGACTAAATCAATTGTACAAGCTAAAAGTTGACCTTAAACTACTGGATATATCATTCTTATTGTGTTTAATATACTAAACTACGATTACAAAGACTCAAATTTACATTGGGGCATGCCGTAGCATAGTGGTTAAGACACTGCACTTCTAGCCGGAAGACTGAGGGTTCAAGTCCTGGTGGGGTCAGGATTTTTAACTGACCCAAAACCTTCTGGCAGCACTATGGCCCTGGGGTCGACTCAGCTTCTAACGGAAATGAGTACCAGACACTTGTTCTGGGGGTAAAGGCGGCCGTCACGCAGGACTGACATCAAGTGCCGATTGTCCATAAAAAGTAGGAGCCTTAATCTCCTACTACCCCAAGGGCCTCCTGAGGGACATAGTGGGATTACTTTACTTTTAGTGCACACCATAGCGTAGTGGTTAAGGCACTGCGCTACAAGTCGCAAGGTCGAGGGTTCAAGTCCCAGTGGGGTCAGGATTTTTAAACTGACCAAAACCTTCTGGCAGCACTATGGCCCTGTGGTCGACTCAGCCTCTAATGGAAATTAGTACCGGACACTTGTTCTGGAGGTAAAGGCGGCCGTCACGCAGGGCTGACAACCCGGGTGACATCAAGTGCCGATTGTCTAGAAAAAGTGGGAGCCTTAACCTCCTACTACCCCAAGGGCCTCCCGAGGTCTGTAGTGGGATTACTTTGCAAATTTACATTTTTTTTAGAATAACACAGCCAAATTCCCAATAACACTGAAATCTTGAAATTTTAAAACAAATTTTTCCTAAAAATAAAACCTCTTTCACGGATCTCTACTAATAAGAGATTGTTTGAGACTGTAAAAGTCACTTGGCTACTATTTGATAGCATGTTGATATATAATATATAGTTGAATGCAGACTTTCACAGCCGGTAATTATAATAAGAGATTCTGGGCTATGTGGCCATGGTCCTTGACTAAGTAAATAAGTTGGGTCTGCCGTCATCTTATCTTATATTTCATTGTTTCTTGTAAGGCTTGTTTCAAATAATCTTTGCTCCATCTTCCTCATATTTCATTGTTTCTTGGAGCAAAGATGCTTTGAAACATGTCTTACAAGAAACAACAAAATATGAGGTAAAACGTAATTTATATTTGATGAGAAAAATTTTCACCTAGACCGAGACTTGAACCCGGGACCTTTGGCTTTCTGGGCCAAATGCTCTAACAACTTAGATACCGAGGCAAGTTGCGATCTAGATGCAAATTTTTCTCTTATATACGTTGTAATTCCCTCCCGCCAAATGCTTTGAAACCTTTGTTTATGGCGGCTTCTTAGTTAAGAAGACATTTATTGGGAATTTAACATTACTTTATAAAGCCAGTAGGGCTTCTATTGATGTTTTTATTATTAATGTAACACTTCTCACTGAAGGATAAATTATAAAAGGTTTCAAAGCATTTGGCAGGAGGGAATTACAACGTATATAAGAGAAAAATTTGCATCCAGATCGCAACTCGCCTCGGTAGCTCAGTTGGTAGAGCATTTGGCCTGGAAAGCCAAAGGTCCCGGGTTTGAGTCTCGGTCTAGGCAAAAAATTTTCTCTTCAAATATAATTTATCCTTCATTGAGAGAGTGTTAAATCAAATAATCAAAAACATCAATAGAATCCCCTACTGTGGGCTTTATAAAGTAGTGTTCAATGTCCCATAAATGTGCTTCTTAACTAAGAAGTCGCATTTTGGTCAAGATGGACACAAGGTTTCAAAGCATTTGGCAGGAGGGCATTACAACGTATATAAGAGAAAAATTTGCATCTAGATCGCAACTCACCTCGGTAGCTCAGTTGGTAGAGCATTTGGCCCAGAAAGCCAAAGGCCCTAGGTTCGAGTCTCGGTCTAGGCGAAAACTTTTCTCTTCAAATATAATTTATCCTTCAGTGAGAAGTATTAAATTAATAATAAAAGACCTAACTCATTTATTAAGTAGAACCTCATAATGTTACTTCCTATTGTATTTTATAATTTCATGACTGGTGTTTCTTCCAAACATAAGATGGGATAAAATTGGCTAAAGCCTGGTATCACACCTTAGATAATAGACATATAAACATAATCAATAACGAGGAGACATCCAAAACAATCACATGCTTGATTGATGATGACTAGCCAATCAGCTTCGACATCGTCCAGCCACCCTGGGACCAACATTACTATAAATACCGGTTACCAGCAATCTACCGCTCATTGATAATCGAGCCTCCGACCAAGGAACCCTACCTAGAAGTACTCGCCACTGAATATGCCCTCCGCAGTGGAGGGAGAAATGTCTGGAAGAAACACCAGTCATAGACCACAGTCACATAGTCAGAATCTCAATATTATGGTGATATATGTTTTATTGTCATTGTTAATTTTAGTGCCTTTAGGAAGATTGATGTAGATATGTAAAAATAAAAAAATATTTTCATAAGTAATGCCACGAGTGATTTCCAAATTATCGATAAATTCACGACTCACGAAGTGAGGAGTGAATTTATCTAGAGAATTTGGAAATCAAGAGTGGCATTTGTTAGGACTATTTAACGAATAAAATAAAGCTGTTTACTCACAAATCATTATTTAACTACAGTTATTTAAAAATATTTTTATATTTAAAGTAAACGGTGATGTTTGAAAACTAATGAGAAACGATAGGTAGCCTACGCTTCTACTGCTTCTTTTGTTTATCACTGCAACCAGATCATACTATTTCATTGCCAAAGGGAACGCAATATTGTAAGAATGCTCTCTAGTGGAGAAAAAATGAAACACATCAATCTGTAATATTAATTCATTTTTGATGGTCGTATACAATTTAAGAAAGTGCAAACAGTGGTTTCTTTTTTTGGTGGAATAATCAATTGCTACAAATGTTGACCATGTAAGCACTATTATATACAATCTGGTAAGCCGTATTTGTTATAGGCTCAGTCCACTGCAAAATAACGGTCAGACCTGTTCAGAATATTAAAAAGGAGGAGCTTTGCTTAATATATGATAATCCTAACGTTGATAATTATTTCGTGAAACACGTCTCTGATTGGTTGTAATACAGAAATCATTGAAACGTGATTGGTCATTGACTCCCATTTGGGGCATGAGTTAAATAGTCATGAAAAAAACCTCATGAGAACTTTATTCCTTCAGAATTCACTAAAGAGTAACTTGCAATCAAACAGTTATATCTGTGATTCTAATAAATTAATTCAACATTCATTCAAATTTATTTAACTTTGACAGAGAAAGAACACTATGAGGTTTGATTTAAGAATTAAATTAATGTTTTTATTACCTCACCTCATATCCTTTTTTCTTCTATACTGTAGTTTCGGAGCTTATCTCCATCTTCAGTAGCCTCTGATCGACCGGAGTTATGTCGTTTCTTCGTGGATTTCTTCTTACTATCAGTGGACCGATGAACCTCTGCATCAGGTCAAAATTTGCGGGAGTTTTGAAATTCATGAGTTTATCTTTCTTGTTTTTTTGGATCCATCCATCTGATGGCTGACCGACGAACTTCCAAATCAATCCCCTCTCCTTATTACCGGGTATTTTAAAATTCATAGTTGTGTTTTTATTCTTCCATATGTAAACTTCCAATTGGAAAAACCAAAGGAACTCACTATTTGGGAAAAAATTTACATATGGAAGAACAAAAACACAACTATGAATTTTGAAATACCCAGTTATAAGGAGAGGGGATTGATTTGGAAGTTCGTCGGTCAGCCATCAGATGGCACGGAGGTCAGTCTGCAGGAGAGGAGGCCATTGGACATCATTTGTGAACGTAATACAGCATTGAGAATGTCACAAATGAAGTGAAGAAACTCGAGTCTGCATGGAGTTAAGACGTATGAGGTGAGTCAAGAAACAACTAAACAGTATGTCTTAATGTTATTTCCTATGGTATTTTAAAACCACCTTACTAACTGTTAGTCTCTCAAGATGTCACCTACAAGAACTCTGGCAGGACTCTATCGGGAAACAAAAAAGCAAATGGAACACATCCAAGCTAATGGGCATTAGGTTACTACTACTACAAATTTTAATGAAAAAGGGATGTGGGACGACCTAGACTGCATTGGATGGATGGAATTTTGAAGGATCGGAGGGAAGGTGATAATCTTGGGGTGGCTGATTACGAGAGACAGAGGGTGGATTTCTCAACCAAAGTCTAAAATCACGACCCCGGTTTTCCAATTTGTTATTGTTTCGATGACACCTAAAAAATAAGAATTAAATGAAAAAACACAGTGAATGAAAAACAAAAAGCATATCATACATACTTACGACTGAAAACAGAAGAATCTTATGAAGAATATAAAAATGAAAAGGAGAATTGCTAAAAGCATTATAAGAAAATCCCATCAGGAGTCATGGGATAAATTTATAAGCTCAGTAGAACATGATATGTATGGAAGACAAGAAATAGGTTATAAATTAGTGAAACATCTAAATCAGACTGAGAAAGATTCTGCCAGATTGAATATAATCCCAGAACAAGAATGGATCCAGCATTATGAAAAACTTTGGAAAAAGGAGGAAATTGAAGGAAAAGAGAACAATGAGGAAGAAATAAAAGTGGAAAATATTGATGTAATAGACATAAATGAATTAGAAATGGCTTTGAAAACCACTAAGAATAGGAAGCAACAGGATTAGATAATATAAATATGGAATTAATCAAATATAGTGGAATATTGTGTAAACTACGAATACTTCATCTAATTAATATATGTTGGCAGACCTATGGGATTCCAACCACTTGGAAAACAGCAATTGTCAAGAATATATATATTTATTTTAGGAAGTTATATTTTGAGGTTATTTTAATTATATATTTTGGTCTGGACATCTTACCTCAATATTAATGTTGATTTGTTCTTGGACATGTTTCAAAACAATTCTCTGTTTTATCTTCAGCTTTCCCAGTCTGGGAAAGCTGAAGATAAAACAGAGAATTGTTTTGAAACATGTCCAAGAACAAATCAACATTAATATTGAGGTAAGATGTCAAGAATATATTCAAAAGAGGAGACCGGAGAAATTGCGAGAATTACAGAGGGATTAGCTTAATGAATACTGGCTACAAAATATATACGAAATAATAAATAATAGATTGAGAACATAACAGAAGTAATAATAAGTGAAAATCAAAGTGGATTCAGAAAGGGAAGGTCATGTATAGACAATGTCTTTACACTGAAACAACTCATAGAAAAGAGAAGAGAACATAACTTAGAAACTCACATAGGATTTATAGATTTGGATAAGGCCTTCGATCGAGTAAACAGACAAAAATTATGGGAAATATTACGAATGAAAGGATACCCGCTGTGCCTTGTAGAAACAATAAAGACATTATATGAAGACACAAATATAATTATAGATACCGGATTCAAAAGAACAGATGCAATCAAAACAAATACTGGATTACGACAAGGATGTAGTTTATCACCCACTTTGTTTAATATATATATAGACGATATTTTTAATAAATGGAAAGTTTTAGTAAATCCAGGAATAAGAATGGATAATAAAATGTGCATAAATAATCTTTTATTTGCTGACGATGTAATCATAATACAGAAAAATGAAGACGACTTACAGAAATCAATGCATGCATTAAATGAAATATGTAAATTATACGATCTAAAAATTTCTGTAAGGAAAACGAAGACCATGGCTTTTAGAGGAAGAGATCCAGTGAGAACCAAAATTATTTTAGAAAATCAAAGTATAGAACAGGTGTCTAGTTTCAAATATTTGGGCTGTGATGTTGGCTACAATGTGGAAAGAGATATTGACTCCAAAATAAATAAATTTCAGACGGTGTGTGGAACAATACAGAGAACATTCAAAAATAAAATTAGAAAAGAAACCAAGATAAAAATGTATAATGTTATGGCGGTTCCCACAATATTGTATGGATGTGAAACTTGGGCTCCAGTGAAAAGACAGAAGGATAGAATACAGACGGCAGAGATGCGGTTCCTAAGACAAGTAAAAGGATGTACAAGACTTGATAGAATAAGAAATGAGGATATAAGAGAAGAATTGAAAGTACAGCCTTTGTTGGATAAAGTCACGAATTACAGACAGAAATGGATTGATCACATGGATGGAATGAGCAAGGAGAGATATCCATTGTTAGCCAGAAATTATCAAGCAAGAGGAAGGCGTGATGTTGGAAGACCTAGAAGACGTTGGGCTGATGCAATATGAAGTCGGAACGGGCAATTGCCTAATCCTTGGAGTGATGATGATGATGATGATGATGAAAAAACAGAAGATGGGAATGATATTTTTCCTGATACTGCAGTTCTGTGTTAAAAAAATTATGTATGAGATAAGAAGAATTCACGATTCATTTAATTCTTATTAAGAAAACCTCATAATGTAAATATTCCCAAATTATTATATTAATATTAACCTATAAAAATGACTGAAATTTCACAGAAATTGTTATGATACCATAGACATGATTCGACATTAAAAAAATCTTCAACAAATTCAACATTAAATTAGCACCGAAAAATTATTACAGTTTAGGTGATTTAATAAAAAACCAACAAAAATGAAAAAATTCGGGAATTTATCAAATTAATTGTAAAGATTGTGAAAAGATATACATAGGAAAAACAAAAAGGAATTTAAATACAAGATTAAAGGAACATCTCAGAAATGTTAAAAATGGAGAAACTGAAAAATCAGCAATAGCTGCACGTGCCTGGTCAGAAAAACATAGAATAGAAACCAAAACAAAATTACTTAAACAATTATAAAAACCGAAGGAACTCGCAATTTGGGAAAAAATTTACATATGCAAGAATAAAAACATAACTATGAATTTTGAAATACCCGGTGATAAGGAGAGGGAATTGATTTGGAAGTTCGTTGGTTAGGCATCAGATGGCGCGGAGGTCAGTCTGCAGGAGAGGAGACCATTGGACGTCAGTTGTGAACGTGATACAGCATTGAGAATGTCACAAATATAGTGAAAAAATCTGGATCTGCGAAGGAGTTAAGAAGTATGAGGTGAGTCAAGAAACAACTCAACAAAATCAGACATTAGTGGTGAAATTAAATGTTTCTTACCTCTCCTCATGTAAATCTTCTAAGTAGAACGCAATTTCAAGACCATAATGATCTCATCTTCAGTACTTCTTTGGCAACTGATGTTATGTCGATCGGAAGAAGAAGAGTTTCTTCCGATTGACATAACAAAATTTTGACCTGATCCAGAGGTTCATCGGTCCACCAACAGAGGGAAGAAGAAAAGTTTCTTCCGATCGACATAACAGTCGCCAAAGAAGTACTGAAGATGAGACCATTATGGTCTCGAAATTGCGATCTACTTAGAAGATTTATATGAGGAGAGGTAAGAAACATTTAATTTCACCATAAATTAAACCTCATAGTGATTACTTCCTATAAAAGTTAAATATCAGACATTAGTTAAATTAATATTAAGAAGCTAAAGCTGTTACTATGATTGAAATAAGTATATTAAAGTACACTACTAAATTATTGTAATAAATGGCAAAGAGAAAAATGTATGCCTGAACCGGGAATCGAATCCCGAACCTTCAGCTTTTTGTGCTAATGCTCTTAACCATTGAGCTAATTCAGGCTTCCTTTACCAGGCTTTTTCTCTTTACCATTTTATTACAATAATTTAGAATCAGACATTAGTGTTTGTAATTAACAGCTGTAGATTTTCAATTTTTATGATTGTTATGGAAACAATAAAAAATCAGAAAATCGCAGTCGTGGTTGAGAAATCCACCCAGAGAAGCCTGGAAGAGGGTTCTGGGCTGTAGTGTTGCGGCTGATGATTGTCTATAACATAAATATTCCTGGTTTCTGCATCATTATTCTTCATAGTTGTAGAATCATATATCTATTTATTAAATTAATATTGAGAAGCTAAAGCTATTACTATGATAGAAATAAGTAAATTAATGAACACAAATTATTGTAAATCAATGGTAAAGAGAAAAATTTTTGCCTGAACTTGGAATCGAACCCCGAACCTTTAGCTTTCCGTGCTAATGCTCTGACCACTGAGCTAATCGAGGCTTCATTCCCATTAATTTAATAAATAAATAATGCTATAGCTGTGTGTAGTCCCTTCATGTCTTCTTCAGGTAGAAGCCATTCAATGTGTATTTGTGAATGATGATTCAATGCAATTGAATGTGGGACCAGTAGAGTAAGGTAAAGGAAGGAATTCTGCTTGGATGGGAATGAAGCCTGGATTAGCTCAGTGGTCAGAGCATTAGCACGGAAAGCTAAAGGTTCGGGTTTCGATTCCCGGTTCAGGCAAAAATTTTTCTCTTTACCATTGAGATACATATATTTAATCACTCTGTTATAATTAGAGACCGGATGTTAGGCAAAAATGCCTATAACTATTTATTATAGATATTGTAAAAGTGACTTTATATAAGTTCATACCAATGACCCTAGAGTTGTTTCCCATTAAATTAATTTTGCCTATAAATGCCTATTTCAGCTTATAATGCCTATTTGCCACTTTTTCTTGAAATTAACTTAGTATTTCAATGAAATCAATTGAAATGGACAGACTTCATGACACACATCATTTCACAGAAATTTTCAAAGTTATTTTTATAAATTCTCTTAGAATATTTTAGGATAAGGATGGCAATACACCAATAACCTAGCACGTAAATGGTTTCCCCCTCAATGCACTCCTGTTAGG
This sequence comes from Diploptera punctata, assembly GCA_030220185.1. Lineage (NCBI taxonomy): Eukaryota > Metazoa > Arthropoda > Insecta > Blattodea > Blaberidae > Diploptera > Diploptera punctata. The sequence continues at coordinate 372,867 of JASPKZ010006812.1, read as the reverse complement.
TAAATGTTGTATTTTTCCACCTTATGTATTCCCATTAAGCGAAATAGCCCTATGCTATGTTCCATTGTATTATGCTCGGGCTGTAAAGTTTGGAGAAAAGTTCTTTGCTTCTTTTCAATACAAACATTGCTGAGTGACAAAGAGGGTAGATGGTTCAAGCTTTTTTCTCTGTGTAACACCTGGTGCTGAAATCTTTAGGTAACTGGCAATATTATTTTTTATCTTGGTAACACTGAATTCAGTCTGTAGTCCTCATTTACAGACAGGTGCTTCAAAGACAAAGTGGTGCAGCAAGTGTATGTGGCTTTTCTTTTTTTTTTTTACTTTTACGACAGTTTTTTTTAAGATACCTAAAGAGCGAACAACAGTAAAAGACAAACTGACCAATTTCGTGAAAGAATTTGGTGTGCAAATATTCTCAAGCAAGAACAAAATGGGAATGTTCTAGGTCAGTATTAAATAATACATATAAGACATACATAAAACCTATATTACTATACGGAAGTGAAGCCTTGATCACCTGTAACAATAACACCCTAAACAAATTAGAAGTAACCCAGAATAATGCCTTATGACTGATAACAGGTGCAGCCAAATCTACACCCATAACAGCAATGCAGATAATTACTGAAAATAATCCAATAGCCCATCAGATTCACAAACAGGTCTTAATACAATATGAAAAATTAATAAGAATCCCACATGGTAACTACTGGATAAACTATAAAGACAGAAAGAGAAACCTTAAAACTCAATATGGCTTCATACAGAAAGCAATCAAACTACAAAAACAGCATAACCCAAATCAAAATCCAGAAAAACTTCTCTTACCAGTATCACCTCTGGAAGATATAGATATTGCTTTTAACACAAATTTAATCAAACATGTTTTAAAAAGTGAAATGACTCCAGATGAACTAAAACAAATCACATTGGAAACCATTCACAGTCTATATCCTGAACCACAATGGGTACATATCTATACAGATGGATCCAGAATGGAAATAGAAGACGGAGCTGGAGCTGGAATTTACTCAAAACTGTTTAGCTTCTATGTTGCAGTAGGAAAAAGTTACACACACTTCGATGGAGAAATACAGGCAATAGAGTTAGCACTAACACAACTCCTCTACAGAATAAATACATTTCAGAGAGCAGTTGTACTAAGTGATTCAACATCAGCATACAAGCTATAACAACATATAACTCTCCAATCTCCAGAAAAGCGTTGGAAATAAAAAAGATCATAAGATTATTGACCAAACAAAATAAAATTATCCAGCTCCAATGGATCCCCTCTCATTGTGCGGTACATGGAAATGAAATGGCAGATCTTTTGGCAAAAAAGGGCACCAAAATTTTACAGAAAACAAATCAATCCCTGCCCTACCATTCTGCAAAAATTATAATTAAAAGAAACTTCCAGACAGAACTGATGGAGCACTTTATATCACAAAGTAATGAGAAACCATGGGCAGCTATCTCGCAGAATAAAAACTTAATACCTGAACAACCAAGACACGAAGCAGTAGCAACATTCAGACTGTTAACAGGCCATGACTACCTGGCAGCACACCTCCATAAAATTGGAATCTTCAACTCTCCAAATTGTATCCTGTGCCAAGACAATAACACTACCATGAACAAAGATCATCTAGCAAGCTGTGAGGCTCTGAAGATGTCACCTACAAGAACTCTGACAGGACTCTATTGGGAAGCAAGAAAGCAAATGGAACACATCCAAGCTAATGGGCATTAGACTGCTACTACTACTACCATATTCTCAAGTGACAATTCTGCTCTTTGTAAAAAGGCAAAACAATTTCCAAAAGCATCTCTGATATCTTCGCATGCTATTATAGCATATGTTTATATTCTTAATGTAAGACTGTAAAAAGTTATGTTGTTGTCCACTTTTTGTAAGTCTATTTTGAATTTTTTAGTGCCTATATTAATGATTTTTAGTGCCTTTTTGCCTGCCTATTTTGAATTTTTTAAGTGCCTAACATCCGCACTCTAGTTATAATGATCTACAATGTATTTACTGTATAATGAGATATATTAAGTATATTTTAATGCAACAAATGGAATGAATCACGTAGCACCTTCAATAGCAACTTCAGTCTGTGCCTCTACGTGGAATGGTCCTTCTCGAACAAATTCTAAGAATCTCGACAGAAGAACTTCCCCAAATGTGTTGGCAGCAGTGGGGGATTCTACTATTGTTCTCACGACTTCAAATTTTGCATCTTTACAGAGCTTACTTGTTTCTACAGCTCGATCCAACAGAAACTCAACCAATCCTGCAAGTTCAATCAATCAATTATCAAATCTATAAATGCAGTGAAGTCTCTTCAAGGTGAGATGGTAGGCCCTATCCCATCAATGTTAAAACATGAATTTGAGTTTTTAATTTTGTGTATTTGTTTCTTGACTCACCTCATACTTATTAACTCCCTTGCATATCTAGATTTTGTCACTGTATTTGTGACATTCTCAATGTTGTTCACGTTCACAACTGACATCCAATGGTCTCCTCTCCTGCGGGCGGAGGTCAGTCTGCAGGAGAGGAGACCATTGGATGTCAGTTGTGAACGTGAACAGCATTGAGAATGTCACAAATACAGTGACGAAATCTAGACATGCAAGGGAGTTAAGAAGTATGAGGTGAGTCAAGAAACAAATAAACAAAATTAAAATAAACCTCATAGTGTTATTTCCTACCTACATAACTTAATGTGAATTTGAGACCCATTTTCTCAGGAACACTAGATGGATTGTAATGAAAGTTTTACAGTATGTTAAATAAGGCTTGTAAAGACCACTGAACCTTAATCAAACTTGTATTTGATTTCTTTTTAGGTAAAATGTTATCATTCACCTCATATTTTTCTTCTTTTTTTAAATTTAAACTAGTTTTGGAACTTTACATTTCAGTTTTCATCATCAGTATCCCCGCGACTGTTGCTCTGTCGTCTTGAAGAGCTGTCTTTTGCTCCCTCTGTTGGCAGACTGAAAAACCTCAAAATCAGGTCATTCTCCCCGGGAATTTCTAAGTTCATCAATTTCTCCTTTTCACTTCTTTGATCTGAAATCAGGTCATTCTCCCTGGGAATTTCAAAGTTCATCAATTTCTCCTCTTTGCTTCTTTGAACGTATGTCAAAGGAGGAGAAATTGATGAATTTTGAAATTCCCTAGGAGAATGACCTGATTTTGAGGTTTTTCAATCTGCCAACAGATGGAGCGAAACACGGCTGTTCAAGATGACAGAACAATGGTCGCGGGACTACTGATGATGGAACTGAAATATAAAGTTCCAAAACTAGTTTAAATTAAAAAAAGAAGAAAAATATGAGGTGAGTGATAAAATTTTACCTAAATGAATATACCTCATAGCGTGAATTCCTAAAATAAGTAATTGTATCTAAATATTGATGCACTATATATATTTGAAGAGAAAAATTTTCGCCTAGACCGAGACTCGAACCTGGGACCTTTGGCTTGCCGGGCCAAATGATCTACCAACTAAGCTACCGAGGCAAGTTACGATCTAGACGCAAATTTTTCTCTTATATATGTTGTAATTCCCTCTCACCAAATGCTTTTGAAACCATTGTTTCTATCTTTGCAAATGGCGGCTTTAATTTTTTTGCCACTAGTCTCTTTTTTTATTTAAGAAATAACTTTTAAAAAAATCATAAGTGAGGATCTATATAAGAGATCATCATGATTGTGGTTCCACAGCTTTAGTACAACTAGGTTTACTCTCTGTAAACATTTCATGTAAATATCTTCAATATAAATTAAATAAATTTATTAATATATAATTCAGTTACAGCTGTTTCTGTACACTGTACCTTCTTCAGACATGTTAACAAATTCATAATTTAACATGTCTGAAGAAGGTACAGTGTACCGAAACAGCTGTAACTGAATTATATCTTAATAAATATGAAAATCAAATAAAACTGTAAGTTCTATTTTTATTTAATTAATAAATATGGACTTTCATCAAGTAAACACCAACTCAATTGATTATATATTTTATAGTTCCTGAGATAATGGGGCAAATGTTCGAAAAGTTTCACTTTCGAGAAAACAAGGTTTAAAGTACAATAATATTACAGGCTGACAGCTGTCAACTTTTAAAAAAATTAATTAATGCACTTATAATTGACATTCATTAAAAAAATCATATAGAGAAATGTTCAGAAAAGGACTATTCAATTATGAAAAAAACCAATAATTGATTTTTTTTTCAAATTTAGGCCTACCGTCTTACCTTAAGTCAACCACCAAATACTTCCAGCTGAACTTTAAAGAATGACTATCTATGATTTTCCATACTATATTCTTATGACACTGTTGCACTATATACCTTTACCATTTGTAATAACTAGGGCTCTGAAGTTGAGGATCTATAAAATGCCTATAAAATACGTTTAAAAAGACCCAAAGGTATACTACAAAAGACTTAAAAATTGGAAAAAGGATGTAAAAAGTGTTGCAGTTGCTAACACGTAGATTAAGACAACCTCGCTACCTTCACCCTTTGCTTGAGGTAATTTTCACAAAATGGCAACTTATTAGAAAATAAGAATCAAATGAATTGTGAATTCTTCTTACCTCATACAGAGTGATTCAGAAATATGGCTATACGTTTGATCGCATTTTGTGACGAAGATATCATTATTAAAGGAAATATGATATCATTGGAAAGGGAATCCGTCAAATTACAACAATTGAACAAAAGAAAACAAGTCACTCCTCACGTGAAGCTTTGGCGGGTTGATTTTTTGGGCTAGCGTCGAACGCCTCCACAATTCTCTTCGTTGTTTCTGTATCCGTGCTAATGTGAGGCCTTCCAGGAGGTTTGATTTTCTGCATCCTTCCCGTTTCCAGCAGTCGTTTTCTCCACTTCCCCAGTCGACGGCTGCAATGCTACATTAAACTCATGTCTTGCCTGTTTTGCAGCCTCACAATCATTAACATACCATATTGACCATGCAGCAATTGTAATTTGCTGTTGCATATTCAATGCCATTTTGACTAATGACGTAAGTTCTACACTGTTTTCTTTTATTCCATTGTTGTAATTTGAATTATTGCCTTTCTAACGGTAATTTCATATTTCCTGTAATGGTAATATTTTGATCACATAACGCGATCAAACATATAGCCATATTTATGATTCACCCCGTAGATAGCATTTTTAAAATAAGTTGGAATTCAGACTAGAAGCTCTGTGGATTCTTGAATTATACAAATAGTATAAATTTATTAAAAATAAGTTAAAGCTGCAAAAAGAAGCCATTAAGACTTTTTTAAAAAAAAAAGCTAAAAAAGTACCAATATAGCATAAAACGTCGAAAAAAGAAAAAAAGGATAAATAAAACCCACCATTTTCTAGCCTACAATGACCCATAATACATACACACACACACACACACACATATATATATATATATATATATATATATATAGTCCACCGCTGTGGTCTCGAGGTAGCTTGCTGCCTTGTCACGCAGCGGGCCCGGGTTCTATCCCCAGTCGGGGCAGTTTTTCTGGGTGAGGTTTTTATCGGGGTTTTCCCTCACCTGTAAGACAAATGTCAGGAAAACTTTAAGGCCCAAACGGTCCCGAAATCATATGGCCATCATCCTTATCATTATCATCCTTACCATTATCATTATCATCATCCTTCACCGGTGTGGAAAGCAACGGGAAGGTACCACACCTACACAATTCCCTAGTAAAGCTGTAAGCATAGCATGAAAATGCTATGATTGCAGTGAAGGACCTGCCTTCGGGCAGAATTACTATGGATGGATATATATATATATATATATTATGTTGCACCTTGTCTTCAGACATAAAATTTAAACAAATATTTTTCCTCAACTTCCAAGCCCTAGTTATAACATTTCGTACTATTTTAAACATTCTTTCGGAATTCACTAAAAAAAGACCCAAACTTGTAAGAAATGAAGAGAACTTGCCTGGAGTTTTGTTGATGTACTCCTGGCCCCACTGCTGTTCTGCCAGCACCTGTAGAATCTGAAGGCCTGCCAACCTGAGCTCAATGAATGGCTGGCGACACACTGACATCACTACGGACATTGGATCTGATGATAAATGTTCAAACCATGACTTGGTCAGTTCCAGTGACTGGGTATCCTGGTCGGACTCCTGTAATGTCAACATCACAGATAAGTAGACTCACAAAAATGTAACAGAAAAACAGGGGGCACGCCGTAGTGTAGTGGTTAAGGCACTGCGCTACAAGTCGGAAGGTCGAGGGTTCAATTCCCAGTGACCAAAACCTTCTGGCCCTGGGGTCGACTCAGCCTCTAACGGAAAAGAGTACCAGACGCTTGTTCTGGGGGTATTACTTTACTTTACTTTAACAGAAAAACAGGGCATTGGCATTTATTTTCAAAGTTATTTTCTTTTTTACATTTTTTTTTCATGTTTCTATTCCTATTCTTCCTCTTCTTCACTTCACGGGTTAGGCAAATTGCCTGTTCCGCCTGTTTTTATTATTAATTTGACTATTCTCACTGAAGGACAAATCATATTTGAAGAGAAAAATTATACATTCAGCCTGGGGTTTGAACCGAGGACCTTTGGCTTTCCAGGCCAATGCTCTACTGCTGAGTTATCTGGGCACTCCAAGGTAAATGCAAATTTTTCTCTTATACAGCCTGGAAAGCCAAAGGTCCTGGGTTCAAACCCCAGGCTGAGCATATTATTTTTCTCTTCAAATATTATTTGTCCATCAGTGAGAAGTGTTAAATAAATAATAAAAACATCGAAAGAAGCCCTACTGGCTTTATAAAATAATGTTCAAATTCTCAATAAAATGTCTTTTTAAATAGAAGCCGTCATTTGTATAATCAAAACAAAGGCTCGTAGCATTCGGTGATCAGGAATTAACAATTTTTATAAGAGAAAAATTTGCATTTAGATTGGAGTGTTCAGGTAGCTCAGTTGGTACAGCATTGGCATAGAAAGCCAAAGATAATGGTTTCAAACCCCAATCTGAGCGCATAATTTTTCCCTTAAAATATAATTTATCCTTCAGTGAGAAGTATTAAATTAATAATAAAAACATCAAAAGAAGCCCTACTGGTTTCATAAAGTAATGTTTACATTCCCAATAAAATGTCTTCTTAAAATAGAAGCCACCATTTGTATAATTGAAGCAAAGGCTCGTAGCATTTGGCGATCGGGAATTAACAATGTATAAGAGAAAAAATTTGCATTTAGATTGGTGTGCTCAGGTAGCTCAGTTGGTAGAGCATTGGCCTAGAAAGCCAAAGGTCCTGGGTTCAAACCCCAATCTAAGAGTATAATTTTTCTCTTCAAATATAATTTATCCTTCAGTGAGAAGTGTTAAATTAATAATAAAAACATTAATAGTGGAATGCAGGCTTTCACGGCCGGTAATCATGGTTATAAAAGATTCCGGGCTATGTGGCCGTGGTCTATAACTGGCGTTTCTTCCAAACGTTTCTCCCTCAACTGCGGAGGGCATCTTCAGTGGCGAGCGCTTACAGCTGTTGTTTCCTTGTCGTAGACTCGACTGCGAGTCTACGACAAGGAAAGAACAGCTGTAAGCGCTCGCCACTGAAGATGCCCTCCGCAGTTGAGGGAGAAACGTTTGGAAGAAACGCCAGTTATAGACCACGGCCACATAGCCCGGAATCTTTTATAACCAAAAACATTAATAATTTTTGTTGAGAAAGGAGAACCATAAGACTGTGCTTGGCCAGAGTCCATAGTTCTGGTATATTCCTGACATTGCTACTGACCTTGAGCTTCAGAAGGTTTGCCACTGTGTTTAATGCACGTACTCTCCACTCTGTGGGCAGATCAGAAATCTTGTCTGCTAAACATTTCATTGTAGAATCCATTGTTTCACCTATTTAACATAGACAAAAAAGTATGATCAAATAAATATATTTATGGTGAAATTAAAACTCATAGTGATTAATTCCTATAAAAGTTAAAAATCTTAATATATAAAAATTACGTGTCATGTTGTTTGTCTGCGATGGAATCCTAAACTACTGAACCGATTTTAATAAAATTTTGCACACTGTGTGCCGTTTGATCCAACTTGAGACCTACGGTTGTTTATAACTACATTTACAGTCACATTATTTTTTATTGCAAATTATTTCTTTATTAAATTTGAAGAGAAAAATTTTCGCCTAGACCGGGACTCGAACCCGGGACCCTTGGCTTTCCGGGCCAAGTGCTCTACCAACTGAGCTACCGAGGCGAGTTACGATCTAGACGCAAATCTTTCTCTTATATACGTTGTAATTCCCTATCGCCAAATGCTTTTGAAAATTTTTCTCTTCAAATTTAATTTATCTTTCATTGAGAAATGTTAAATTAATAATAAAAACATCATTAGAGGCCTTACTGGCTTTTAAAAGTAATGTTAAATTTCCAATAAATGTCTTCTTAACTAAGAAGCCGCCATTTGCAAAGATAGAAACAATGGTTTCAAAAGCATTTGGCGATAGGGAATTACAACGTATATAAGAGAAAGATTTGCGTCTAGATCGTAACTCGCCTCGGTAGCTCAGTTGGTAGAGCACTTGGCCCGGAAAGCCAAGGGTCCGGGTTCGAGTCCCGGTCTAGGCGAAAATTTTTCTCTTCAAATTTAATTTATCTTTCATTGAGAAATGTTAAATTAATAATAAAAACATCATTAGAGGCCTTACTGGCTTTTAAAAGTAATGTTAAATTTCCAATAAATGTCTTCTTAACTAAGAAGCCGCCATTTGCAAAGATAGAAACAATGGTTTCAAAAGCATTTGGCGATAGGGAATTACAACGTATATAAGAGAAAGATTTGCGTCTAGATCGTAACTCGCCTCGGTAGCTCAGTTGGTAGAGCACTTGGCCCGGAAAGCCAAGGGTCCCGGGTTCGAGTCCCGGTCTAGGCGAAAATTTTTCTCTTCAAATTTAATTTATCTTTCATTGAGAAATGTTAAATTAATAATAAAAACATCATTAGAGGCCTTACTGGCTTTTAAAAAAAGTAATGTTAAATTTCCAATAAATGTCTTCTTAACTAAGAAGCCGCCATTTGCAAAGATAGAAACAATGGTTTCAAAAGCATTTGGCGATAGGGAATTACAACGTATATAAGAGAAAGATTTGCGTCTAGATCGTAACTCGCCTCGGTAGCTCAGTTGGTAGAGCACTTGGCCCGGAAAGCCAAGGGTCCCGGGTTCGAGTCCCGGTCTAGGCGAAAATTTTTCTCTTCAAATTTAATTTATCTTTCATTGAGAAATGTTAAATTAATAATAAAAACATCATTAGAGGCCTTACTGGCTTTTAAAAGTAATGTTAAATTTCCAATAAATGTCTTCTTAACTAAGAAGCCGCCATTTGCAAAGATAGAAACAATGGTTTCAAAAGCATTTGGCGATAGGGAATTACAACGTATATAAGAGAAAGATTTGCGTCTAGATCGTAACTCGCCTCGGTAGCTCAGTTGGTAGAGCACTTGGCCCGGAAAGCCAAGGGTCCCGGGTTCGAGTCCCGGTCTAGGCGAAAATTTTTCTCTTCAAATTTAATTTATCTTTCATTGAGAAATGTTAAATTAATAATAAAAACATCATTAGAGGCCTTACTGGCTTTTAAAAGTAATGTTAAATTTCCAATAAATGTCTTCTTAACTAAGAAGCCGCCATTTGCAAAGATAGAAACAATGGTTTCAAAAGCATTTGGCGATAGGGAATTACAACGTATATAAGAGAAAGATTTGCGTCTAGATCGTAACTCGCCTCGGTAGCTCAGTTGGTAGAGCACTTGGCCCGGAAAGCCAAGGGTCCCGGGTTCGAGTCCCGGTCTAGGCGAAAATTTTTCTCTTCAAATTTAATTTATCTTTCATTGAGAAATGTTAAATTAATAATAAAAACATCATTAGAGGCCTTACTGGCTTTTAAAAGTAATGTTAAATTTCCAATAAATGTCTTCTTAACTAAGAAGCCGCCATTTGCAAAGATAGAAACAATGGTTTCAAAAGCATTTGGCGATAGGGAATTACAACGTATATAAGAGAAAGATTTGCATCTAGATCGCAACTCACCTCGGTAGCTCAGTTGGTAGAGAAATGTTAAATTAATAATAAAAACATTATTTCTTTATTATTTAACTAAGAGTTATAATTATGTGTCCCTCGCCGCAGCCGAGCAGTTAAGGTAGGAAGCCTTGGCGCAGAGCTACGGGACTTGCGCTGGTTCGAGTCTCCATGGGGGAAGACATTTTCTCATGGTATTTCGGCCAGTATGGGACCGGTGCACACCCAGCATCGTGAGGCAATTGGGTAGCTACAATAAGTAGCGGCTCCAGGTTGAGGAACCAGCTATAACGGCTGGGGGACTCGACATGCTAACCACATGTCACCCCTACACTGGCTGTTGATCATCTACCTCTGTGATTGACACATGTGGATGTGAAGAGCCAGCAGCCAGCTGGTAAAAGGGCAACCGCTGAAAAAGTGGAAAGACCCTCAATCGGATCGGATAATTATCTGTGAGTTCCATACGATTCTAACAGATGACAGTGTAAGGTAAATGGTTTATTATTTAACAAAGAGAGATCCAGGTGGCTGTGCTTTTTGTTGCAACCGCCAATTTGAATTGATCCATATTTGGTTCGTCTTCCGGGCTTATAGGCCGTGGTCTGGTTGTCTTCTTACTCGACGTTTCGTCTACTGCTGCGGTAGATATCATCAGGAGATACTGCGTGCTTTCTGTGAACTCCTCAACAGTCGGCTGCAGACTGGCTGGTCGTTGGAAACTGTCTCTCTGCTTATAGCTAAAACCCCGGGTGGAGGGGAGGTTTTCTGCGCGCACCGAGTTTTGCGCTGTATCGCCGTTTGCAGAAGTCATATTTTCAATGGAGAGGTATATTCTACGAACAAATAGATGGCGTGGCCATGGGAAGTCCATTAAGTCCCGTAATAGCAAATTTCTACATGGAAAATTTGAAAAACAGGCTTTGGAGAATGCTACCTTAAGACCCACAGTTTGGCTAAGATATGTGGATGACACCTTCGTCATTTGGGAACACGGTGAGGAGGAACTAGATAACTTCAAGAAACACATAAATGGGATTTGTCCCAGCATCCAATTCACCCTGGAAAAGGAACAAAACAACAGTCTACCGTTTTTGGATGTTTTGGTAATCCGAAACCAAGACATGACACTTGGACACAAGGTTTACAGGAAAAATACTCACACAGACAGATACCTACACAAACAGTCTAACCATCATCCTAGACAAAAACGCGGGATAATAAAAACCCTGGTTGAACGAGCCAAAAGGATTTCGGAAACACAGTATCTGCAAGAAGAAATCAATCATCTCCATGCAGATTTTCTTACCAATGGATACAGCAAAACAGATTTTCGTCGAGCCATAAATCCCAGAAATATAGGCCCGAAAACAAAAACAAGGAAGAGATAAATGGTAAGGTTTACCTACCTTATATCAAAACAACAACAGAGAAAATTGGACGAGTATTAAAGAAATACAACATAGCAACAACCTACAAACCAACACAAAAATCAGCAATATACTGCGCCCAGCCAAAGACACTAGAGATCCTTTGAGTCATGCCGGTATATATCGTATCCCGTGCAGTTGTGGAGAGGTGTACATCGGTACAACAAAAAGAATGATCAACACACGATTACAAGAACACATGAGACACTGCAGGTTAAAACAAAATGAAAAATCGGCTGTAGCGGAACACTTGATGAACAACCAACAACATATTATAAGATTTGAAGATACTCAGGTATTATCACAAACATCACATTACTACACCAGACTATACAGAGAAGCCATAGAAATATATAAACATAAAAATTCCTTCAACAAAAAAGAAGAAACCTTGAAGATAAACAAAATTTGGATCCCAGCACTGCATAACACGACAACGAAGCCTATGACTTCTGCAAACGGCGATACAGCGCAAAACTTGGTGCGCGCAGAAAACCTCCCCTCCACCCGGGGTTTAGCTATAAGCAGAGAGACAGTTTCCAACGACCAGCCAGTCTGCAGCCGACTGTTGAGGAGTTCACAGAAAGCACGCAGTATCTCCTGATGATGTCTACCGCAGCAGTAGACGAAACGTCGAGTAAGAAGACAACCAGACCACGGCCTATAAGCCCGGAAGACGAACCAAATATGGATCAAGACGCCGGCCGTGAAAGCCTACAATTATATAATTTGAATTGAATTACAATTATTGATTATTTCATAATTTAAGTGTGTTCAATGTTTATTTTATGTTCAATATATTGATAATAATATTAATTTTGTGTGTAAGTATTAGTTTTAAGTAATCTGGCTGAAAGACAGCAACTTAATTTAAATTTAACTGGACCGAGAAGGGACTTTGAACAATATGGCGAATCAGTTCTAGAGATCATGAATGATAAGATATCAAGTGAATTTCCGCAAATTGGAATAGGCCTATGTGACATAAATCTTACATTTAAGAAGAATGTCAATTTAAAAACATATGAAGGTCCTAAGGAACAGAATAACAGAACTGTAAGTAAGTCTGTTACTTACTTACTCACTGGCACTATCGAACCCGTAGGTTCATGGCCGCGCGGACATAAGCTCTCCATACATCCCTATCCTGAGCTAATGCTTTCCAATCATTCCCTTATAATCTACTTCCCTCAAATCATAGTTAATGTTAATCTCCCACCTCATTCTTAGTCTACCAACTGGTCGTTTTCCCTCTGGCTTTCCTACAAGAAGCTTCCATGCACTCTTTCATTCCCCATATGTTCAACATGTCCTGCCCATCGCAGTCTACGAGACTTAACTGTTCTTATTATATCTAGCTTCCTATAAAGACCATGTAGTTCATTGTTATGTAGTCTTCTCCCTTTGGTCCAAAAATTTTTCTAAGAACTTTATTCTCAAATACTCGTAATCTCCATTCCTCCCTTAAAGTAAGAGCCCATGTTACGCATCCATATAACATAACTGGTAGAATAACAGATTTATATATTTTCAGTTTAACGTTTTTTTAAAGGAGTTGGGATGTCAAGAGTCCCTGTAACGCATAATAGCACACATTTCCAGAATTGAGCCAATGTTTAATTTCATTGTGCATCTCATGACTCAATATTGATTTTATTATTTTTCTCTTCAAATATAATTTATCCTTCAATGAGAAGTGTTAAATTAATAATAAAATCGTCAATAGAAGCCCTACTGGCTATAAAGTAGTGTTAAATTCCCAATAAATGTCTTATTAACTAAGAAGCTGCCATTTGCAAAGATAGAAGCTATGGTTTCAAGCATTTGGCACGAGGGAATTACAACGTACATAAGAGAAAAATTTGCGTCTAGATCGTAACTCGCCTCGGTAGCTCAGTTGGTAGAGCACTTGGCCCGGAAAGCCAAGGGTCCCGGGTTCGAGTCCCGGTCTAGGCGAAAATTTTTCTCTTCAAATATTATTATGGCAAGTTTGTATATGGGTTCAATATTACAGTTATCTTACCAAGACTTGCCAACATATATTTTCCTTCAACAGTAGTACCAATATATCCAACTGTCTCCATTGCAACTCCAAGAAGCACAAGATCTGGACTTTGGAAAGTTTCAAATAATGCCTTCACCATTGCAGGATACTCCGCAAAAACTTCTTTCGGCCGAGCCTGAGCAACATTACCAAAGAATTTTATTAAACCTGCAACATCAAACAATACAACTTTTATATTTAAATGTTAACACTTTCCAATACTGGATAATATTATTTAGAAAAGAAAAATTAATGCTTGAACCCCAGACCTCTGGTTCTACGCACCAGTATGCTGTTCATTACACCATTTAAGGCATGATACAAATGTCAACATTTCTTTCCTCATGTATAATTCTATAATCATCCGAGGCAGATAGACGATATTCAAGAACTATTTTAAGTGACTATTTAACTCATGCCACAAATGCTAGTCAATGACAAATCACATTTCAATGAATTTTGTTTTACAACCAATGACAGTCGTGTTTCGCATCGCTCTTTATCGATTTCTCTTTATCAGCTCCTACTTTTGTTATAAAGAAAGCTCCTCCTTTTTAATGTTCTGAACAGGACAGAACATTATTTTTCTCCAACAAATACATTGAATATATATATATTAAATTCGGGAATTTTTAACATTATGAGGTTCAATTAATAATAATTAAATGAATCGTGATTTCTTCTTACCTCATACTTCTAAGTTTTTTTAAACACAGCACTGCAGTATCGGCGACACGTCATCATCATCAGCTGTTTTCACAACTGGCAATTTTTTCCTTTTTGCCGGTAATTCTCTAGACTGCCATCTGGTGTTCTTTTGAAGGAATTACTCTTCAAACTGCCATCTGGTGTTATTTTGAATGAATCATTTTCTAAACTGCTATCTGTTTTATTACAAAGTTCTTCAAAAATACAACAGATAGCAGTTTAGAAAATGATTCATTCAAAATAACACCAGATGGCAGTTTGAAGAGTAATTCCTTCAAAAGAACACCAGATGGCAGTCTAGAGAATTACCGGCAAAAAGGAAAAAATTGACAGTCGTGAAAACAGCTGATGATGACGAAAACGTGTCGCCGATACTGCAGTGCTGTGTTTAAAAAAACATAGAAGTATGAGGTAAGAAGAAATCACGATTCATTGAATTATTACATTGAATATAGCAAATAATGAACAGATACCTTAATTTTACTGAGTTGTTTACTAAAAAAATTAATGAATAACCTGTAATGTTGATTATGATATATAGTTTGATGTGTTTCATTATTTCTCCACTTGGGTGCACTCTTACAATATTGTGATCTTATTTGGCAATAAATAATATGATCTAGTTGCAGTGAATCAACATAACCTCACATTTCTGATTTGTTTTCAAACATTGCCGTTTACATTAAATACATAAATATTTTAAAATAACTATAGTTAAACAATAATTTGTGAGTAAACAGTTTAATTTTATTCGTTAAATAGTTCTAACAAATGCTACTCTTGATTTCCAAATTCTCTAGAAAAATTCTCTCCTCACTTCGTGAGTCGTGAATTTATAGATAATTTGGAAATCACTAGTGGCATTACTTATGAGAATTCTACACTACCTCTTTAAGCAGCAAAGTTTAATATTTTGATGTCATATTTAAATGTTGGGGATTCTTTACAACACATCCATCCATAGTAATTCTGCCCGAAGGCAGGTCCTTCACTGCAATCATAGCATTTTCATTCTATGCTTGCAGCTTTACCAGGGAATTGTAGGTGTGCTAGCTTCCCGTTGCTTTCCACACCGGTGAAGGATGATGATGATGATGATGATGGCCATATGATTTCGGGGACCGTTTGGGCCTTAAAGTTTTCCTGGCATTTGTCTTACAGGTGAGGAAAAACCCCGATAAAAACCTCATTCAGAAAAACTGCCCCGACCGGGGATCGAACCCGGGCCCGCTTTGTGACAATGCAGCATGCTACCTCGAGACCACAACGGTGGACTTAAAACATATGATGTGAAAAATTTGTCTACGTTCCAATCATACACCATGCGCATGCGCCAACAAAGGCAAAGTTAATCTAAAGCAATTTAAGTACTCTAACCTGTGAAAGACCAACCTAAAAGATAACCTAACACAATTTAAGCACTCTAACCTGTGAAAGAATGCAACACCCAAAAAATAAATAGTAAGTTCTGAAATTCTTAATTATAAGTGTACGGTTAATTAGTACATACTCTATGTTGGCTGCATTGGATATTCATTAAAACCAATATAGCTGTCACATCTTCTTGCTATGTATGTAGTTAAATATCATATATTAATATATTGAAATAATCATTAGAAAAATTGTAAAAATCATTGTAAATGGTGGGAAATCATTTGAAAAATGAAACCCTAAGTATATAATTTGACAGAAGTATATGAAGGAATTAAAAATGTTGTGTCACGGGTTGTAAAGAATAATCTAAGGGTCGTATCTATGAATGCATTATACCGTAAAAGTCGTTCTCTGCTGAGAAAGTTGCATCCAAAGACGTTTTTGCATACTTAAAAATCTGTTCATGCGATAACAATTGTCAAAATTCCTAAGCTACCTGGCGAGGTGACTTCGCAGAGAATGAATCGTGAGCAACCCGATGGGAACCAATGGTAACCGATGTAGTTTGAAACTTTCCCGCATACCTTGCTGCTTTATCCAAGATGTCGGACCTTGAAGACTTCGATCATGTTTTCGGTATATGCAGAGAAGAGGAATTTGATAGAGTTTACCAAAGAATTCAACTGGAAGAACAGGAGAATCAGCGTAATATCACACGATGCAGACGTCACATACAGTATTATTTGCGGGACGCAAGCATAAATGCATTCCTCTAGCAGATGAAAATAACGGAAGTGGTTTTATCGCTGAGAATTCTGGGTAATTTCTTGCCAATATTACGAAAACGACGACTTTCATGCATGACCAGTTAGTGGGTCGCTAATTCGATCTTTGCACTTGCTCACGGAAAGTCAGCTCACCGGTGATTGGAAGTAATTTGAGTAGAGACTAATGTATTTGCATGCGGCCCTAAGGGTCGAATGTTTGAACGCATTAGACAGTAAAAGGCGTTCTCTGCTGAGAAAGTTTTATCCAAATACATTTTGCTTACTCAGAAATCTATTCATGCGATAATAATTGTAAGCTACCTGACGAGGTACCTTAAGATCATAGCTCAAGATAGAAACTTATCGTGAAAATCCTGAAGGGAACCGATGTAGTTTGAAACCTTTGCAGCTTTATCCAAGATGTCGGACCTTGAAGACTTCGATCATGTTTTCGGTATACGTGGAGAAGAGGAATTTGATAGACTCTACCAAAGAATTCAACTGGAAGAACAGGAGAATCGGCGTAATATTGCACGATGCAGACGTCATTGTATACGGTATTATTTGCGGGATGCAAGCATAAATGCGTTCCTCTATAGCAGACGAAAATAACGGAAGTGGTTTTATCGCTGAGAATTCTGGGTAATTCGTTGCCAATATTACGAAAATGTCAACTTTCATGCATGACCGGTAAGTCAGCCGTTAATTCGATCTCGGCAATTGCTCACAGTGAGTCAGCTCACCAGTGATTGGAAGTAATTTGAGTAGAGACTAATGTATTTGCATACGACCCTAAATGTTAATGTCATAAGCTTGTAGATTTTCCCATTCCTTTCCAGATGTTTTGGTGGTGTATTCTTCTCTGTTTATTGATATATTTATTTGAGATAATTCTTTTGATAGAGAGAAACGAAACTTGGCCAGAAAATTGGCTATTACATTGAACTGTCATTCCACAATGGGCCAGAATCCATTGAAGTACAACTTTTTTATGTAGACGGGATAACTGTTTTATTATTTTGTGACATTCAATAATTTTGATGCTTTTGGGTGTTGTGTCTTGTGTTATAGCAAGAATGGCTGCTTTGGAGTCACATAGAATTACAACTTTTGCAAATTTTTGGATGTGATATAAAAGATTTTGTAAACTTAAGGAAATTGCTAAAATTTCGCCATCAAAGTTTGTTGAAATTGTGTTTAGTTTACAATAAAAGGAAAAAAAGTGGGCATACTGCACCAGCACGAGTGCCACCCTCATTTGGTAGGCTGGAGCCATCTGTAAAAATGTGTATCCATTCAGGAGCAGAGTATCTTAAATTTATTATTTCCAGTGACATTTGTTTTAAAATATATGGGGGAGTTTCAGATTTCTTGATGTCTTCTGTTAAATGAAAGTTATATTCAATTTCCAAAAATTTTAGAGGGTTGTTTCTCATCTGCATATTTTCTTTTGAATGTGAAAGTTGCAATTTCTGTTTGATTTCTTGTACTATGCTCATAATGTTACGAGGGTGGATCAAATATAAACCGGAATTTATATCTGCAAAGGTTGCAGTTTGGAGGGGAAGTTGGTGGGGGGTATCTGGAGTAGGGATCTTGATGTGTCGCACTCCGAAGAGCGGCCACTTGCTTCAGTACGCCATGAGCGAGCAAGAGGTACATATGTCTGTTGCACAACGCATTATTATTAAGTTTTTGGCGAAAGAAGGCACTAAACCTTCTGAAATTTTGAGAAGGCTCCATGCGCAGTACGGGGAAGCAACCCTTTGGAAGACGCAGGTGTATGATTGGCGCAAAAAAATTTGAGCGGGCCGGGATTCAGTGGAAAATGAGCCCCACCAAAGACGGCAACGAACAAGCATCACTGCAGACAACATTCGTGCTGTACAGGACCTTATTGAGGAGGATCGGCACGTAACATTTTCTGAAATTGCTTCACATGTTGGAATAAGCTTCGGAAAGCGGCATATCGCAACAAGCGCCGCCGGAAACCGATCCAAAATGTGATTGTGCTGCATGACAATGCAAGGCCACACACTGCTCAGTTGACACAAGAAAAACTGGCGAAAATGCATTGGACACCTCTGGAACATCCTCCTTACAGTCCAGATTTGTCACCCTGTGACTACAATTTGTTTGGGCCACTGAAAGAAGACCTGGGGGGAAGGCGGTTTGGTGACATTGCAGCGGTAGAGGAGTTCGTGCACAACTGGCTGACTACACGTCATCCCTCATTCTTCAAGGAGGCATCAAAAAGTTGCCAACTCGATGGCAAAAGTGTGTTGGAAATGCAGGAGATTATGTAGAAAAATGAGGTGGTGGTTTTGTATTTTTTTTGTTACTTCAATAAAATTGTAAACAATAATTCCGGTTTATATTTGATTCACCCTCGTATTTCCCATAATTAATTTATGAAATACATGTATTATACCTGGGAGAATTAGCGATGCGAGAGGATCCTCATCAATAGCGGAAACTTTAGCAGCAAGAGACTTGAGTATGCCATGATGTTCTAAGTAGTGTAGGCCATGATCACACAGGGCTAAATTGGTTAATAGTTCCAAGCAATTCAACTGCAGCAATACATCCGGGCCTCTCAGTTCTTTCAGCAAATTAGGCAGCATTCCACTTTTGTCAGCAGCATCCAGTCCTTCTTGAGACTGCACGGCTATATCAACCATTACCTGAAAATTGATTCAAAATACATTCAAGGTGCATTAGAAGTGCTTAATCTTCAAGATGAATCGGTGAAATTCACTATTGAAATAGAAAAAGATAAAACCGGATATTTATCCCCATATAATAATAATGTTTTCTTATTTAATATTTAAATATAATTATATTTATTTCTAGTAAAAATGGAAATAAGATTGATTTAGAGAATTCAATTTTTTTATAAGTATATAAAAAATTCAAACTGGTCAATATAAACTGTTAATACAGTTAGATGTATTTCTAACTGATTTAATATATGTAAAAATACTTTAAATATTTGAATTGATATTTTTTATAAACAAATAAATGGGATTGGACGAATTGGATGGGAGTCAACCAGTAGTACTCCTTCCTTTTCAGTTGGACCAATCAGAACTTCCAGATAACAGAAATGAAATGGGATTTTTCCCATAACAACAAGATGGCTACAATACTTGAATGAAGTCAGATATGTAAAACTACAGGTAATCAAGAAATAAGAGAATTATATTTGAAGAGAAAAATTATACGCTCAGACTGGGACTTGAACCCGGGACCCTTGGTTCTCTAGACCAAGTGCTCTACCAACTGAGCTACCTGAGCAAGTACCGATCTAAACGCAAATCTTTCTCTATATACATTTTTCTCTTCAAATATGATTTATCCATCACTGAGATGTACGAAATCAATAATAAAAACTTGGAAAAAGCCGTACTGGCTGTAATGTATAATTCCAAAATATGTCTTCTTAATAAAAAAGAGCCGCCATTTGCAAGATAGAAGCATGGCTTCACAGCATTTGGTGGATGGGAATTACAATGTATATAGAGAAAGATTTGCATTTAGATCGGTACTTGCTCAGGTAGCTCAGTTGGTAGAGCACTTGGTCTAGAGAACCAAGGGTCCCGGGTTCAAGTCCCGGTCTGAGCGTATAATTTTTCTCTTCAAATATGATTTATCCATCACTGAGATGTACAAAATCAATAATAAAAAAAGAGAATTATAGTTCATTTCTTGATATTAGTTGACAAAATGGTTTTAGAGTTATGGAAAATAATATTATAGTAGAAATTTAATTTATATGGAGTATAAATAATCCATAAAATGGAAATAAAGTGTTAGTGAAAAATTAACTGTTGGAAATAGTCATCCATTACATATATGAAGTAATAATCTTCTACAAATGAAATTTCTTAATTTAAGCAGGAATCTTGATCATTTACAAGATTCATCTCTACAGAAGTGAAAACTTTAATAAAATAACATTTAATTTAACTGTTAAAGTGTAGTTGTTTGTTTATGTAAGAAACTTTTCCTGATTTCCCTGATGGGAGTCATCAGTGCCGTGGCAAATAACAATGATCTATATTCTTACAATCATATATCTACAACTTGGGACATCACATCCAACAACCTACCTTTAAAGATAACAAGATCCCATAAGAAATGAGCAATTGCAGAGAATTTCATTTAATATTTATAGGAAAGACATACTGATAACTACACAAAATCTTCAGGTTTTAATCATGTTTCACATAAACAAGCAATTTTCAACAGTCTATTACACAGATTAATAAATATTCCATTAGGGTCGAATGTTTGAACGCATTAGACAGTAAAAGGCGTTCTCTGCTGAGAAAGTTTTATCCAAATACATTTTGCTTACTCAGAAATCTATTCATGCGATAATAATTGTAAGCTACCTGACGAGGTACCTTAAGATCATAGCTCAAGATAGAAACTTATCGTGAAAATCCCGAAGGGAACCGATGTAGTTTGAAACCTTTGCAGCTTTATCCAAGATGTCGGACCTTGAAGACTTCGATCATGTTTTTGGTATACGCGGAGAAGAGAAATTTGATAGAGTCTACCAAAGAATTCAACTGGAAGAACAGGAGAATCGGCGTAATATTGCGCGATGCAGACGTTGTATACGGTATTATTTGCAGGATGCAAGCATAAATGCGTTCCTCTATAGCAGACGAAAATAACGAAAGTGGTTTTATCACTGAGAATTCTGGGTAATTCGTTGCCAATATTACGAAAACGTCAACTTTCATGCATGACCGGTAAGTCGGCCGTTAATTCGATCTCAGCAATTGCTCACGGTGAGTCAGCTCACCAGTGATTGGAAGTAATTTGAGTAGAGACTAATGTATTTGCATGCGGCCCGTAATAAAGAAGAAATTAAAGAAATTTAAACAACAAAAAAGGTTACATGAATACACCATTCTGCTACGTAATTCCAAGAAAGATGAAAAAATTCCAAGAAATTTACTTACCATCCAGAAGTTTATAACAAATTTCAAAAGATTAAAAAAAAATATTTAATATAACATTAGCTTAATATAAAATTATAGAATATTCACCTGAAAGGTCCGTCTCCTCAACTTAATTATCATTTAACTGTAGCGCTTTCGGGACTTGTCCCATCATCGGCAGGATTCAAAACTGGTGTTTCACTGAAGATCTGGTAGAGGGGGTTACATGTATTGGGTTCGTTTTCGTTTATCAGGCTGTCGTTGTGAGCTGCTTTCATGATTTCCATCTCTTCGAGTACGTTTATCTTCGCAGGATTATTTTCTCTGTGCATTACTGTTAGGGTGTTTTTCGAGACTTCATTCACGCAGAAGGTAAATCAAGCTATGCAAAACACGTTATCCATGAAGGACATCGCATGTTAAATATTGAAAACACCCTAACAGTAATGCACAGAGAAAATAATCCAGCGAAGATAAACATACTCGAAGAGATGGAAATCATGAAAGCAGCTCACAACGACAGCCTGATAAACAAAAACGAACCCAATACATGTAACCCCCTCTACCAGATCTTCAGTGAAACACCAGTTTTGAATCCTGCCGATGATGGGACAAGTCCCGAAAGCGCTACAGTTAAATGATAATTAAGTTGAGGAGACAGACCTTTCAGGTGAATATTCTATAATTTTATATTAATTTTTGAATAAACCTCAATGGAACACATCATGAATCTTATAAAAGTTGATAACATTAGCTCCAATTAACAAATTCAACTAATAAAAAAGTTAACACCCCAGACAATAAAAAAATCTGGAAATTTTTTCAAATTAATTGCAAAGATTACAATAAAGTGTATATAGAAAAAACAAAAAGGAACTTAAGACACTCACAAAAAAGAACACTTTAGAAACATAAAAAATGGAAAAATTGAAAATCAGCTATAGCAGCACATAGTTTATTAGAGAATCATAGAATTGAAAAAGAAGCAAAACTTTTGAAACATCTATCTAAACCTTTGGAATTAACAGTTTGGGAAAAGATATACATTCAAAAAAACCATACTAGAACCATGAACTTTGAGGTTCCATACGAACCAAGTTTGATTACAAAGTTCTTCAAAAGTACAACAGATGGCAGTTTAGAAAATTACTTCTCCAAAAGTACACCAAATGGCAGTTTAGGAAATTACCGGCAAAAAAAAAAATGACAGTGGTGAAAACAGCTGAAGATGGAAAAGATGTTTTTCCCGATACTGCAGTTCTGTGTTAAAAAAACATAGATGTATGAGGTAAGAAGAATTCACGATTCATTTGATTCTTATTAATGATTTGTGAGTAAACAGCTTAATTTTATTCATTAAAGAGTCCTAATGGGTTGCAAGGGATAGTAACATGCATTCCATCACCTCTCCTATCCAAATCTCATCCTCAACCTGCTCGTGGTGCAACCTGCTATTACAAATGAGGCTCTGAGGACCGAGTACTGGCGGTATAACCACATCACCTTAATGTACAGGAAATGCTACATTGGTGGGAACCCCACAATAATACCCCTCTGGGCAGCAACCCATTGGGCAAAAAAATTTACATTTGCTTTCAAGTCTCAAACCAAGCCATGATTTGGTATTAATAGCTCCAACAGAAACAGATTTACAGTATTCTATACACAATTTTAATATAATTGCAAAAAGGTACAATATGGAAATCAATACAAAGAAAACTAAAGTGATGGCCTTTTGTGGGAAATACCTTATAAAGTTAAAGTGATCCCACTACAGGCCTCAGGAGGCCCTTGGGGCAGTAGGAGGTTAAGGCTCCCACTTTTTCTTGACAATCGGCACTTGATGTCAGCCGGGTTGTCAGCCCTGCATGACGGCCGCCTTTACCCCAGAACAAGCGTCTGGTACTCATTTCAGTTAGAGGCTGAGTCGACCCCAGGGCCATAGTGCCGCCAGAAGGTTTGGGTCAGTTTAAAAATCCTGACCCCACCGGGACTCGAACCCTCGACCTTCCGGCTTGTAGCGCAGTGCCTTAACCACTACGCTACGGCGTTACCTAGCAAAATTGTTTTGGATGATGAAATTTTAGAACGAGTAAACAAATTTAATTATTTGGGTTATAATTTAACATTTCAATATGAAGCTGATATACGAGTATCAAAGAAAATCACAAATTTTACAAAAACAACGGGGATAATTAACAGTATAATGAAACCATCTTTAGTACAGAAGAACACAAGATTACGGCTTTATAAGGTTCTCACAAGACCAGTATTAAGATATGGTAGTGAAGCATGGACAATACGAAGAAGAGATGAAAGCTGAATAACAGCAAATGAGATGTGATTTATGTGCCGTACAGCAGGCTACACAAAGTTGGACCATAAAAGAAATGAGGAAATTATGGAAGAGTTGGATGTAGAAGAACCCATTCTTCACCATATACAAAACTACCAGAACAATTGGAAAGCCCATCTTCAACGAATGCCGTCTCATAGAATTCCAAAAGCCATACTTCGTTACTGCCCCCAAGGCAAAAGATAGCTGGGACGTCCAAAAAAGTGCTGGATGGAAAGTTCCTCTTTGAGACCGTAACAGGCCACACGGCCTAAAACTTGCATGGATGATGATGAAAGAGTCCTAACAAATGTCACTCTTGATTTCCAAATCCTCTATATAAATTGGAAATCACTCGTGGCATTATTTATGATAAAGAGGGTGCACAACTCAATGGTATTCATCAGCTGTTTGTACATACTGATGATGTAGCATTATTAAGAAATACTAAAAGCTAACACACATTTAGTATCCTGCTGGAGTTCGGAATTCCTAAGAAGTTAGTTAGACTTATACGAATGTGTATAAATGGCTCAAACAGTAGGGTGCGTGTAAGCAAACAGTTTTCAGACACTTTTGAAATCCAGAATGGGTTGAAGCAAGGAGATGCACTATCTCCTCTACTATTTAATTTTGTACTAGAGCATGCCATTAAATCTTTAGAGAATGAGGAAGGCTTACAACTCAATGGTATTAATAAGCTGTTAGTTTATGCTGATGATGTAGTACTACTGGCCGATAGCGAGGAGATACTGAAGGCCAACACGCATACACTATTGAGTAACACTAAGAAATTAGGACTGGAAGTAAATATCAGTAAAACTAAATATATGGTCCCACGTAGAAATTCAGTATATAATGGAAATGGACAGCTAATGACAAATGAGGGAAATTTTGAGGAAGAATTCAAATACCTAGGAACAATAATCACAAATAGGAATGAGATGCACAAAGAAATTAAACATAGGCTCAATTCTGGAAATGTGTGCTATTATGAATTGCAGAGACTTTTGATGTCCCAACTCCTTTCAAAAAACGTTAAGCTGAAAATATATAAAACTATTATTCTACAAGTTATATTATATGGGTGCGAAACATGGACTCTTACTTTAAGGGAGGAAAGGAGATTATGAGTATTTGAGAATAAAGTTCTTAGGAAAATTTTTGGACCAAAGAGAGATGAACAGACAGGTGAATGGAGAAGACTACATAACAATAAACTACATGGTCTTTATAGGAAGCCAGATATAATAAGAACAGTTAAGTCTCGTAGACTGCGATGGGCAGGACATGTTGCACGTATGGGGAATGAAAGACGTGCATGGAAACTTCTTGTAGGAAAGCCAGAAGGAAAACGCCCAGTTGGTAGACCAAGAATGAGGTGGGAGAACAACATTAACTATGATTTGGAGGAAGTGGATCATATGGGGAATGATTGGAAAGCATTGGCTCAGGATAGGGATGTATGGAGAGCTTATGTCCGCGCGGCCATGAACCTACGGGTTCGATAGAGCCAGTGAGTAAGTAAGTAAAAGCTAACACACATTCTATAAAATAATACTAAAAAACTGGGGCTGGAAGTAAACATCAATAAAATTAAATGTATGTCAGACTTAGAAATACATTATTAAATGGGAATGGAGACTTAACAAAAGTGAGGAAAATTTTGAAGTGGTAGAATTAAAATATTTAGGAGCAAAAATTCCCGCTATATTGACTTAGGCTTTCAATGGCCTGAATTATTATGATGATCTTGTAGAAGATTTCCAGGATATTGGCCTTGATCTTGAAGCTTGTAGTTCCCCGACATTTTACCAGAGACTGCTTCCGGCATCCTCAAGGGTTGTCTAGACAATATCAGAGAACTATAAACCTCATGACAACGGTCAACAGAAGACAACCCTTGAGGATGCCAGAAGTAGTCTCTGGTGAAACGTCAGAAAATTACAAGCCTCAAGACTGCGGCCAGCATCCCAAAAATCTTCTACAAGATCATCATAATAATTCCTGCATTAATATTTCTATTATAGGCAAACAGTTTTCAGATTACTTTTGAAATTCTCAATGAATTAAAGCAAGAAGATGCACTATCTCCTCTACTATTCAATTTTGTACTACAGCATGCCATCAAATCTTTAGATGAAAAAAGCCAACTGAACAGTATTAATAAGCTGTTAGTTTTTATTGAAGATGTAGAAATACGAGGGTGAATCAAATATAAACCGGAATTATTGTTTACAATTTTATTGAATTAACAAAAAAATACAAAACCACCACCTCATTTTTCTACATAGTCTCCTGCATTTCCAACACACTTTTGCCATCGAGTTGGCAACTTTTTGATGCTATCCTTGAAGAATGATGGTTGATGTGTAGTCAGCCAGTTGCACACGAATTCCTCTACCGCTGCATTGTCACCAAATCGCCTTCCTCCCAGGTCTTCTTTCAGTGGCCCAAACAAAAAGTAGTAAAAAGTAAAGTGATCCCACAACAGGCCCGGAGGCCCTTGGGGTAGTAGGAGGTCAAGGCTCCCACTTTTTCTAGACAATCGGCACTTTATGTCAGCCTTGCATGACGGCCGCCTTTACCCCCAGAACAAGCATCTCCGTTAGAGGCTGAGTCGACCCCAGGGCCATAGTGCCGCCAGAGGGTTTGGGTCAGTTTAAAAATCCTGACTCCAACGGGACTTGAACCCTCGACCCACCAGCTTGTAGCTACGCTACGCCCCAATGGTAGTCACAGGGTGACAAATCTGGACTGTAGGGAGGATGTTCCAGAGGTGTCCAATGCATTTTTGTCAGTTTTTCGTCAATTTTTTTTTGTTCCTGGCTGAGGAGATGAGGAACCCACCTGGCAGACAATTTTCGGAATTTGAGTTCATCACTGATGATGGCTTGAACACTTCCGAAGCTTATTCCAACGTGTGAAGCAATTTCAGGAATTGTTACACGCTGATCCTCCTCAATAAGGTCCCGTATAACATGAATGTTGTCTGCAGTGATGCTTGTTCATTGCCGTCTTTGGTGGGGCTCATTTTCCACAGAATCCCGGCCCGCTAAATTTTTTTTGCACCAATCATACACCTGCGTCTTCGAAAGGGTTGCTTCCCCGAACTGCGCATGGAGCCTTCTCAAAATTTCAGAAGGTTTAGTGCCTTCTTTCACCAAAAACTTAATAATAATGCGTTGCGCAACAGACGTGTGTACCTCTTGCTCGCTCATGGCGTACTGAAGCAAGCGGCCGCTCCTTGGAGTGCGACAAATCAAGATCCCTACTCCAGACACCCCCACCAACTTCTCCTCCAAACCGCAACCTTTGCAGTTCGCTACCAAAGCCTCCAGATACAAATTCAGGTTTATATTTGATCCTTCGTCATATTAGGCAATAGCGTGGAGATACTAAGGGTCGACTGAGATTATGTGGCATGGGTAGAATTTTGGAGGATGTGAGGAAGCTGAGAATCAAGGGATGCTGGCTGGTTGCCAGAGACAGAGAAGTGAGGCTCAAATCAAACTGTAGTGCTGCTGCTGGTGGTGGTGATTTGAGAGAGGTGAATTACACAGGGAATTGACCTATAAAGCAGAATTTTAATATTATAATAAACATAAAAGTTAATAATTTTGTATTTTAAAATTCTTTTAATATTTAAATATAACTTAAATAAATAAAAACATCTAAATAATTCATTGTTGGTTATTGTTGAATAAAAATTGTCTTAGTAACAATTAAAGAAATTGTATATAGTAGTAGTAGTAGTCTAATGCCCATTAGCTTGGATGTGTTCCATTTGCTTTCTTGCTTCCCAATAGAGTCTTGCCAGAGTTCTTGTAGGTGACACCTACAGAGCCTCACAGCTAGCAAGATGATCTTTGTTCATGGTAGTATTATTGTCTTGGCACAGGATATAATTTGGAGAGTTGAAGATTCCAATTTTATGGAG
Organism: Diploptera punctata; assembly: GCA_030220185.1. Lineage (NCBI taxonomy): Eukaryota > Metazoa > Arthropoda > Insecta > Blattodea > Blaberidae > Diploptera > Diploptera punctata. The sequence goes on along the minus strand of JASPKZ010006812.1, from coordinate 345,208 downwards.
GTGTGCTGCCAGGTAGTCATGGCCTGTTAACAGTCTGAATGTTGCTACTGCTTCGTGTCTTGGTTGTTCAGGTATTAACTTTTTATTCTGCGAGATAGCTGCCCATGGTTTCTCATTACTTTGTGATTTGAAGTGCTCCATCAGTTCTTTCTGGATGTTTCTTTTAATTATAAATTTTGCAGAATGGTAGGGCAGGGATTGATTTGTTTTCTGTAAAATTTTGGTGCCCTTTTTTGCCAAAAGATCTGCCATTTCATTTCCATGTACCCTGCAATGAGAGGGGATCCATTGGAGCTGGATAATTTTATTTTGTTTGGTCAATAATCTTATGATCTTTTTTATTTCCAATACTTTTCTGGAGATTGGAGAGTTATATGTTGTTATAGCTTGTATAGCTGATGTTGAATCACTTAGTAAAACTGCTCTCTGTATATATTCTGTAGAGGAGTTGTGTTAGTGCTAACTCTATTGCCTGAATTTCTCCATCGAAGAGAAATTGTATATATTAAATTTGGGAATTTTTAACATTATGAGGTTCATTTAATTCTTCCTTAAAGAAATTGTATTACATAATGGTTTTTGTAAATAATGCTTTTAAAATTGTTTTAAGTCATTGTTGTCAAAATTATAAATCCTTCTGTTATAACTGTAATAAGAACACCTGCCTAACTTCATATTCTTAAATGAAAGTAAACTAAACTCTGATTGAATGTTAAAACAATTAACTTTCTAACTTTCTTATTTAACAAATCAATTTAAGCCTTATATTTAAAGGACTATTAACCAATAGAATTTAAAAATAACATCATGTGATGTAATAATGTTCTTTAAAATTATAAAAAAGAATGCACTATTCAATCTGCATATAACTTTTAACAAATATAGAAGCAATAGAGATCTCCTGATGAAATGTAATATTTAATACAAGAATAATAATTGATTCAAGAAAAGAAAATACTTTAATTTTAATTGACGGTGAAGAATAATATCACCTACATTTACTTAATCTGCTGAGAACTTTAAGAAGTGAATACATTTGCAATCATTTCTACAAGAAACAGATTTTAGTGATTTTGAAGTGTTTCCTATCCAGTGTACCAACTACCGACTCTAAGAAGAGAATCCGGATCTACTGAAAATTAAACCTAACCTGAACCAGTAATTCTTTTTGGGACACAAATCCTTCTTCAAAATGTTACTACAACATCGGGCATCACCACAACGTGGGACAAAGCTATTTACTTCTTCACCTATAATAGGAAATATCAGTATGAGGTTTAATATAAAATTTAAAATAAAATCCTTTACACCTCACCTCATATCCAGTCTTTTTTAGACCGGTTTTGTAACCAATTAGGTTACGAAACAGGTCTAAAAAGGAAGACCGGATATGAGATGAGGTGTAAAGAATTATATTTTAAATTTTACACAGGGAATGATTGAAAAACATTAGTTCAGGATAAGAGTGTCTGCATGGCTATGAACCTTCTGGTTTGATAGGTGTCAATGCATTATTAGACATACGTACCTCATAGACTCTGAATCTTACAATATCACGTCGAGACATGGCTCCTCTTAGGGCTAATTGGACAGACTCAGAGAAGAGACATTGTAGTCCAAATGGGGTTGAACCTAATTTGACTAAGAGTGACATTGTACTGCTGGCCACGGACATGTCCTCGTGACAGATTGAAGCAACGACCAACAACAGCATGTCTCTAGGTATTCCCATGTTCTTCAACACAGCATCATCATTAGCTATTCGCTGTAACTGAAATATAAAAAAAAACGATAAAACAATTGTTTTGAAACATGTTCAAGAACAAATCAGTCTAGACAAGCTGACGATAAAACAGAATTGTTTTGAAATATGTTCAAGAACAAATCAACTTAATATTGAGGTAAGATGATCAGACTAAAAATAATATAATCTTTTAGGACATGATTAACTTTTATAGGAATTAATCACTATGAGGTTTAATTTATGGTGAAATTAAATGTTTCTTACCTCTCCTCATGTAAATCTTCTAAGTAGATCGCGATTTCGAGACCATAACGGTCTCATCTTCAGTACAATCTTGGCAACTGATGATATGTCGATCGGAAGATACTCTTCTTCTTCCCTCTGTTGGTGGACCAATGAACCTCTGGATCAGGTCAAAATCTGCGGGAATTTCGAAGTTCATAAGTTTTCCTTTGTTTTTCTGAATGTGGATCTTTTCCCAAACAGTGAGTTCCTTTTGTTTGCCTATTTGTTTAATTAGACTGGCTTTTGATTCAATTAAATGTTTTTTGGACCAAGCATGAGCAGCTACTGCTGACTTTTCCACTTCTCCATTTTTGATGTTTCTAAGGTGTTCTTTCACCCTTGTTTTCAAATTTCTTCTCGTTTTTCCTATATAAATTTTGTCACAATCCCTGCATTTGATCTGATAACTCCTGATTTGTTTTCATTTTCATCAGGAATTTATCAGATCAAATGCAGGGATTGTGACAAAATTTATATTGGAAAAACGAAAAGAAATTTGAAAACAAGGGTGAAAGAACATCTTAGAAACATCAAAAATGGATAAGTGGAAAAGTCAGCAGTAGCTGCTCATGCTTGGTGCGAAAAACAATTTAATTGAGTCAAAAGCCAGTCTAATTAAACAAATAGACAAACAAAAGGAACTCACGGTTTGGGAAAAGATCCACATTCAGAAAAACAAAGGAAAACTTATGAACTTCGAAATTCCTGCAAATTTTGACCTGATCCAGAGGTTCATCGGTCCACCAATAGAGGGAAGAAGAAGAGTTTCTTCCGATCGACATAACACCAGTCGCCAAGATTGTACTGAAGATGAGACCGTAATGGTCTCAAAATCGTGATCTACTTAGAAGATTTATAGAGGAGAGGTAAGAAACATTTCATTTCACCGTCTTTTAGGACATGTTTCAAAACACTTTGTTTTATCATCAGCTTGTCCAGACTGTTGATTTTTAAGTTGTCAGCCCTGAATGTCAGCTCCTACTCCATCTTTTGGCCATCCAAAGAACTTGCATATCAAATCAAATTTTTTTTAAATTCCTGGAGAGGGGATTTGATATGCAAGTTCTTTGGACCAACAAAAGATGGATTCCCGACTATTTCCTGATTTTTTCATGGCATAAAATAATAATTCCCGAGTTTTTTGAGTGCTAAATTGGATTAATTATAGTAAAGCTGATTTTATAAAAATATGGTTGGTTGGTTGGTATCTAATGTCGAGCACTTGATAATGAAATCATTCGCTCTCTTGCACTCCAATATTTAGCAGAAAGGCTGGTCTCTTCTACAAAAGCTGGACAACGGAGGAGATGGTTTCTTTCCATATCTTCATTTAAATTGCAAAAAGGGCATTTAGGTGAATCTGTTATGCCAATTCTGTGTAGGTGTTTATTCAAGCAGTCATGTCCCGTTAGCAGTCTGAATGTTGCTACTGCAGATTTTCTTTGTAATGTAGTAATGTCATAAGCTTGTAGATTTTCCCATTCCTTTCCAGATGTTTTGGTGGTGTATTCTTCTCTAAGTTTATTGATGTATTTATTTGAGATAATTCTTTTGATAGAGTGAAAGGAAACTGGAGCAGAAATTGGGTTTGAAACAATTTTGCTACCCTTCTTGGCTAGAAAATCGGCTATTTCATTGCCTGTCACTCCACAATGGGCCGGAATCCATTTAAGTACAACTTTTTTATGTAGACGGGATAAATGTTTTATCATTTTGTGACATTCGATAATTTTGATGCTTTTGGGTGTTGTGTCTCGTGTTATAGCAAGAATGGCTGCTTTGGAGTCACATAGAATTACAACTTTTGTAAATTTTTGGATGTGATATAAAAGATTTTGTAAACTTAAGAAAATTGCTAGAATTTCACCATCAAAGTTTGTTGAATTTGTGTTTAGTTTACGATAAAAGGAAAAAAGTGGACGTACTGCACCAACACCAGTGCCACCATCATTTGGTAGGCTGGAGCCATCTGTAAAAATATGTATCCATTCAGGGGCTGGGTATCTTAGATTTATCATTTCCAGTGACATTTGTTTTAAAATATATGGAGGAGTTTCAGATTTCTTGATGTCTTCTGTTAAATGAAGGTTATATTCGATTTCCAAAAATTCTAGAGGGTTGTTTCTCATCTGCATATTTTCTTTTGAATGTGGAAGTTGCAATTTCTGTTTGATTTCTTGTACAATGCTTAGGAAGCTTTGCTGAGATTTTAAACATACTTGTGGTTTTCTTTGGGTCCAGTTATTATGGGGTAGCCTTAAAAATTTTTCATACTGTGTGACTGCTGTTTTCTCAATTTCAGATGCTATGTTTGGGTTATTTGTAAAGATTTGCATGGCAGTGATTGGTGTTGTTTTAACGGCTCCTGTTATCAGACGGAGGATTTGGTTCTGCAATTTATTAAGTTTTTCCACTTTAGTAGTTACTAGGATTTCTTCACAATATTGAAGTACAGGTTTTATGTACATTTGGTTGAAGGTGTTTAGGGTTTGTGTGTTGCAACCCCACTTTTTCCCTGCTAATCGTTTTAATAATGGTAACCTTGTTTCTATCTTTGTACATATATTCTCCATGTGTTTCTTCCATGTTAATTTTGTGTCCAGAGTTATTCCTAAATATTTTGCTTCATGTGTTTGAGTTAATAATTCACCCTCCAATTTCAGAGTGATGGGTAGTGGTTTCTTTCTTAATGTAAATAGTTGATAATTTGTTTTCTGTATATTTATCTTCATTAAGTTCTGGGATGTCCAATTCTCTAACTGTATTAGTGATTGTTGGGCTATGGTTATTAATTGTTGACTTTGGTTTTTCGGTTTGGAGACCCATATTACAACATCATCAGCAAAAAGTAGGGTTTTCGTTTCGAGCTTTTCTATATGCTTAGGTAGATCATTAATGTAGATATTGAAGAGAATGGTACTGAGTACAGAACCCTGTGGTAAACCTCGATGTGTTTGTTGGTATTTAGAGAGGTGATTATTATACTTTGTAGCGATGAACCATTGGATGAGAAAATTGCTGATCCAGAGTAGCATATTCCCTTGAATGCCTAAAGTCTGCATTTTTTCTAATAATTTATATCTCTTTTATAAAAATATATATTTTTTAATGTGTGTATAAGTAATAAAAACATAATTTTATGGTAAGGTCTTAAATAAGGAAATCAAAATAATTTTTTTTTTCAACATCAACTATGTTTAGGTAAAATTTAATCACTCACCTCATATTTTTCTTCTTGTTTTCATTTAAACTAGTTTCAGAACTTTAGATTTCAGTTCCATCATCAGTATCTCTGCGACCGTTGTTCTGTCGTCTTCCGAACAACAGTGCAGAGATACTGACAATGGAACTGAAATCTAATGTTCCAAAACTAGTTTAAATTAAAAAAAGAAGAAAAATATGAGGTGAGTGAATAAATTTTACCTAAATGAATATAACCTCATAGTGTGATTTTTTTAAAATGAGTAATATGAACTACGTTACCATAAAACATTGCAAACATTCTGAAGTTAAAATTACTTCATTCATATATTTTTCTCTTTTCATTTGATTTTTTCATCAATGACAAAAATTTCTTTGCCTACTTCATTTTGTAAACCTTTATTTTTCTTCTGGTTCATTTATAAAAATCTCAGCTTTTCTATTTTCAACTTTGTTTTTTTCTTCTTCGGGCAATTTATTTTTTCAGTCTAACTCTGTTTACTTACATCTTATGTGTGTGTGTGTGTGTGTATATCTTAATATATAAAAATTTTACTGAACCGATTTTAATAAAATTTTGCACACTATGTGCAGTTTGATCCAACTTTAGACTTAGGGTAGTTTATAACTAAATTTACAGTTGCATTATTTTTTTATTGCAAATTATTTGTTTATTATTTAACTAAGAGTTATAATTATCTGTGAGTTCCATAGGATTCTAACAGATGGCGGAGTAAGGTAATTTGGTAAGGTAATTGGTTTATTATTTAACAAAGAGAGATCCAGATGGCTGTGCTTTTTGTTACAACCGCGAATTTCAATTGAATTACAAATATTGATTATTTCATAATTTAAGTGTGTTCAGTGTTTATTTTATTTTCAATATTAGTAATTTTGTGTGTAAGTATTAGTTTTAAGTAATCTGGCTGAAAGACAACAACTTAATTTAAATTTTTAACGTATACCTTAGCCACAGCAACGCATGGCTGGGACTTCTAGTGTATATATATATATATATATATATATATATATATATATATATGAAATGAAAAGAAAAATGAATGCTTGAGTCGGGATTTGAACCCGAGTCTCTAAACTCTGTACATTTAACGCTCTAATGACCTGAGCAACCCAAGTATTCCAATTCAACATACATTTTTCTTATATATGTAGTATTCTCAATTCACACAAGAGGTAGTGGAAATTCGTTCCAACTGACATCTAGTGGCTAACATAACAGTTAAGCAAATTTTTTTTTAAAGATAATATTTACTTTATAGCAGTAACGCTTGTATATTTAGATGTTATAACTATATTTTTGACATCTGATTATCATATTTGCCACATGTCGTTTATTATTGATATTGTACTAAAGTTTATACAGCTTACGCTAGATGACAGAACGTCGCTCTGAAATTTAAATGACCAATTTTTGTAATAAATCTCCAAATCTATGTTAAAGAAGTATATTAACAATATGGTTGGTTGGTTGGTTGGTATCTAATGTCGAGCACTTGATAATGAAATCATTCGCTCTCTTGCACTCCAATATTTAGCAGAAAGGCTGGTCTCTTCTACAAAAGCTGGACAACGGAGGAGATGGTTTCTTTCCATATCTTCATTTAAATTGCAAAAAGGGCATTTAGGTGAATCTGTTATGCCAATTCTGTGTAGGTGTTTATTCAAGCAGTCATGTCCCGTTAGCAGTCTGAATGTTGCTACTGCAGATTTTCTTTGTAATGTAGTAATGTCATAAGCTTGTAGATTTTCCCATTCCTTTCCAGATGTTACAATAAACTAGTTGTAACCATTTAGTAGTAGGCACCACATGTGGTGGTTACGTCACCCATAGAGAGAAAGTAGGTATAGGAAGGAAGGAGAAATGAACCCCTAGGCCTCGAGTACTCTAATACCATCAGGGTCAAAAGAAACAAGAGGTCAGTCAAGGGAGACTGGATAGAAAAGTTGAAAGAGGGAATTGGTATGGGGAGAAGAAGTAATACCAATTCGGTCAAAAAAGAAAAACTCACCAAGCTGACCAGTGCTTGTTGGTGAGTAGCCCTTCCCTTTCGTTCATCATGCATAAGCATGATTACTAACAGTTGCACCACGAGAAGGTGAGGGATTGGACACTATTAACTATTAACTAATAACAATATTAAAATTACCAAACGTTTATTAAAAATGGGTGTACACTTACTTATCACTTCCTAACGCCGTTCCTACCAGTGATAGAAAAATCACAGACTAAGTAATATACTCTGTGGAGAAAATAGTAGTCAGCATCACAATATAGTCTAACAGTATCATAATGTTGTGATTTGCATATTTAAATAAATACTTAAAAATTATCAAATAATGTTATAAAAATTGTTTGAAAGAGTTTAAAATACTAATAAATGTTAGTAAATACAGAAGAAGAGCTATAGTTTACAACAATAAACTGAAAAGTCAAGGGTAACCAGAACGGCTCAACTGCACTTTTACTAGCGCTTGATTTTTCATTTATATATTGTAAACTATAGCTCTTCTTTTGTATTTACTAACATTATTTAATATTTTAAACTTTTTCAAACAATTTTTATAACATTATTAGACAGTTTTAAAGTATTTATTTAAATGTGCAAATCACAATATTATGACACTGTTACACAATATTGTGATGCTAACTGCTACTTTCTCCACAGAGTATATTACCTAGTCTATGATTTTTGTATCGCTGTTTTGGGTTATCGCTGGTTGGATCAGCATTAGGGAGTGATAAGTAAGTGTACAACCATTTTTAATAAATGTTTGGTAATTTTAATGTTATTGATATATTTTTTAAACATAGATTTGGGGATTTATTGCAAATATTGGTCATTTAAATTTCAGAGTGACGGATAGTAATCGAGGATGATAATCGATATGTGGTTCGATTGTGGGTTATCGCTGGCTCTATAAACTCTGGCGCATGCGCACTGTTGTTCTATAGGACTTTGAAAATGTTTCACGCTAGTTTAAGTGCAGTTTTTCCAAACTGCTGTTCAGCCCATTTCGATTTCACAGCTATGTGATTCCATCTAGTGACAATTCTAAAATTTTTTTGTAGGACTTCACAGATATGTGATTCCACCTGGCATCAACTCTATAATGTTTGTGCACCTTTATTCTGTAGGACTTAGGACATGTATGGTGGAAATAAAACTAAAGTTTTGGAAAAAGTCGGTTTTATGTCTCTCAGGAATTCTTCTAAGTTCCACAGAATCGCAGCGCGCATGCGCGAGTTGCTGTAATGGTTAATATAGACTCCGGTAGATGGCTCTGCAGTCGGCGTTACCAACTTTGGGAATAAATTTCCAAATGCAAAAAAAATGGACGTTAACTAACTTGCCATTTTCTAACTAAAGAAAACAATTTACATGCATATTATTTCTTCCCAAATGCTTAAAAATGGACGTAAACCAACTTCCCATTTCCTAACGTAACAAAGCAATTTATATATGTACTATTTAGTGAACTATAAACTAATTTTACGTACTCTAACACTAAATATAGTTTCGAATTATTTTCAAATGGTGGCAACGTTGGAACAACATGGGAAAGTAGCAAGGATCATGTTTTACGTAAATATATAAATATAAAATATTGTGAAGAAAGCTTGAAGATCATTGCAAAATGTTTAAAACAGTACAAAACGTGTTTAGAAGTGTTTAGTGCATCAGTGGCATAAGAATGTAAGTGCAGAAATGTGAGAGACATAAAACCGACCACATCCAAAGTTTTTCTGAGATGACTACACAACAGTGAGCTACATAATCTTTATGGGAAAGTATTATGGTAAATAACTTAAACTAGGGCAAAAATTACATAACAGTCATACCGGTAACGGAACTGTGTACTGTAGTCCAACAACATACTATTTATGTACTAACATTACCTCTTTAATTGCCAATTTCTTTGAACAAGCTCCAGGATGTGATAAGGCTCGTCGCATACAATACCCATACTGGCCCAACACCACTCCAGGTTCCAGGGACAGCAGCAACATTTCCAACACATCGCATGTCACCTTAACCTGTTCCCTGAATCATCAGAAAACTTCAACAATATGGTAAACATTAACACAACTAACCTAAAAGAACTTCAATGAATGTCTTACATAAAATTTAACCAAATTAAAAAGCACTATATATACGAAAGGCAAAACATCTGGGTGGGGACTCCATAGCCATATATAATTAAAATTACAAAACCATTATCAAAACCTAACTTTAGAGAATGTTGTCATTTAATACAAATGTAAAAAATACGTATAATCAGAAAAATAAAATATTTGAAAATAGTATTGTCATCTTACGTGTCTGATGAATTTAAGCAGTCGAATATGACATTCAATTGTAAGCTACGAGTAATCAGTCGTAATTGAGGAACATTCAACGAACTTATTGCTAACTTCAACTCTGACAATACTTGTGTCCTATTATTATCATCGTTAGAAATTGTTGTAATTGCATTTTGAAACCATTCAAAATTATTCGCAGTCATTGTTTTCGCCACAAACGATTTGCACTTGTTTTATTGAATGCCAAGCATAGAGAACGAGATGCCAAGTGTGTTCCCGTTGTAAATAATGACGTCACGTTGATGTATTGCTTGTCTCCGATGAATTTCATTGGAACTTATCTATGACAATCCAGCGAAAACGCACTAAAGGTACATTTAATTATATCAATCTCGCGGATTAAGTTGTTTTTATTTTGCGACGCTTTAGCAATAAGCGGTCTTCCAGCATCGGGAATGATTAATCATTGACAATTTATTATAACTTTTTACTGCCCAAATACAATGGGTTATATCCATAGATGAGAAAAGAAAAGAAATCGGAATACAACCAGCGATGATAAACAAAATGGGTGGCTTGCGGTTTATCGCTGGAAACAACATTTTGTTTCTAAATCTACACTACAGTTCAAGAAAACAAATCTGAGACAAACAAATGAAACAAAATATCTAGGAACAATTTTTGATTCAAAATTATCATGGAGAAAACACATTGAAGCAGTAGTAAACAAAGCAACGAAAAGATTCTCAATCTTAAAAAGATTAGCCGGAGCAAAGTGGGGCAGTAATCGCCAGACTCTGAACACCACATACAAAACATTCATCAAGCCAATACTACTATACAATGGGGAGGTAATAATCACAGCAAATAACTCGAACCTGAATCGCCTAGAAGTATGCCAAAATCAGGCTTTACGGCTTATAACTGGCGCAGCAAAATCAACTCCAATCGCAGCAATGCAAGCACTAACTCAGAACCCTCCAATATGTCTAACTTTAGAGGAACAGGCAATAACACAACATGAGAAAATGTTACGATTAACAACAACAAAATGGGAAAAAAGGCAGTTACAACCAAGCAAGTTGAAAACACAAACAAGTTTCTTGTCCAAAGTAATGGAAATAAAAACAGATTTGAATCTTCCTAAATCTAAAGAAAATATTTTGATCAGAGATAACCCTCTTACTTTTGAACCAATTAACATTCAGCTAAATCTAGAAGAACCAGTTACAAAATCTGAAACTCCCACACTTGTACTAAAAGCTCTAGCATTAGAAGTTGTGAATAAGAGATATCCACCAGAAGAATGGTTACATGTCTACACAGATGGATCTACTATTGATAACAACTCAGGATCAGGAATTACATGTGCATTATTTTCATTTTATCAACCAGCAGGATACCACACAACAAATTTTGATGCAGAAGTAACGGCTATTCATATTTCACTCCAACAATTACTATACAGAATAAATAAATTTCAAAATGCGGTCATACTCTCTGATTCTAAGGCAGCAATATATGCAATAAATTCACACAAAATGAAGTCAATACAAATTAAAGAGTGCTACAAAATGATTCAACAACTCCAAAAACTACAGAAAAGAAAATTCAATTGCAATGGATACCTGCACATTGTGGAATTGCTGGAAATGACACTGCTGATTTTCTTGCCAAAAAAGGCTCCAATTTAATTCAGAATACTACTAAAAGCTTACCTTTCACATCCATAAAAAGAATAGTTAAAAACAAATATAAAATCAAACAAAACCAAGACCTATGTAATAAAGCCAAAGACAAAAAATGGAATATTTTAGTAAAGAAGCCAGATATTATTCCAGAATTTCCACGTAAAACTACAGTAGCAACATTTAGACTGCTTACAGAACATGACTATTTAGCCAAACATTTATATAAAATAGGAATCTACACGAATCCAAATTGTCCTCTATGCAATAAAGACGAAGAAATGAATGAAGAACACCTACAAACCTGTGAAGTATTACCTGTTGGATCCACAATAGAGAAATATTGGAGAGCAAGAACGCTAATGGCTTCGGTGCCAAGGCCCAGCATTTGAAAACAACAACAACACATTTTGTTTCTTTTGGTCGATTATTATTTCGTTCTCTATGATTATCTCGATCTTCTATAATCGACAATCCACAATTATTAAATTAATTGAGCCAACGAACTACAAGAATAGACTAATAGCTCTAGAAATGGATTATTTACGAAGAAGTGCCAGAAAGTCTAAATTAGAACGTGTCACAAATAAGGAAATTAAAATCATAATGGAAGTAGAAGAAAGCATAATTGAAAGAATCGAGGAGAAGGAATTAAAATGCATAGGACATATTTCAAGAATGGAAGATGAGCGATGGCCGAAGCAACTATATGAATGGCATCCGAGCAGAAAGAAGAAAAGAGGAAGACCAAGGTTAACATGGAAGGAAAACATGAAGACATTAATGCAAGCTAGAGGGCTAAGCATCGAAGATGCCCAAGACCGTAGGCTTTGGAGGTTTGGCACGGGAAGACGGAAGCAGCTGTAAAAACCTGAAGATAGATAGATAGATTGAGCCAACGAAGCTACATATACTTTAGCTAGGGATTCCTTTAATCTATGTACTTTGGCTACATCTGGATAAAACTCTGGTACTGTTTCGGCAAGGGGCTTTGCGGTTAAGACAATAAACTACAAACCGGCATTTGCGGGTTCGAGTCTCAATAAGGTAATTTATTTAAGAAGGTTCTAAACCTAGTGGGACCATGATCCTGGAGACGATTCAGCCTCGAGGAGAAAATGTGGCCTCACGCCGCACCGGACTGACATTTTTGTCCCGATTGTGAGCCTCAACTTCCTACTATCCCAAGAAACTTCTAAAACCTGTAGTGGTATTGATTTGCCCCATCATTTCACCAAAAAAAGAAGTCCGTCACACAGGAATTGCGTAAACTAATTCAATTCCTCAGTAAATCGAATTTATGCTCCAATTTTGGTTGTTTGCGAAATATATTTCTTTTGATGATTAAATGCTATGTATCCAGCGTCATTGCAAAAATAATCGCGACTGCTAGAACTATTTTTAAATTTCGGGTTTCAGGTAAACATGCACTCATAATGATGGATTTCCAGTTTTATTTCAACGCCATATACCAAGTATAGTCCGCATCGAGGAAAGCGGCGTCTGTTCCCAGATTGGGCGGTTGAAAACTTCGGTCAATTTCCAGCGGCTATTTAAAAGGAAGAGAGATTTGGTACCCGACGGCTAAGCAGATGGAGGAGATAGTTTATTGCATATAGGGTAGACCAGACTCTCAGCTGTAAAGAAAGCAAGATAACCTAAGATGGACACCTCAAAATAAAAATCCGTGGTCCTCCATGTTCGAGTGGACCAAGTCCAAAAATAGAAAACCCTAGTTATATGTGAATTTGGGTTCAAAATATCAATAATTCTTCAAAACAATGGCTAACCACCTATTGTATTTGTTCTTATTCACTGTATAAAATAAATGTTAAATTCTTCATCTGCAATTTTTTGTATAACTGTAACGTCCTATCACTTTTTTATCAAGAGAGTGAAATATGGATTTGGTCCACTTTTGTTCTGAAACCCTCATGTAAAAATGAAGTAATTAGGCAACATGTCAAAATTGAAAAGTGAATTATATTTGTGTAATTTTGTAAAATAGAGATAATTGCAATGGATAGGACATGTAAAACGAATGGATGATGAAAGGTTACTATGAAGAGTTTTGGATTGGATTCCAGCTGGAAGGAAAGAAGAGTAAGAGGTAAAAAAAATAAAAAATCGTGTGGCTGTGTCGTGGACACGGCCATGTGTTTTACGTGAATACGTGTACGCAACGCGTAATATTTTCTTTGAGCGTATTATAATTATGTATTCATAATCATTATATCATCCACTTTTACATCATTACATCATCCACTCGCATAGGCTCGGTCGCCCCAGCTGCAGATATACTGGCGCCGTCGTTGATCCGCTCGGACGCCTTCATCCTTTTACGTTCCCGGCACAGCTTCACTCTGTCATATGGTGTTTTGTGGCTACCATTGGATTGCTCTTGAGAAGCCCTTTCCAACCGTATAGGATCTCTATATTCTGATTTGGCTTTTTGACGAGTATAGGCCGACATTGCATTATTTATTTTAATTTTTTACTTTAACATCATATATATTCACTATAACTATTTCACACCAATGTTTTATATACGCAATCGAAAAATCTTGAAGAGAGCTGACGATTGAAATTCAAATGAATGTCGTAACTTCCCCGAGTCAAAAGATATACTAAACTAAAAATCATCTGAGACGCAGCGAAACGAACTCAAAACGGCGGGATTTCCCCCTCTACCGCGCGCGATACGTCACAATCCACACTCAACGTAACGAATTATTTGGTTCTCTACCTATCGAGTGGTGTAATTAAATTTTGGATATAGATGATAGATATGTAGCTGCAACACCAAACTGTATCCCCCGATTTTGTTATCATCAGTTTTCTAGATTGCCTCCCACTGTGGACGCAAATTTATAGACGTATTCACGTCAAAAATAAATAAATAAATAAATAAAACTGGCTGCAAGATATGAAGAAAGCGATGGATGAAAAAGGATTGGAAGACAGGAATTGGAAAGATAGAGAGAGTTAGAGAAAAATGTTAAAGTTGTTCACAGGAAGATGTGACTGATAATACAAAGACATACAATGTGACACTAGCAGATTTTGTACATAGACGGGAAGACTGCGTTGGCGTTTTCTTTTTTTTTTTTTTCTCTCCTCTTTCCTATGTACTATGTTTCCGGACAATCTCAGGCGTCAGAGAGAGCAATGTGTGTTGTGGTTTTTAGCGTGTAGCGGGAAAATGGCACGTTTCCATACTTAAGTTCCTACGCTAAACGTAATCTTCTTGGTCCCAATTACACGTCTCCATAGCCTGTAATGGAAATTTAGTTATATATATATATATATATATATATATATATACATATATATATATATATATTACATGATCAGATAAAATTCACTATGGAAGTTGAACAAGATCAGCGACTACCATTTCTAGGTGTACTTGTGATAAGAAGACCTGAAGGAAGACTTGCACACACAGTATACCGGAAATCGACTCATACTGATAGATATTTGAACACCTCATCACACCACCACACGTCACAAATAACTTCAGTAATCAACACTCTCGTCATGCGATCACTGCGACTTACAGACCAAGATCATCTTCATAAAGAAGAAAAACATCTGAAACAAACACTTCTAGCAAATGGCTATCCCGAACATGCAGTGAAAAGAGTGTTTAAACGAGCAAGAAACGCACCAAGAAGAAAGAGAGCAGACCTTAGGCACTGCCTTCTTTCCGTATGTGCAAGGCACTACAGATAAAATAAGCCGAGTACTACAAAAACATCAAATTAAAACTATATTTCACTCGGAAAACACCATCTCCAACTGACTCAGGTGTGCTAAAGATAAAGTACCTCTAGAATCACAAGGCATCTACGAGATCCCTTGCACCTCATATCAACAAACATATGTAGGACGTACCAACAGACAAATTTCCTGCCGAATACAAGAACATAAGGCTGCAAGAAATCGTCAGGAACCTACTTCAACTCTGGTGCAACGTATAAAACAGAGGGGTCACAAGATCGACCTCACAGGATCTAGAACGTTGGCTAAAGTAGATCATAAAAAATCAAGAATCTACAGAGAAGCAATAGAGATTGAGAAGAGGCCACATTCTATGAACACCCGAGATGATGCCCAAAGATTACCATCTACATGGAAAACTGCTCTCGCTGCCCACCATGTCTTCCACAGAACAGCGTCGAAGATATGAAGAAAACGCGGTTGGGCAACATGGAGTGTAGTCGAAGCTTCGATGGGTGTACGGCTTCCGAAACGGACCACAGTGAAAACTGAAGGTGTTTAACTATATAAAACCTAAACCTTGGATGGGTGTACGGCTTCGGAAACGTACCACAGTGAAAATTCAACGTGTTTGGTTATATAAGACCTAAATCTGTGACTCGAACCTATCATTCCTTGATAATGGCATGTGGGATCATGCCGAAATGTCGGAATCAGCTGCAGAGGCCAACCTTGAATCCATGACGCGGAAAACTCAAGTAAACTTTCTTAATCTATATATATATATATAATATATATATATACTGGGGTCCCCAACCTTTAGGTTCAAACTTATACAGACGATAGAGGATTCTATTTGGAGCACTTTGTCATAAGGGACCAATGATCGGAAATGAATATTTTGGATGTCACGTCATTTTGAATGCATGTAAGCTGCTTTAATTGTCATAACAAACTGCATGGCACTTTCACTTGTTATTTGTTTTTCTTGTGGGGGCACATGAAGACGTTAGTGTATGAAACTGTAGTATAAACTGAAGAAGAACTGATTGCTAGGGTAGTAGTGAAGCTTTTTTATTTGCTTTTATCTTCCCTAACAAAAATTAACATAAAATAAATACAATTGGGGAGTTCGTTCATATAATTTCTATAGCACACATTAATTTGTATATCATGATTAGTTACTTTATTCGTGACTATTTAACTCATGCCACATAGATAGTCAATGACCAATCACGTTTCAATTAATTTTGTTTTACAACCAATGACAGTCGTGTTTCACCTCGCTCTTTGTCGGTTTCTCTTTATATGGACAGCTAATGGCAAATGAGGGAAATTTTGAGGAAGTGGCTGAATTCAAATACCTAGGGACAATAATCACAAACAGGAACGAGATGCACAAAGAAATTAAACATAGGCTCAATTCTGGAAATGCGTGCTATTATGCATTGCAGAGACTCTTGATGTCCCAACTCCTTTCAAAAAACGTTAAACTGAAAATATATAAAACTATTATTCTACCAGTTATATTATATGGATGCGAAACATGGACTATTGCTTTAAGGGAGGAAAGGATATTACAAGCATTTGAGAATAAAGTACTTAGGAAAATGTTTGGACCAAAGAGAGATGAAGAGACAGGTGAATCGAGAAGACTGAATAACAGTGAATTACATGGTCTTTATAGGAAGCCAGATATAATGAGAACAGTTAAGTCTCGGAGACTGCGATGGGCAGGACATGTGGCACGAATGGGGAATGAAAGACATGCATGGAAGCTTCTTGTAGGAAAACCAGAGGGAAAACGCCCAGTTGGTAGACCAAGAATGAGGTGGGAGAATTACATTAACTATGATTTGAGGGAAATAGATTATACAGGGAATGATTGGAAAACATTAGCTCAGGATAGGGATATATGGAGAGCTTATCTCCGCGCGGCCATGAACCTACGAGTTCGATAGTGCCAGTGAGTTAGTTAGATAGTTACCCCGTGCTGATTACCTGGCATTGCCTGGGAATATACTTATACCGATCTTCTTGGCATCAATGAGCTGAAAGACAAAACTGACCAATGTGAGTTATCAGTAAGAGATAGACATACGCTGTCGCAGACTTTTTCATAGAGCTTTTTTTATTCAATTCTGTGTGCATCAATTTGGTTAATTTTGGGCAGCGTAAACCATTTAAACGTCCAAAAACCAATTTTTTTTAGTACACCGATACACCTTTTTTTAGCTCTGGTCCTATAGTATTTATGGTTGTGTTATATATGTTGTCACCAAAATGTCTCCAAATGATGGCAAAAATCCCATACGAATCGGTAAGTAGCTTTTTGAGTCAATAAAGGATAGACAGACAGACTCACAGACACTCATATATACATATATATCCATCCATAGTAATTCTGCCCGAAGGCAGGTCCTTCACTGCAATCATAGCATTTTCATGCTATGTTTGCAGCTTTACTAGGGAACTGTAGGTGTGGTTGCTTTCCACACCGGTGAAGGATGATAAAGGTGATGATGATAATGATAAGGATGATGATGATGATTGCCATATGATTTCGGGGATCGTTTGGGCCTTAAAGTTTTCCTGACATTTGTCTTACAGGTGAGGAAAAATCCTGATGAAAACCTCACCCAGAAAAACTGCCCCGACCGGGGATCGAACCCTGGCCCGCTGCGTGACAAGGCAGCACGCTACCGCGAGACCACAGCGGTGCAACTAATGGGTCATGTGGCCTGTTCCGCTCTCAAAGAGGAATTTTCCATCCAGTGATATTTTGGACGTCCCACCGATCTTTTACCTTGAGGAGCATAGCTTTTGGAATTTTGTGAGATGGCATCCTACGAAGATGGGGTTTTTTATTTCCAAAAAAACACAAATTTCACAAAAACAACGGAGATAATATTAACATGAAACCATGTTTAGTACAAAAAACACAAAATTACGACATTATAGGTTTTTGCAAGATCAGTATTAAGAAATGGAAGTAAAGCATGGGCAATAAAAAGAAATGAATGCTGAATAACAGCAAATGAAATGCAATTTACGCGCAGTAACAACGGCTATAAAAAGTGGGACCACAAAAAATGAGGAAATTTATTTTTTATAATTACGATAAATTCTAATTTGTCAAAGAATGCAGTGAAGATGTTAAAATGGCGTAATTTAGGTGGAATACAAATTGTATATCATGAATAAGCAAGCGACAACGTTTTTGTGAAATAAAAGAAAAGGTTAGTTTGCTCGGAAGGGAGTTAGAAACAGAGATTAGCTTAATAAGCAGAATGTGGTGGTTGCGCCCGCGGCCACAACTTGTGATTCACTGCGCCATCTACATAATATTCAATTGACTTTCATCTCTCTGTTCCCAGCCGGATTTCAATTTAAACCCGCGGTAAACGTGCACTGCAGAAATTACTCTCTGCCTTACAACCAGAAATTAATCCAATTCCTCACCAAGTTCAGTTTATTGTCCTAGTTTGTCGACTCTGTACATCAGCTATATATATACTAGAAGTCCCGGCCACGCGTTGCTGTGGCTAAGGTATACGTTAAAATTTTAATTAAGTTGCTGTCTTTCAGCCAGATTCCTTAAAACTAATACACACGAAATTAATAATATTGAAAATAAAAATAAACACTGAACACACTTAAATTATGAAATAATCAATATTTGTAATTCAATTGAAATTCGCGGTTGCAACAAAAAGCACAGCCATCTGGATCTCTCTTTGTTAAATAATAAACCAATTACCTTACCAAATTACCTTACACCGCCATCTGTTAGAATCGTATGGAACTCACAGATAATTATAACTCTTTGTTAAATAATAAACAAATAATTTGCAATAAAAAATAATGCGACTATAAATTTAGTTATAAACTACCCTAAGTCTCAAGTTGGATCAAACTGCACACAGTGTGCAAAATTTTATTAAAATCGGTTCAGTAGTTTAGGATTCCATCGCGGACAAACAGCGTTACACGAAATTTATATATATATATATATATATACTTCAAAATTCTTCCTAGTTTAGAATATGATTTTACGGAGGTAAAATAGTCCCCCATTGGATTCTCCGGGCGGGGTCTACCTCAAGGAATCCATGCCAAAGCCTCAACATTCTATATCAACAATGTGGATTTAGAAGAAACAGATCTACAACAGATCTGATTTTTAGCATAAGACATATTTTAGAAAAGAAATGGGATTATAATGACACTGTACATTAACTATATGTAGACTTCAAAATTCTTCCTAGTTTAGAATATGATTTTCCGGAGGTAAAATAGTCCCCCATTCGATTCTCCATTCCAAAGGTTCAACACTCTAGGAGATCATCAATGTGGATTTAGAATAAACATGTCTGCAACAGATCATATTTTTGGTATAAGATAGATTTTAAAAAATAAATGGGAATACAATGGCCCTGTACATCAATTATGTGTAGACTCCAAAAATTCTTCCTTGTTTAGAATATGATTTTCCAGAGATAAAATAGTCCCCCATTTGATTCTCCGGACGGGGACTACTTCAGGGAATTCATGCCAAAAGCTCAACACTCTAGGAGATCGTGTGGATTTAGAAGAAACAGGTCTACAATAGATCAGATTTTTCTACAAGACAGATTTTAGAAAATAAATGGGAATATAATGGTACTGTACATAAATATATGCAGACTTCAAAAAAAGACATACGGTTCAGTTAAGAGGGAAAATTTATATAATATCCTTCTGGAGTTCGGAATTTCTGAAAAGTTAGTTACACTTATACGAATGTGTCTAAATGGCATAAAGAGTAGGGCGCGTGAAAGCAAATAGTTTTCGGATATTTCTTTTTAATTGACATTCGGTTAAAGCAATTAGACACACTATCTCCTTTACTATTCAATTTTGTACTATAGCATGCTATCAAAACTTTTAGAGGATAAAGAAGGCCTACAACTCAATGGTATTAATAAGCTGTAATTCTAGGCTGATGAAGTATTATTAATGGGCGATAGACAGGAGATACTAAGGGCCAACACGCACACCCTATTGAGTAACACTAAAAAATTAGGACTAGAAGTAAACATCAATAAAACTAAATTAATGTTCGCACATAGAAATACATTATATAATGGAAATGGATTGTTAATGGTGTAATGAGAAATGAGGGAATTATTATTATTATTATTATTATTATTATTATTATTATTATTATTAATATCATTATTAATATTATTGTTATTATTATTACTATTATTAATATTGTTCATCATCATCATCATAGTACATTCACGAATTTAGGCCATTTGTTGACCTGTTTCGGCCTCAAGAGAAACACCATCCAGAAGTCTTTTGAGTGGACGTCCTGGTCTTCTTCTTCCTGCAGGTTGATATCTTAACATTAGTTTGGGTATTCTGTGATCTTCCATTCGATAAACATGTTGCATCCATCTTGACTTATAATCAGAAATTTTGTTTTCTAAAGGTTCCATGTGTAATTCTTCTAAGATGCCTTCTTTTTTTTTTTTGTGATCTAGTAGTGTGTATCCTGCAGTCCTCCGAAGATATCTCATTTCAGCAGATCTAAGTCTCTGTATATCCTTCTGTTTCAACGTCCATACTTCGCTACCATACAAAAGAGTTGGAAGAGCCAGTGTTTTATACACTTTCAGTCTTGAATGCTTTTGGATATTAATATTGTTATATACTATTAATAATATTACGATTATTACTGCATTATTATTACTAATATTTCCATTATTATTTTGTTATATGTATTACTGTTATCACTGTTACTGTTATAATTAATTATTATTATTATTTTACTGTTGTTATTATTATTATTATTACCGATATTATTATCATTAATCTTACTATTATTATAGTTATTATAATCATTATTATAAAAAAATGTCCACCACTGTGGTCTCGAGGTAGCGTGCTGCATTGTCACGCAGCAGGCCCGGGTTCGATCCCCGGTCGGGGCAGTTTTTCTGGGCGAGGTTTTTATCGGGGTTTTTCCTCACCTGTAAGACAAATGTCAGGAAAACTTTGAGGCCCAAACGGTCCCCGAAATCATATGGCCGTCAGCATCACCATCATCATCCTTCACCGGTGTGGAAAGCAACGGGAAGCTACCACACCTATAATTCCCTAGTTAAGCTGCAAGCATAGCATGAAAATGCTATGATTACAGTGAATTATTATTATTATTATTATTATTATTATTATTATTATTATTATTATTATTATTATTAT
This sequence comes from Diploptera punctata, assembly GCA_030220185.1. Taxonomy (NCBI): domain Eukaryota; kingdom Metazoa; phylum Arthropoda; class Insecta; order Blattodea; family Blaberidae; genus Diploptera; species Diploptera punctata. The sequence goes on along the minus strand of JASPKZ010006812.1, from coordinate 323,991 downwards.
TATTATTATTAACAGACAGGTGAATGGAGAAGACTACATAATAGTGAACTACAAGATCTTTATAGGAAGCCAGATATAATAAGAACAGTCAAGTCTCGTAGACTGCGATGGGCAGGACATGTTGCATGTATGGGGAATGAAAGACTTGCATGGAGGCTTCTTGTAGGAAAGCCAGATGGAAAACGTCCAGTTGGTAGACCAAGAATGAGGTGGGAGAATAACATTAACTATGATTTGAGGGAAGTAGATTATACAGGGGATGATTAGAAAACATTAGCTCAGGATAGGGATGTATGGAGAGCTTATGTCCGCGCGGCCATGAACCTATGGGTTCGATAGTGCCAGTGAGTAAGTAAGTATTATTATTATTATTATTATTATTAATATTAGTAGTAGTAGTAGTAGTAGTGGTAGTAGTTGTAGTAAGATAATTTTTTGGACCAAAGAGATATGAACAGACAGGTGAGTGTAGAAGACTAAATAACAGTGAACTATATCGTCTTTGTAGGAAGCCAGATATAATAAGAACAGGTAAGTCTCGTAGACTGCGACGGGCATGAATGCGGAATGAATGAGGTGTATGGAAGCTACTTGTAGGAAAACCATAAGGAAAACGCCCAGTTCGTAGACCAATAATGTTGGAGAATAACATTAATCGTTATTTGAGGATAGTAGATTTTACAGGGGATGATTGGAAAATATTAGCTCAGGATAGGGATGTATGGAGAACTTATGCCAGCGCGGCCATGAACCTACGGTGGCTTAGTTCTTTATTATTATTATTATTATTATTATTATTATTATTATTATTATAATTATAACTATTATTACTATTATTTTATTGTTATTGCTATGTATTATTATATCATTTTTACTATATTTTATTATCATAAGTAATGCCACGAGTGATTTCCAAATTATCGATAATCCACGACTCACGAAGTGAGGAGTGAATTTATCTAGAGAATTTGGAAATCAAGAGTGGCATTTGTTAGGACTATTTAACGAATAAAATTAAGCTGTTTACTCACAAATCATTGTTTAACTATAGTTATTTTAAAATATATATGCATGTAATGTAAACGGCGATTTTTGAAAACAAATAAAAAATGTGAGGTTATGTTCATTCACTGCAACTAGATCATATTATTTATTGCCAAATAAGATCGCAATATTGCAAGAATGTACCCAAGTGGAGAAAGAATGAAACACATCAAACTATATATCATAATCAACATTACGGGTTGTTCATTTATTTTTTTAGTAAACTCAGTAAAATCAAGGAATCTGTTCATTATTTGCTATATTCAATGTATTTGTTGGAGAAAAATAATGTTCTGTCCTGTTCAGAACATTAAAAAGGAGGAGCTTTCTTTATCACAAAAGCAGGAGCTGATAAAGAGAAATCGATAAAGAGCGAGGTGAAACACGACTGTCATTGGTTGTAAAACAAAATACATTGAAATGTGATTGGTCATTGACTAGCATTTGTGGCATGAGTTAAATAATCATAATTTTTGTTATTATTATTAACATTATTATTATTATTATTATTATTATTATTATCATCATCATCATAACTTGGTAGATAATAAAGTGATGGAAGTATTGTAGAGTTCTTCATCTGTTGTTTCTGCAGTGTAGATAACATGACAATATGCATATAATGAGCGGAGTGTGTTTTGTGTGGCAAACTTTTCCTGTTTACAAGGAATCAAGCAGTGTTCCCACAGGGGATATAAGCGCTCTCAGCGTCCAACTGTGTCTTCTTGCAAATTGCCTCCCCCCCCCCCCTTCATTCAAATTGGAATATAACCTCCGTTATACAAGACAAATACTTACACTTTTATTCTTCAAACGTTAACATTCAATTCCTTTTTCAATATAAAAATTACACTACATTTCATTTCTTTCAATAAAACTTTCATTTTTATATACTACCAACATAAGAAAAGTAACACGCATTTTCTAAATTATTTTTCATTTGCATAATAGGTTCTTTTCATAAGTAATGCCACGAGTGATTTCCAAATTATCGATAAATTCACGACTCACGAAGTGAGGAGTGAATTTATCTAGAGAATTTGGAAATCAAGAGTGGCATTTGTTAGGACTATTTAACGAATAAAATTAAGCTGTTTACTCACAAATCATTATTTAACTATAGTTATTTTAAAATATTTATATATTTAATGTAAACGGCGATGTTTGAAAACAAATGAGAAACGATAGGTACGCTTCTACTGCTTCTTTTGTTTATCACTGCAACCAGATCATACTATTTATTGCAAAAGTAACGCAATATTGTAAGGAGGAGCTTTCTTTAATATGGTAATTATAACACTGATAAATATTTGGTGAAACACGACTCTGATTGGTTGTAAAACAGAAATCATTCAAACGTGATTGGTCATTGACTCCCATTTGGGGCATGAGTTAAATAGTCAACATTACTTCATTTCACTTCATACTGTATTTATTTTATAAACTAGCGTATATTATCTCACAGTTTTTAGTGATTTTGAAATGAATGAACATATTGACGTTATTCTCGTGAAAAGAGTTTGGTAAAAAAAACTTACGGATCCTATCTACGGAGTAGTAGACACGGAAAATGACCATAACCTATATACAGTGTGATTCAGAAATATGGCTATATGTTTGATCGCATTTTGTGACGAAAATATTATTATTAAAGGAAATATGATGTTATCATTGGAAAGGGAATCCTTCAAATTACAGTAATAAAACAAAACAAAACAAATCACTTGCAACAACGCTAAGCAAGCCACTTTATTGCTTCAAACAATTCTCCGTTTACATCCAAGCATAATTGGCAACGCTTTGGGAAGTCATTCATTGCGTTATGATACATGTTTAGAGGAATAGCTCTAATTTCTTCGTCAATCACTAATTTCAGCATATCGACGTCTTGAGGTTTCCGGACATAAACCTTCTCCTTCAAATAACCCCACAACCAATAGTCACATGCTGTGAGGTCAGGGGAACGGGCTGGCCAATCAATGGGGCCTCCTCTTCCCACCCACCTGTTTTGCAAATGCTCATCCAAAATTTCCCTCGCCGCAATTGCATAGTGAGGAGGCGCACCATCCTGCTGGAATAAACATTGTTCATGTTCAGCACTTTGCATTACCGGCAGGACAATTTGTCTAAGGATATCACTATACCGATCACCATTAACAGTCTCATCCAAAATACGCATTCCTAACAGTCCTTCCCATCCCATCATAGCCCAAACAGTGACTTTGCCGCATCTTAAACGTGTCTCTTCAATAACATTACGATTCTCTTTACCATAATAGTGAAAATTGTGTCGATTAACACGTCCGTTCACATGGAAAACAGCTTCATCAGAAAAGTGCAATTTTCTGTACCAATGTTCGTCGTTTGCTGATTCCCTTACAACAAATTCACAAAATTCCATCCGCCTGTCAGGGTCGTCTTCATTAAGTTCGTGGACACGAATCGCTTTGAAGGGGTGGTACTTCTCACGCTTCAAAACACGACACACACTCGATTGACTGATATGAAGCTCACGTGCAGCTTGGCGAGTTGATTTTTGTGGGCTAGCGTCGAACGCCTCCACAATTATCTTCGTTGTTTCTGCATCCGTGCTAATGCGAGGTCTTCCAGGAGGTTTGATTTTCTGCATCCTTCCCGTTTTCTCCACTTCCCCACAGTCGACGGCTGCAATGCTACATTAAACTCACGTCTTGCCCGTCTTGCGGCCTCACGATCATTAGCATACGTTATTGCCCATGCAGCAATTGTAATTTGGTGTTGCATATTCAACGCCATTTTGACTAATGACGTAAGTTCTACACTGTTTTGTTTTATTTCATTGTTGTAATTTGAATAATTGCCTTTCCAATGGTAATTTCTAATTTCCTGCAATGGTAATATTTTCATTACACAGCGCGATCAAACGTACAGCCATATTTATGATTTGCCCCATATATATATATATATATATATATATAATGTTCTGCCCTAGGGCAGGTCTTTCACTGCAATCATAGCATGTTCATGCTATGCTTTGCAGCTTTACTAGGTTATTATAGGTGATGTAGCTTCCTGTTGCTTTCTATACCGGTGAAATGATAAAGGATGATAACGACCGAAGGTTTTCGGGAATTGCTGGGCCCTAGGCTTCCTAACATTTGTCTTACAGGTGAGGAAAATCCCGAAATAAAACCTCACCAAGGAGCCTGTCCCGACTGGGAATCGAATCCGGGCCCGCTGTGTGACAAGGCAGCACGCTATCTCGAGACCACAGCGGTGGACATATATACACACACATACACACCTATATAGGCTTATGGTATGAAAAGAAAAATAAATGCCTGAACCGACAATTGAACCCGAGGCCTCCAACACTATACCATGCCTGTTCAAACTTGCTCACTAACATCCACTCTCCTACCCGCATCAGGTGTACTCCCAATGAAATAACACAACTGACAAATGAATAGAAGTGTCTTGCCCTTCAGTCTATCCGACGAAGGGTTGAATAGGTAGAGTGGGGCGTCTTTTTATACCTACTGAGCACTTATTAACGGTCCAGCTCTATACGTTAGTGCGCTCCCAACTGCGCCAGTCAGGCATTCCAGCATAAATATTTATTTTTCGTTGTTATATATGATTCTTCTAACATGAGGGGCAGAGGGACATCAGTCGAACTGCAAATCTTGTGGCTTCTATAACAAGTAACCATATAAAGAGAATATTTACTTTATAGCAGTAACGCTTCTTTATTCCGATGGTAAATTTTGACATTTAGTAATGAAGGCCAAATATGACATAAAAATTATCTCCTGAGCCAGAATTTGAATTCGAGATATCTAACTCTATACGTTTGCGCGCTCCCAACTGCGCCACTCAGGCATTCAAGCAAACACACACACACACACACACACACACACACATATATATATATATATATGTCTGTGTGTTTGTTGTTTGTTTGTTTGTGTGTTAATGATCCGGTGGGGCAATTTTTGTTTTATCAGAACCAAACTTGGCATAACTAACTAACTACCTGGCCTTACCGAAACCGTAGGTTCATGGCCGCGCGGACATAAGCTCTCCATACATCCCTATCCTGAGCTAATGTTTTCTAATCATTCCCTGTATAATCTATTTCCCTCAAATCATAGTTAATGTTATTCACTCACTTCATTCTTGGTTTACCAACTGGGCGTTTTCCCTCTGGTTTTCGTACAAGAAGCTTCCATGCATCTCTTTCATTTCCCATTCGTGTCACATGTCCTGCCCATCGCAGTCTATGAGACTTAACTGTTCTTATTATGTCTGACTTCCTATAAAGACCACGTAGTTCACTGTTAAGTAGTCTTCTCCATTCACCTGTCTGTTCATCTCTCTTTAGTCCAAAAATTTTCCTAAGAACTGTATTTTCAAATACTCGTAATATCCTTTCCTCCCTTAAAGTAAGAGTCCATGTTTTGCATCCATATAATAAAACTGGTAGAATAATAATTTTATAAAGTTGGCATATTACAACCAATTAAAAACGTAATCATTATCCAGCAAAATCGAACAATTGGGTGTAGTAATTGACCTAAATGGAACATTTTAAAATCGTTCTAGTAGTCGCAATTTTCGATTTTTCGCAACCAAACTCAGTATATGCTTTTAAAATAAAACGAACAATGTATTTTCCAAAAAAAATTCTTGGTCTACTTACTGGGTGCTTTCCCTCTGGTTTTCCTGCAAGGAGTTTCCATGCCTCTCTTTCATTCCCCATTCGCGCCATGTGCCCTGCCCAACGCAGCACATAGTTACTTAACTGTTCTTATTATATTATAATTACAAAAAAAAACGTTATCTCAGTCAAAACATAAATTTATTGTGTCGACGTTTCAAATTGTATACATATATTCATATAAAAAAACAAAAAAAATTAATTGTCTTGGTGATGGTAACTATGTACAATAAATTTATAAACAACCATGTGTTGAAAATAATCTCACAACAGGAGATTGAAACGTCGACACAATAAATTTATGTTTTGACTGAGATAACGTTTATTTTTTTGTAATTATAATATTAATTACTCTCAGTGAATAATAATTAAAAAAAAATGTTCTTATTATATCTGGTTTTCCATAAAGACCATGTAGTTCACTGTTATGTAAGTCTTCTCCATTCGCCTGTCTGTTTGGTACAACAATTTTCTTAAGATCTTTATTCTCAAATTCTTGTAATATTTTCTCCTCCCTTAAAGTAAGTGTCCATGTTTCGCATCCATATAATATAACTGGTAGAATAACAGTATTATATAATTTAAGGTAATAAAATTTGCATAGATAACAAAATTATGTAAAGAGTACCGGTAAACCAATTTAATTTAACTGGATGGCTTCATATTGTCACTTTTGACAGAACTAGATATATTCGACAATATTACAAAATTAATATATCTGTAGGAATAATAAGCAATATAATGAAACCTACCACATATATAAGATTCCAGCTAAACCCACGGCGTGCTCTGCTACGCCTAAATAAATGAAATATGTTTTCAAGTTTATTTGAATAAATAAAAATAATTATATAGGGTCTATTTATATCGTAATCATTTTTAAGTACCCGTGCTGATTACCCTGGTTATCCTAATAATACCTTAGATGCCTGCTAGATGTCTCATTGGGTATCTATGTTGACATCGTGACATTCATGACATCTATGGGCAAATATTTGCTTGCATACATACATATATAGTGTTCTGTCTAAGAGCAGGTCTTTCGCTGCAATCTCAGTATTGTCTACTCTTTCCTTAACTCAGCCTTCGCATACAAACAATTTATTCCAATACTGTTTTTCTGCCTCTAACCTTCTTTCCGTTGACCATTCCTTCTAGGACAACCGTCAGCAGGCAGTTTTTTTCTTAGCCAGTGGCCAATTCAAATTTCTTTTCTTCTTCTTTATTAGTTCCAGCATTGTTCTTTCTTCACCCATTCGGTCTAGCATGTCTTTATTTGTTATTTAGTCTGTCCATTTTATACGCTCCATCCTTCTCCATATCCACATCTCAAAAGCTTCCAGTCGCTTTTTCTCATTCCGTCGTAATTCCCAAGCCTCTGCACCATACAATGGTACACTCCACACGAAGCACTTCACTAGCTACTTGATCTAGTAACTCTTAACAAAAGAGAAGCTAAGGCTCAACATTGGCTACGCCATTATAGTTTCATGCGAAAATATTAACGGTCTTACTAATAAAAATCTCTAATACAGGCTTTCATCAGTTGTTTAATTATATAATATATAAGCCTTATGTAGATCATGTATAATTTCCTTACTAATACTGTGTCGGAGCTATATAACAAAACAGCAGCCGTACACAATACGTCACATATTAGTCATCATAATGACGTCAGAACAATATTACTCGCAGTTTATAACAGAAATAAAACAACATCAACTAGTGATTAATTGTGTAAGAAATAAATATGGATAAGAATTAATAGAGATTCCCTAATTGAGGTACGGAAAAAATAAGTGTGTTTTAATGTATATACATTTCCCTTGACATAGCGTCAAATAAAACTTAGAATTGGTTTCACAGATAACGTGCTGCCATCTAACGTCAAGAATTTCGACCAATTCTTGGACACTAATAAAAGCTTTTCCCATTACTTATGAATTATATGCAGTGTTTTAAGATGCGTTAGAAAACGTTCAAAATAGTAGGAAATGTTACCGACAACAAAATATCATTTCAAGCGGGAAAAAAATCACTATAGTTTGACCGGGAATCGAACCTATGACCTCACGCATCGTAGTCAGAAGCTCTAACCACCAGACTACCAAATTAGCATGTAGGTTTTTGCAATAATAGTATCTCTATACTTAAATACATTTTTATATCGGTGTGTGTGTGTGTTATGTATTAAAGATGCAAGAAAGTTTTCTTAAAATAATATTATGAAGCATTTAAACTACATTCAGGTTAAATCTTGTCTACAGCAATTATTGTAGAACATATCCTTTTGTGATTCAATATTCAATTTTAAAATATTTTTAGGCCTAATCGAGAATGAGTGTAACGAAAGGCATTTTATGATGCCTTTATTTTCCTACCCAGAGCTTTATTAATATTATTTATGCCCTGTGCATCCATCAAACAGTCGTTAAAGTGTTGCATTTTGGGTAAAATTTAAGGAAACTTTCATCAAAATATCATAAGAAAACAATCAGTTGATCTTGATGTCCGACATTTTGTCTAGTTATAGAATCCTTAAACAAGGCTGGAGGCATGTATAACGATTCCCATGTACACCTCTTCTACACTGAACAGCTAATACAGTGTTTATTAGTAAGAATTTTCAACTGAGATGTGTATAAACCTTGTATAAAAGTTATATATGGATTATTAGTAAGAGGGTTATTGTTTAATTCCTACGGAATTCGTTAAAATACTCTTCTCAGCGGGGAAACAACAGACACGAAAATTACAGTGGGTGGCTTTTAGAGCACATTTCCCATATATGTGGTGCCATCTGGCGACAATTCCATAAACATAAGCGATAGACTGTATGCGCTCAATGTGAAACCAGTATCACGCCGAGCGTAACGCGCGGATGCGACACGTCGGGCGTGACACGCTGTATAATAAACCATAGCTTAAGTGCAACCACCAATGTCTGATTACACGTAACGCCACTGATAAATACACCACTGATTACAGTTGTCAGTTGCCTGCTATCAAACGGTCAGCGATTTCAAGGTAATGAACCTTCAAATATTATCATCGCTCAATAATTAAAGTCGTACAAAATTGGTTAAAACAGCAAGATGCTACATATCAATGACAATAATTTATATTACTGTAGATATATCGAGTGTAATTATGAAAATTATTAGTGTGCTTAATTATTTATTTCCTGTTTATCATTGAAAAATATTACCTCATTTACAAGGAGAGGACACGCTCTGTACACCACTTTCTTAGATAAGGTTTCAAAACATCTTGTTTAAGGCGGGTTAGTTGTCCATCCATCCATGTTTATCACTGAAAAATATTACTTCATTTACAAGGAGAGGACACGCTCTGTACATAACTTTGTTAGATAAAGTTTCAAAACATCTTGTTTAAGGAGGGTTAGTTGTCCATCCATCCACGTTTATCATTGAAAAATATTACCTTATTTACAAGGAGAGGACACGTTCTATACATCACTTCGTTAGATAAAGTTTCAAAACCTTCTGTTTAAGGTGGGTTATCGTTCATAAAGAGTAGCGGAATAACTTTTCAGTGCCATCTTTAATTAGCATCAATATGTGTGTGTGCAATATATATATATATATATATATATGTGTGTGTGTGTGTGTGTGTGTGTGTGTGTGTGTGTGTGTGTGTGTTTTGTGTGTGTTGTGTGTCTGCCTGTTAACGCTCTAGCGGTCGCAATGTATATTTTTTCGGAATCAAACTCGGCATATTGCAATCAATTAAAAAATGTAAGATCGATTTCGGTAACCAACAAATTTTGAAAATTAGGAATGGTGTTAATCTAAAGTGAAAACTTGAAAATCGTTCTAGAGGCCACAAATTTCAAATTTTTGTAAGGAAACTCTATATATTCCACTGAAAAAAAAACTGCCATACCCGACAATTAGAAGTGGGGATTTCTCTGAAAGCAAAAATTTAAAAACAGCTATAATTAGTATTTTTTTCTCACAACGAAAATTATTTTTTATTAGGAATATTCCACAATACAGTGTTTCTCCTTCAACCCAAAGTGGTTTGTCGCCAGAGGTTCCTATCTAAAGCATCTTCTTCGCTCAAATCCATATTTTTCCTTACTCCATCTATCCTACGTTCACTACGTCTACATATTCCATTTCTTACATTAGATTTCCAATCAAGGATCGTCTTTGGTATTATATCTTCTTACATTCTTATGAGGTATCCATACCGTTTCAAACGATTTTCTTTTTTTTTTTTCTTAACTTGCGTATTTTCCCTTATTGTGCTGTCGAAATTGAATACGAAGTTTTTAATTAATAAATCAGAGAAATATTTCCATTAACCAGAAAAATGTGATTATAAATTCAACTTGCTGAGGAATTCGCTTACTTTACGCAGTTCTAGCACAACGGACTTATGTTATACTTTACAACTGTTTCCTCTAAAAGAGCAGTTGAACTCACTCAATTCGATGACCTACAGAACGTGGCCTCACCTTGTAATTATCTATATTTTTAATGATAAGACTTTTGAGTAAAAAAAGACAATTTTATTTTGTAGTTAAAATAAAGTTACAAATGTGAGAAGGTAAACTTTCACTTGAAAATATGACAAGAATTTTAGAAGTAATGGTGCTGCGAACAACTTATCATCCATATTAACACTAACCTATCATCGAAGCAAAACTGTATCTTAACAACATACCAGGTACTTTTAGAATATTTAAACACAACTCGGTATGTTATCTAGGATCTGGCATGAAATTCAACAATTTGTTCTAGAGACGATAAACCCAAAAAGTTTATGTTCGTAAAATGATTGTATCAAACTTCTATGCGTGTAATATAGTGTCCCGTATTTGTCCCGTTTCATGTGTTTTCAATATCTGCTCACCATATTATGTTTAGATAGTTATTACAGTTATTAATGGCGTTGCCCATTGTTGAGCCATAGCATCTCCTTTGTTGCAAGTTACTATAGTCTGTCCAGCCTAAGAAACACACTTCGGGAAAACAAATGGAAGGGAAATTCCCGAATCACATGACTGCTGTAGTTACTGCGATTTGTGCATGGCCAAAGCATAGTTCAGAGAAAGCGAAAAACCATATCACGTATTCGATTAATATAATTACGTACTTGAAGCTATTTATGTTAACTAAAGTTGATCAGGATACAGTCTACACCTAAGTGTTTTTTTGAAGGTCGGAAAGTAATTGAAAATTCGCATTTGTTTGAAACTGATAGATTCTTGAGAGGAAGTTGAATGCCAGTTACAAATATGGCGGCTGTCATATAGTTTATGGTAACTTAACTCGGTGATAAAATGTGATCAAAATTATATTTTATATTATATCCATCCATCCATAGTAATTCTGCCCGATGGCAGGTCTTTCACTGCAATCATAACATTTTAATTCTATGCTTTGCAGCTTTACTAAGGAATTATAGGTGTGGTAGCTTCCCGTTGCTTTCCACAACGGTCGGTGAAGGATGATGATGATGATAATGATAAGGATGATGATGATGGCCGGATGATTTTCGGGGATCGTTGGGTCCTAAGCTTCCTGACATTTGTCTTACAGGTGAGGAAAAACCCCGAAAAAAAAACTCACCCAGGAGCCTGTCCCGACCGGGAATCGAACCCGGGCCCGCTGCGTGACAATGCAGCACGCTACCTCGAGACCGCAGCGGTGGACTTATATTATATAAGAACGGGCATCATCACCCAATACTGCATTCGGAAGAAGAAGAAGAAGATATAATTATTTTTAATTATAAAATTATAATTTAATTAATTTTCGACATACCATTGTGTATATTAACACAACCTGCAACATTATAAATTAAAACGATTGTTGTGCATTAATTTATCGGCTTAAAACAAACAGCTGACGGAATTCGCATGCACACGTGCTGCGCGGAGTAATACATTTGGAAGCTAAGTGTCAAAGTGTGTTTCTTAGGCTGGACAGACAATAGACGAAGTTATTTTTTTTAGTTAACTTTAGTGAGGAGATACTAAAGGACAACACGCACACACTATTGAGTAACACTAAGAAATTAGGACTGGAAGTAAATATCAATAAAACTAAATATATGGTCACACGTAGAAATACATTATATAATGGAAATGGATAGCTAATGACAAATGAGGGAAATTTTGAAGAAGTGGCTGAATTCAAATACCTAGGAACAATAATCACAAATAGGAATGAGATGCACAAAGAAATTAAACATAGGCTCAATTCTGGAAATGCGTATTATTATGCATTGCAGAGACTCTTGATGTCCCAACTCCTTTCAAAAAACATTAAACTGAAAATATATAAAACTATTATTCTACCAGTTATACTATATGGGTCGAAACATCGACTCTTACTTTAAGGGAGGAAAGGAGATTACAAGTATTTGAGAATAAAGTGCTTAGGAAAATTTTTTGACCAAAGAGAGATGAACAGACAGGTGAATGGAGAAGACTACATAACAATGAACTACATGGTCTTTATAGGAAGCCAGATATAATAAGAACAGTTAAGTCTCGCAGACTGCGTTGGGCAGGACATGTTGCACGTATGGGGAATGAAAGACTTGCATGGAAGCTTCTTGTAGGAAAGCCAGAGGGAAAACGCCCAGTTGGTAGACCAAGAATGAGGTGGGAGAATAACATTAACTATGATTTGAGGGAAGTAGATTATACAGGGAATGATTGGAAAACATTAGCTCAGGATAGGGATGTATGGAGAGCTTATGTCCGCGCAGCCATGAACCTACGGGCTCGATAGTGCCAGTGAGTAAGTAAGTATTTACATGTAGATGTCGTGATTGGCATGCTGGCAACACACCGACTCAATGAGACATCTAACGTGCAACTAAGCTATTACTAGAACGTTGAGTCGGCAAATTTTGCTTAGAGGCCGCTTTATTCAGGCTTAAGGATCTTTTACGAGCCTGAAAATCGTCAGACTCGGAACCCACGGCTTAAAGTCCCTTCCCGAAGACTCGTTCCTTGGATTTTTCCGTTCTAAAAAATCTATCGGTCCTGGCCGGGTTTGAACCTGCGACCCTCGAGACCAGGGGCAAGGAGCATAACCACTAATCCACCGCGGCTGACTATATTACGTTAGGATGATTATATAAACTTATTTGTATATGAATTCCGAATTTTGGAGATAAATAAACCCAAGACTAAACCGTACGTTTGCGGATTCTGTGTCATCACGTCACCAATATCCATCCATAGTAATTCTGCCCGAGGGCAGGTCCTTCACTGCAATCATAGCATTTTCATGCAATGCTTTGCAGCTTTAGTAGGGAATTGTAGGTGTGGTAGCTTCCCGTTGCTTTCCACACCGGTGAAGGATGATGATGATGATGATGGCCATATGACTTCGGGGACCGTTACCACCAACACAAATTCTAATAAAAAAGGAAAACACAATTTATTGTTGCAGTAAGTTAATACTTGTAAATATATATATATATATATATATATATATATATATATATATATATATATATATATATACAGAGTTAATATAAAATTATAGAATATTCACCTGAAAGGTCCGTCTCCTCAACTTAATTAATCATTTAACTGTAGCGCTTTCGGGACTTGTCCCATCATCGGCAGGATTCAAAACTGGTGTTTCACTGAAGATCTGGTAGAGGGGGTTGCATATATTGGGTTCATTTTCGTTTATCAGGCTGTCGTTGTGAGCTGCTTTCATGATTTCCATCTCTTCGAGTACGTTTATCTTCGCTGGATTATTTTCTCTGTGCATTGCTGTTAGGGTGTTTTCAATATTTAACATGCGATGTCCTTCATGGATAACGTGTTTTGCATAGCTTGATTTCCCTTCTTCAGTGAAACACCAGTTTTGAATCCTGCCGATGATGGGACAAGTCCCGAAAGCGCTACAGTTAAATGATTAATTAAGTTGAGGAGACGGACCTTTCAGGTGAATATTCTATAATTTTATATTAATTTTGAATAAACATCAACGGAACACATCATGAATATTATAAAAGTTGATATATACAGGGTGTTGCAAAAAAACACCGACAACGGAGGTGAGATAGTATATTGAGATATGTTGATAATTTTTTAATAAAGTACCAATGTCCGGAAATGATGCGTTTTCACGCTATGACTAGTTAATTATGTCTCAAGATCAGTTTTAGTTCGAAGGATTTGAAGACTCATTACTTGACAACACCTCACGGGTACAGAACCTGTGATACGTGACTTCGCAACGGAATGTGGCTGCAACACGACGGAGATCCAGCTCACTTCGATGCCAGTGTGAGGAGACATTTGAATACCACGTATCCAGGTCGATGGATTGGCAGAGGGGGGCCAGTCCCATGGTCTCCGAGATCACCTGATCTTAACCCTCTCGACTACGTTTTGTGGGGCGACATGATACAGTCTGTTTATCTGACTCCAATAGAGACACGTATGGATCTTATAGCCCGAATCCTCGCTCCTACACAAATAATTCAAACGAGGCCAGGCGTATTTGAAAGTGTGCGCCAATTACTATACCGCCGATGTACGCTCTGCAATGAGATGGGAGGTGGATATTTTGAAAACTTGATTGTGACAGTATTGTCAAGTATTGAGTCTTAAAATTCAACTAACGGAACTCTTCAGAAGTTAGCTTCTCATAGTGTGAAAACTCATCGTTTCCGCACACAGGTAGCCTACCTTAGTAAAAAATGATCAACATATCTCAATATACCATCTCACCTCCGTTGGTGTTTTCTTGCAACACCCTATGTATATGTAGATTTTAATCCCAAAAATGTGAGAAATGCCTTAAAATTAAGCGATAAGTTGAGCTTTAACTCCCTGTTTCTAGGCAACAAAACCTATACTTTAATATCCTAACAAAACATAAAATACAGGTTCAACAAAACGTAAAATACACTTTAATTATGATTTCATATAACTACATGAATGAACTTTCCTTGACTTTTCTGGAAGTATATTAATAGTTGCATCTTGGACTGTTTTTAAAAATGTTCCTGATGAACCGTGAAAATCACTTTCTCCGCTCATTTTTACTTTAAATTCACATATGAAACTAGCACCCAAAATTGCAGAATATAAAAACAATGTTTGTTGATTGATCGTGTTTTTTTTTCTCCAAAGCCCACGTTACTCTTTCTATAAATATATCGTTCCGCAATAAACAAATTTCATTAAATATACTAAATATACAACAAATACTAAAATAATCTGAACGTAGATAAAATATTGTAGACAACACGTTACAAAATTAGGTTTAGTAACTCGCTGCTCTCCCTTCGGACGTGTTCTAACTTGAGCATATCCTTACTAAACTTCTGCGTTTGTAATTAATCTTCTAAATAACTATAAAAATAGTTATAAAATATTAAAATAGTAGCAAATATTATTAGAAAGGTGAAAAAGTAGATAGTGCAACAGTGGCATAAGAATGTTGCATGGTATAGCATAGTAAGAGTGTTTCTATAGTTGAGCCAAATATTTTACTTACTTATATTATTTTTTTAACATTTGTGAGTTCAGAACTGCGTTTGAAGACTTCCTCTATACAACAGTGCATGATGGAACTATAATAAATATAGAATTATAATAAATAATGTTATAATAATAAATTTAGATTTAGATTTATTTATTTAGCCTGGTGGGGTTAAGGCCATGTGGCCTTCTCTTCCACTCTCCAGGGCAAACATGTATTACATCAGAATATAACAATCACAATGAACTCTAATATTAAATACTAAATAAAAATTTGATCAAAAAGATAATATCTATTATATTATGATCTATACTGCAACTAGTTAATGTTAGTTAATATAAAATTATAGAATATTCACCTGAAAGGTCCGTCTCCTCAACTTAATTAATCATTTAACTGTAGCGCTTTCGGGACTTGTCCCATCATCGGCAGGATTCAAAACTGGTGTTTCACTGAAGATCTGGTAGAGGGGGTTGCATGTATTGGGTTCGTTTTCGTTTATCAGGCTGTCGTTGTGAGCTGCTTTCATGAAATAATCCAGCGAAGATAAACGTACTCGAAGAGCTGGAAATCATGAAAGCAGCTCACAACGACAGCCTGATAAACGAAAACGAACCCAATACATGCAACCCCCTCTACCAGATCTTCAGTGAAACACCAGTTTTGAATCCTGCCGATGATGGGACAAGTCCCGAAAGCGCTACAGTTAAATGATTAATTAAGTTGAGGAGACGGACCTTTCAGGTGAATATTCTATAATTTTATATTAATTTTGAATAAACTTCAACGGAACACATCATGAATATTATAAAAGTTAGTTAATGTTAGTTAAAATTAAGACTGAAACTAATAATAGAGTATATATAAGCAAGACATATTAAATTGTCCCTGTCTAATGTATATATAAAACAAAGAAAAATAATGAGATATAGAAAACTAATTTTACGTTTGTACAATATTTAAAACAAAACAAAAGAAAATATTTGTTAATCTTAATATTATTTTCATAGATAATTAAATTTATTAATTGTTAAATGATAACAACAGGAAGTTCATGGTGTGGCCACTAATGGGAATAACAGACGAATAGATATTATTGCATTTAGACCATCTTCTAAAATTGGTATGATATTAGATCCCACACTTCGTTTTGAGACTCATAGTGGCCAACCTGAGGAAGCTGACTGTGAAAAGAAAGCCATATATGAGCCAACAATTGACTATTACAAAGATAAATACCAACTAGATGGTATAACTGTCACAGGAATGATGATCGGGGCAAGAGGTACTATACCAGGATTCTTAGCCAAATTTTGGAATTCCTTAGATTTGGACAGGGTGTATCTTTCTAAAATTGCCATCGCTGCCATTAGAGGATCAATTTCAATTTTAAGAAACCATATTTACAAAATTTGTACTTTATAGTAAGTATACTTCAATTAGGCCTACAATATGAATTTTTTTAATGTATTTACAAAATGTATTTCAATTCCAAAAATGAATTGTCTGTATCACTTTGTCCTTGAGGCAATCCTCTAATGAGGAAAGTTGTATATAATAAAAAAATAAATAAATATCTGAAACTCAGGGTCGGGTCGAGGGATGAGACGAAGCCCCTTATACAGAGGTTTGTGAATGACAAGGGTGCCGGCCGACCACACCTGACACAACATCACAGGGGCAAATGAACGAAATGAGACGAAATGGATGAGATTAGTATGGAGAAATGGTGTAATGAAATTGTGGCCGGGAAAACGGGAGAAAACCCCCAGAAACCTGCCCACGCTCCGTTTGTTACTCCACGAAACTCACATGGTGTAACCGAGACTCGATCTCCGAACCCCAGCGTGAGAGGCGAGCTTCTAACCGCTTGCGCCACCAATAATAATAATAATAAAGTAAAGTAAAAGTAAAGTAAAGTGATCCCACAACAGACCCGGAGGCCCTTGGGGTAGTAGGAGGTTAAGGCTCCCACTTTTACTAGACAATCGGCACTTCATGTCAGCCGGGTTGTCAGCCCTGCGTGACGGCCGCCTTTACCCCCAGAACAAGCGTCTGGTACTCATTTCCGTTAGAGGCTGAGTCGACCCCAGGGCCATAGTGCCGCCAGTGGGTTTGGGTCAGTTTAAAAATCCTGACCCCAACGGGACTTGAACCCTCGACCCTCCGGCTTGTAGCTCAGTGCCTTAACCACTACGCTACGGCGTGCCCCCAATAATAATAATAATAATAATAATAATAATAATAATAATAATAATAATAATAAATATTATTATTTATTATTTTAGAAAGATTTAATAAATTTAAATATCTTGGATATTATCTCTCTATCTGGGATGAAAAGGATATCCCTGAAAAAAATTACTAGTTATAATAAAAGTTTGGGAATTATTAATCAAGTTATGAAACCATCCCTTGTACAAAAAAAACACCAGATTACGTTTATATAACACTTTGGCTAGACCAGTGTTGACCTATGGTAGTGAAGCATGGATACTAAAAAGACAACATGAAAGCAGAATAACAGCTTGTGAAATGAGATTCATGCGCAGAACAGCGGGTTACGCCAGATGGGATCGGAAAAGGAACACCGATATCTTAAAACAATTGAAGACTACGCCAATTTTGGAATATATTAAACAGTACAAACTAAATTGGAAACACAATCTAGAAAGAATGAGTTCAAATCGGATCCACAAAGCTGTTTATAATTATATACCAAGAGGACGAAGATCACTGGGCCGTCCTATGAAACACTGGAGGGAAAATTTTCTATAGGATCGTAACAGGCCTTGGCTTAATACTTGGAAGGAAGAAGAATATTATTTATTATTATTATTATTATTATTATTATTATTATTATTATTATTATTATAAATAATATTATTATATAGATTGAAGTTTTATAAAACACTGTCAGTTCCTGTATTACTTTATGGGAGCGAAACTTGGGTAATGACAAAAAAATTGCAAAGTAGAATACAAAGCGCAGAAATGAACTTCCTTAGAAGAACAAAAGACTGCACAAGATTGGATCGGATAAGGAATGAAGATATAAGAATAGAATTAAATATATATCCATTAGATGAGAAAATCAGGGAATATAGAGAGAAATGGTTAACACATGTGGAAAGAATGAATGTAACAAGATTAACAAGAGCAGCATTCAACTACAAGCCAAGAGGTTCAAGGAATGTAGGAAGACCAGTGAAAAGATGGACAGAACAACTGTGAGGCGGAACAGGCAATTTGCCTAGCCCGTGAAGTGAAGAAGAAGAAGAAGAAGATATATTATTATTATTATTATTATTATTATTATTATTATTATTATTCATCCGGTATCATGACAGCTGCCGCCGTCTTCCGGAAACCAAACGCCATTCCTCTCTATCCATCCATTGATCTTCCTCCATTCCTCTGATATTCAAAGGTGCTTGTACCTCTTCTATCCAAGTTTTCTTCGGCCTTCCTCTCTTCCTCCATTCCGTTGGAATCCATTCCATAACAATTTTTGGCAATCTTTGCTCTGGCATTCGTTTGACATGACCATACCACTGCAATCTTTTCTTTTCTATGATGTCTATGATGTCCGGCTCCTCTTGTACACCCATAATTTCCCTTATTTCTTTATTTCGTATTCTATCCATTCTAGATTTTCCAGCTGATCTTCTTATTATTATTATTATTATTATTATTATTATTATTATTATTATTATATCTTGTAAGTTACACTTTTTTTGATTGGAAGTCAAATATAGGCCCTACATGTGTATTATAATCAGCAAAAGGTTTTTGAAGATAATACGGACACCCGTAGTTCTTCAAGTGAAAATCAGCAAGGACAACCACTAGTTATCCCTATAAATTATGAATAAACTTCCCCAATAGACAGTTCCGTAGATAACAAACTCACTGAGACTATCCAATAGGTTCATTACCGCGCACAAAACGTTCCATAGATAGGCCTTTTAACCAAGCCTTAGTAGGCCATTGGGGCAGTAGGAGGTTAAGGCTGACGACATGTCATCCGGATTTTAATGGTTTATCTATTTTATCTGATTGAGACTGCAAGGTCTTCTCTTCCACTTCACCAGGAGTAAATTATGCATAATTATTAGAAACCGGAATATGTTTCACGATGCCGATAACATGTTTGTATACTGGACTCAGCATTTTAGTTCACAGGCGCTTTTCTTTGTGGTTAGGTAGGTCAATTTTGTACGGGTAAGTGTTTAGCATATCAAGCGGCGTTGTCATGTTTTATTCATTGACACTAGCATGCTATATTTAATAATAATATTGCAAAGACAAAAGTTGCAACGCTGCGCTGTTAAGATAACAGTGGTTAACATGATTTTTGTCTCATGAGTACCAATAGTTGTACTTAATGCAGTTTTTATCGTGTTTTCAAATATGTATTCGGAATTTCTCCATCACCCACAGTTTTTTTTTTCAATTTGGATTAATGGATTTAAATAATTATTTTTTAAATAAACGTTTCTTCGTCCATTTGTCCATTGTGAAATAAAACGAAATGAGCTAACTTGAATGGTTTGAGCTATGGAAAAGAGATATCAAGGCAACTGGAATCCTAATATGCTGGCTGATTATTGTTGGACCATCAAGAGGGATGCTCCACAGGCGAAATATAGCAGAAAATCATCATTTCTTACTTTCTAGGTGAGTCCGAATGTTCGAATATTGTATAATTACGAATGTATAAAATATTAAAGTGTTTGAAATTATAATAAATGCCTGTCTCTCGGAAACCTTAGGTGGTGGAGAAAACCCGATATCATATTTGAATTCAGGAGAAAAAATGCTACCAGAATCGCATATTTTTCTTTCTGAGACAAAAAAAAAGAGTTTCTTTTTTGTTGCTCAGTGTAATTATATCCACGTGGAGTTGACTTGGAAACGTCATTTTACACGTAAATTATAATGCGAAGACATTTTTGGCAGAGAATTGTTTCAGTTGTTGGTGATTAGATCGGCGTCTTAGAAGCCTTTAACAATAATTCCCTAGCTCTTCCTGGTATTATCGCCTCACTACGATGCTTAACAAGCGGCTCGCGTTGTTTCCCCGCAGCTGTGATATGTTATTAAAATACAAAGATCCCGAGTACTGCAATGTTGCCACATTGATGTTCTTCACTCAGTTTCAATTAAAACTCGGAACATGGAGCAGTCGATCCAGTTATAAAATTGTATACCGTAATTAATTGTTATAATTAACAGTGATTTATTGTGACATATAGCTCGAATAATGCAGTATCTAAATACTATATTCGTTTAATATTTAAGTGATTTCAACATGTGGCGGCCTTGAGAAAATATGACAGACCGAATGGATAATGTGACACAAGAGGAAGAACCTCTTAATAGTTCAAGGAACAATAAATTACATTCACATACTCTTAATAAGCAGAGTCAGCAGTTGTTTTGTACTGTTTATGATTATATTAAAGAAAATAATCTCAGAAGAGAGTCCCTTGGATAAACTTTGCTATTCTTCCCTCAGATGCAATTAAACTCGGAACGATGAGGATTATTCGATCCAGTTATACAATTGTATACCGTAATTAATGATATAATCAATATCTTCTGTCCTTGTGTAATAAACGCCCATAGCGCTATGAGAAACGTGACAACACCGCATGTCAAGCATTACCGCGCGGCACCCGCTTTTATATAAACTGTTAACCATCAGAGTGAGGGGATAATATTAACAATGTTTTCTTTACTTTTTTTCTAACTAGAGGAAAACAGTTACCTTTGATGCCGCCTGGAAACTAAAATACAGTACACTGTACTGGTAGGCCTATTGACTGTACTGGAGCGATCGGGAGAGGGTAGAATGGTGGTGTATCACATGTATGCATATCTATCGGGTGATTCATCTGTAATATAAACATTACAATATAAGCTGCATAATACAATAAAATAGATTATGCATTGCTTACAATATAATGAAACGTTTTAAGACAAAGATTGTCCTATCACATGCACATTTGTATTCGTTTTGGGCAGCATTTCATTACACATAAGATCAGGTACACGCAGTATCAATTATGGATGTACTCTAGAATAATTCCTCTTTTTACTAAACGAAATATTGTTTACTGTGTCTTTCTACATGACAGAGTTCTCTTCATAGCCAGTAGGCATGCAGCTATGTGATACACTCCAACCCACCACCTCGCGCGCATTCTCGTAGGCCTATGTCTGTATCAATACAAATAAGCCTTCGACAT